>OZ024918.1:1090762-1575424 GCA_964017125.1 Flabesymbios commensalis
TATCAAACTAGAAAAACAAATGGCATAAAAATAGTAGTTTTTAATATGTTTCATTAGCAAGTTGAAACACAGTTAATGAGAATGACATGTGTGATCAAACATCAAGATTTGAAAATGTTTTGTGTGAAATTAAACAAATATGAATACATTTTACCGTCTTGATGTTGTATGTCGTGGTAGCAAGACACAAATTCTGGTGGGTGAAGATTCAAGATAAATGACTTGACTGGTAAGATATGCATATGGCACTGCTTTTTGGTCGATAAAGGTTGAGATCGGTACGCCGTCGCCAGATACAGGCCGAGCCGAAGGCGAGTGCCTGTATCTGGCGACGGCGACCAAAAAGCAGTGCCATATGCATTTATCGTACGACCACCCACATGTTTAACTGATAATTAAATATTTAGACTACACTGCGTCAGTATAAATAATTCGCAACCGGAGATAGAATTGTTAACAAGCCATGCCCGCCATTGCCGCTCCACTAACGTTAGAATCGCTTGTTCATTGACGTCATTCAGACATCAAACATCGATCATTTCTCTGTTACTGTTATGGAATCACTTCTGTAGAGTACGTATTATAAGAATCACAGATTGTGTTATTAAAAGTAAAATGAACAATTCTACATCATGTTAAACAATTCAAATGCTGATTTAACATATTAGGTTTTGTAAAAATAAATAACTTATTTGCCAGATTGTGCGAATAATATAATTCCTACTGATTAAATTAAAAAAAAACATTTTGAAGTCAAGTTTAATTTTTTTTAATGATTCAAAGTCAAAATCGATATATTTAGCTTATAATATTCAAGTGCAGTTTGATTTTTATCTCCTGCATCCAGTTGTGTTCTTCTTATTTGTATTCCCCATAAGATGGGAACTACTGCCGTAATTCCCATCTTAAGGGGAATAGAAATGTCTGGATTTTCTAAAATAAAAAAAACAGCCGATGCAGTCACGAAAAACGTTATCTTTCTAGGTTTATAAATGTTCAGCCTATACAATTTGTTACGTTCAACGAACAAATATAATTTGGCAAAAGTAGCCCTTTGTTCGGCTATCTATACCACTGTAGATGTTTAAGCGCAAAACACAGCGACCAGGCATGCGACGAGGGATGCGACGCTAGTCGCGACGACCACGTGACTGTCCACACACCAACGCGACGACCAACGCGGACGACCAACATATTATGAGGGCGCCTTGGGACGAAAAAATGACAGTTTTGAAAAAGATCGCGTAGCCTATCGCGCTCGCGTACGTCGTCACGCTGGTATGTTGTGCCAATGATGAAAGGGTGGTGTGTGTTTAGTGTGAATAAGCAACGCGACATCGCGCGGGCAATCACGCTGGGAAGCAACGCGACATCGCGCGGGCAATCGCGCTGTTGTGTTTTACACTCTAAACAATATAGGTTCTTTGAAAAGAACCCTTCGGTACTATTACCATGCAACCCCAGGAGAACCCTGGTGAGTGTACGCTTTACGTGCAGTTGTTATTATGAGTATTTAGGCCTTTGTGTTCAGCGAATCAAGACGATTCGCCCCCCTATAATTCCCTAGAGATGATTGTTAATGATATATCTAAAATAAATACTACATAATTATGTGTATGCTATGTAATATTATTTTTAGATGCAATCTTCTGATTTAGTGATGACTATGACAAGACCGACCTGCACTATTTACACAATAAAAGCAAACCTGACCCCTATTTTTGTTGTTGCTAAGCAGTTTGTTGCAAAAACACATTTTGATTGATAAATAAGCTTACACTGTGACATCCCTCCTAATTTTCAACTTTCATATCGCCTCCCAGCAAACACGATACATTGAGCCATCGTTGGTTCAATGTTAGGCCGGCGTCGTAGACGGTCGACCAACAGTGGGGGCGGCATTGTCATCTCCAGTGACAGCTACGTGTTCTTTGATATTATATTTTGAATGTTTTGGTAATCAACATAATATATGAAAATTGTAGAAACTCGTCTCGAGTCAGGAGCACGAATTCCCCCTCTTTGACCTGGCCTCATTACTTATTTCCTGTTCGTTTTGCATGTTGTGGAAAACTAGTTTGGGGAAACGCAAATTCGCATCAGCCAATGGGTGAAGAACTTCCAAACTGAACGAAAGAGAGGCTAAACTGAACCAAAGTGAGGCTGGCAAATCGCGACCTGTGAACGAGAGACCAGTTTCTGTCGCACATCACACTGAAAAAAAACTTAGCCCTTACAGCGCGGGGATAGACTTAAGACTGGAGCATCTAACGTATGTAGACGTCAGATTCTGACGTCTAAAGGCGAATCCCACACAATCAGACTAAACATATTTATAACGATCATAGACTCATAACATAGGTATTCAAATGAATCAGAAAGAGCTAACTAAGACATTTATGATGATTTTAAATTGAAAACACCTTTGATCTTCTTACAAAGAAGATCTTTCAGTCTTGTAAGGGATAAACCCTCACGATGCCTCAAAGCATCAATTTTCATCTCTAAAGAAGGACTTATTACTTTGCTGAAACCAAGGGATTTCAGAGCGTAAATTTCCATGGAACTGCTTTAATAATTTCTAATTTACCACTCACTTCAAGTGACATCAAGATTTGCAAATGTTTGGTCTCAAATTAAACAAATATGAGTAATTTTCACCCACTTGAAGTTGTGGTTTGCGGTAGCAAGACACAACTTCAAAATTGAAAATTTTAATTATTGAATTTAGGGTTGAAGTTAAAATATCTGAACTTCTCTCTTGATTCCATTGGAACAGTAAAGAGCATCCTAACGTGTCTAATGGAAAGGTCAGATCATCTTAACTCTGATTGTGCTGAATTTTTTTGTATAAACCATGGAGAACAGAGGGTTTTTCTCAATTTGAAATCATCAGAAATGTCTCAGTTAGCTCTTTCCGATTATTTTGAATACCTGTGTTATGGGTCTACAGCAAAATTTTAATTATTGAATTTAGGGTTGAAGTTAAAATATCTGAACTTCTCTCTTGATTCCATTGGAACAGTAAAGAGCATCCTAACGTGTCTAATGGAAAGGTCAGATCATCTTAACTCTGATTGTGCTGAATTTTTTTGTATAAACCATGGAGAACAGAGGGTTTTTCTCAATTTGAAATCATCAGAAATGTCTCAGTTAGCTCTTTCCGATTATTTTGAATACCTGTGTTATGGGTCTACAGCATTAGAAAGATTTTACTCTTACAGTGCAGGGATAGACTTTGGTCGTTAGAATCTGACGTCTACATACGTCAGATTCTAACGACTCAAGCCTACCCCTGCACTGTAAGAGTTAATATTAATAGTCTTAGTGGGATGGCACCTGCCCTTTTCTGATTAATGCGCAGGCTATTATGAATCCGATACTGCATAATTCTCGGTGTTCTGTGTATTATTATCATAACGTGTAAGCTTCTGATTTAATTATGACTACCATATTTAAATAGAATAGAAAGTGGGGTGTCGATTTAAGGGCGACATATTATTTCAGCAAGTTCGAGAAAAGGTTGAGAATTGGGCGCCGCGTGAGCGAGTGCTTATCAACTGATCTGAAATTGAGAGCGAGACTGGGGTGATGATAAAGTAAGGTGAGCGATATGCGGTCTCATCGTTTCAATTCTACAACCATAGCGCTTTAAGGGTTAAAATACTAACACATGACTGTCAATATATCTGAGATCTCATTATAACACCAGAGACTCACTGTCAATAGATCTGAGATCTCATCATAACACCAGAGACTCACTGTCAATATATCTGAGATCTCATTATAACACCAGAGACTCACTGTCAATAGATCTGAGATCTCATTATAACACCAGAGACTCACTGTCAATAGATCTAAGATCTCATTATAACACCAGGGACCCACTGTCAATATATCTGAGATCTCGTTATAACACCAGAGACTCACTGTCAATAGATCTGAGATCTCATTATAACACCAGAGACTCACTGTCAATATATATGAGATCTCATTATAACACCAGAGACTCACTGTCAATAGATCTGACATCTCATTATAACACTAGAGACTCACTGTCAATAGATCTAAGTTCTCATTATAACACCAGAGACTCACTGTCAATAGATCTGAGATCTCATTATAACACCAGAGACTCACTGTCAATATATCTGAGATCTAATTATAACACCAGAGACTCACTGTCAATATATCTGAGATCTCATTATAACACCAGAGACTCACTGTCAATAGATCTGAGATCTCATTATAACACCAGAGACTCACTGTCAATATATCTGAGATCTCATTATAACACCAGAGACTCACTGTCAATATATCTGAGATCTCGTTATAACACCAGAGACTCACTGTCAATATATCTGAGATCTCATTATAACACCAGAGACTCACTGTCAATAGATCTGAGATCTCATTATAACACCAGAGACTCACTGTCAATATATCTGAGATCTCATTATAACACCAGACACTCACTGTCAATATATCTGAGATCTCATTATAACACTAGAGACTCACTGTCAATAGATCTGAGATCTCATTATAACACCAGAGACTCACTGTCAATAGATCTGAGATCTCATTATAACACCAGAGACTCACTGTCAATATATCTGAGATCTCATTATAACACTAGAGACTCACTGTCAATAGTTTTGAGATCTCATTATAACACCAGAGACTCACTGTCAATAGATCTAAGATCTCATTATAACACCAGGGACTCACTGTCAATATATCTGAGATCTCATTATAACACTAGAGACTCACTGTCAATAGATCTGAGATCTCATTATAACACCAGGGACTCACTGTCAATATATCTGAGATCTCATTATAACACCAGAGACTCACTGTCAATATATCTGAGATCTCATTATAACACCAGAGACTCACTGTCAATATATCTGAGATCTCAATATAACACCAGAGACTCACTGTCAATATATCTGAGATCTCATTATAACACCAGAGACTCATTGTCAATAGATCTGAGATCTCATTATAACACCAGAGACTCACTGTCAATATATCTGAGATCTCATTATAACACCAGAGACTCACTGTCAATATATCTGAAATCTCATTATAACACCAGAGACTCACTGTCAATATATCTGAGATCTCATTATAACACCAGAGACTCACTGTCAATATATCTTAGATCTCATTATAACACCAGAGACTCACTGTCAATATATCTGAGATCTCAATATAACACCAGAGACTCACTGTCAATATATCTGAGATCTCATTATAACACCAGAGACTCACTGTCAATAGATCTGAGATCTCATTATAACACCAGAGACTCACTGTCAATATATCTGAGGTCTCATTATTACACCAGAGACTCACTGTCAATAGATCTGAGATCTTATTATAACACCAGAGACTCACTGTCAATAGATCTAAGATCTCAATATAACACCAGAGACTCACTGTCAATAGATCTGAGATCTCATTATAACACCAGAGACTCACTGTCAATATATCTGAGATCTCATTATAACCCCAGAGACTCACTGTCAATAGATCTAAAATCTCATTATAACACCAGAGACTCACTGTCAATAGATCTAAGATCTGAATATAACACCAGAGACTCACTGTCAATAGATCTGAGATCTCATTATAACACCAGAGCCTCACTGTCAATAGATCTGAGATCTCATTATAACACGAGAGCCTCACTGTCAATATATCTGAGATCTCATTATAACACTAGAGACTCACTGTCAATAGATCGAAGATCTCATTATAACACTAGAGACTCACTGTCAATATATCTGAGATCTCATTATAACACCAGAGACTCATTGTCAATATATCTGAGATCTCATTATAACACCAGAGACTCACTGTCAATAGATCTAAGATCTCATTATAACACCAGAGACTCACTGTCAATAGATCTAAGATCTCATTATAACACCAGAGACTCACAGTCAATATATCTGAGATCTCATTATAACACCAGAGACTCACTGTCAATATATCTGAGATCTCATTATAACACCAGAGACTCACTGTCAATAGATCTGACATCTCATTATAGCACGAGAGACTCACTGTCAATATATCTGAGATCTCATTATAACACCGGAGACTCACTGTCTATAGATCTGAAATCTCATTATAACACCAGAGACTCACTGTCAATAGATCTGAGATCTCATTGTACACCAGAGCCTCACTGTCAATAGATCTGAAATCTCATTATAACACCAGAGACTCACTGTCTATAAATCTAAGATCTCATTATAACACCAGAGACTCACTGTCAATAGATCTGAGATCTCATTATAACACCAGAGACTCACTGTCAATAGATCTGAGATCTCATTATGACACCAGAGACTCGCTGAGACATTATAGTTGGTGTAATTTATCGTAAACCTAATACTGACGTTAAGAGTTTTATGCACGAAATGAGTAATTTGCTGTCAGACAACAGACAAACAAGGTAGTTTACATCATGGGTGACTACAATATTAATTTGTTAAGCGTACACACCCTACTGCTGATTTCATAGTTATGATGTATTCTTATTCATTTTTCCCCCTAATCACCAAGCCAACCCGTGTGACAGGTAATACTGACACGCTGATAGACAATATATTTTGTAACGATGTTGATTGTCTTGATAAGATGAACGGAATATTTTATAATGATATATCCGACCATTTTCCAATATTCTCTCTTAACTTCAAAGGACATATTGCAGACAAAAAAACAATATATTACTAAGCGCATGTAAACAACCAAAATATTAGCTCATTCCAAGATTGGTTAGATAATGCCAATGGAATAATATCATGTCATGTAGCAAATGTCAATGAGGGTATAGTATGTTTCATAAAAAGTATATTAAAATGTATAATTATTGTTTTCCTGTTAAAGCATTCTCAGTTGAACAGAAATACCGAAACCAAAAACCATGGTTGACAGAGGGAATGAAAAATTCCATCAAGTATAAAAGCAAATTATAAACATATATAGACATATAAAGTTTTCCGAAGTAATTTAATCAAAATATTGCGTAAATTTGGAAGAGATCATTATGATAATTTATTGACGGAAAAGAAAAGTTACTTGAAAAAGATGTGGTCTGTTATAAACGAAATTATAAAAAAACGTAAGCACAAGCCTATGACTAGAAAATTTGTAGTAGGTGATAGAGAAATTTATGACAGTAGAGATATAGCTGAACATTTTAATTATTTTTTTCACCAATGTAGCTAAAAATTTAGCGGCTAAAATACCAGACACCACTGAAGAAGCCACCTCGTACATAGAATATAAACTCTATTTTCTTAGGAGAAGCTAGTTCAGATGAAATATCTAAGGTTTTAAATTGTTTACAAAACACAAGTCCTGGCTGGAGTGATATCAATTCCAAGGTTGTTAAATCTACTTATCATTTATATATTGCACCGCTAACTTATTTATTAAATTTGTCACTTGCACAAGGAGTATTTCCAAAAGAATTGCCAAGGTGATACCAATATACAAAAGTGGTGATTGTAAAACTATTAACAATTATTGTTTTTGTAAGGATAAACTGTACTAGGGGTGTTTATAGACTGAAGTAAAGCGTTTGATACTGTTGACCATTCCATTTTACGTAAAAAATATTTAAATATGGTTTTATAGGTTCCGCTCTCAAATCGATGACAGATTACTTGAAAGAAAGACAACAGTATGTATTATTTAGTAGACATTGTTCTTCTAATGTACCACAAGGTTCAATATTAGGTCTTTTGTTATTTTTAATTTATGTCAACGACATGTCTAATGTATCACAACTACTCTCTACACTTTTATTTGCAGATGACACAAATGTGTTTACTATTGGAAAAGATGTGAGGCAATTAATAGCCATTATGAATAATAAATTACCAAAAATTGTTGAATGGTTAAATGTAAACAAACTGTCATTAAATTGTATTATTAACGATACAGATATTAAGATTAATGGGCAAATGGTAGCACGTGTTGCTTCTACTAAGTTTCTAGGAATTTTAATTGATGAAAAATTGTCATGGGAAAACCATATTCAATCTAGAAAAAAATAAAATTTTCAAAGGTACAGGAATATTAAATTAGGCAAAAACATGTATAAACTTGTTGCCATTATTAACCTTGTACCAGAGTTTTATTTATCCTTACCTAACGTCTTGCTTAGAAGTGTGAGGAGGAGCTGGTGATGTATATTTATTGTCATTGTTTAAATTGCAAAAACGAGAGGTTAGGATAATGAAATCCTTACCCAACAGAGTTCACACTGAACCTATCTTTTTAGATTTAAAATTATTAAACATTTATAAATTATACAAACAGAAGATTTTATTATTTATGTTCAAATATATTCGTGGTTTTCTACCCAAATTGTTTAATAATTAGTATATTCGGAATGTAGATATTCATAGTCATGTAACACGCCAGCAAAATAAACTGCACACACATAAATGTAGAACGTGTGCCGCACAAAAGGCCATCAGGTGTTATGGTGTTATTTTATGGAATGAATTTTCAAGCACTGAACCTATCTTTTTAGATTGAAATTATTAAACAATTGTAACACGCCAGCAAAATAAACTGCACACACATAAATGTAGGACGTCTGCCGCACAAAAGGCCATCAGGTGTTGTGGTGTTATTTTATGGAATGAATTTTCAAGCAAAGTAAGTTTTGATGTCAGTTTTACATATTTTAAAAGAGCGTTAAAAACATTTCTTTTGAATCAAGTATAATTTTTTGTTACACATCATATCCTCTGATGTATTATACATTATTTGATAGTATCATGCACTTCTGCACTTGTTATTTTTTAAAATTCGAAAACGTAACTTTTTGAGGACGCATACGCCAGTGGGCGTTTTTTCCTCTTTTTCATTAATTATATGCTTTATATTTTATTTATTATTTTATCTGTATAACATTGTTTTGTTTTCATATTGTATTTTTTATGACAAAAAATACCTTTTGAATTGAATTGAAGTTGAATTGTCAATATATATGAAATATCATTATAACATCAGAGACTCACTGTCAATATGCTATGGAAGGAGAAGAATCACTGTCAAAACATGGCAGATCCTTATTATGTCTGTGGGGTGATGACGATAAAATAATGATTCCTGAAAATAGCCAATACTACACGGCATGATCCCGTTTTTTAATTTCAATCCAGATCCTCATGCAATTTTGACACCGAATAATCGACGTCAATGGATGACATTCTCTATTATGACACATATAGTATGCGTTTTCAACTTATTTTCGTTCAGATCTGAATGTTTTGAAATCCATACAAAGGATCGCCAAGTTATTTTTTCACGTAAAGAATTCCTCAAATTCATCAATATATTTCGAAAGGACAATTGTAACATTATTATTATTAAAACTAAACACGAAAAACGCATCCTAAATTACCGGGCAAAACCTCGCCCCCTCATAATCAATTTCATATAATATGATTCGTCTATCATCTAAGTGGAGAATATATATTCCTATTAGATTTGGTAGGCGGCTATGAGGCGGTAGAGCAGACGAGTTGTCTTATGATCATGGCTGACTATGTAATCACCCAGTGACGGCGACAATAATAGCCTACAAAAAGCCCTCTTATATAGTGATGTAAAAAAAAAATATTTGCATTATTTTATACAACCCCTGAAACAAACAAACAAATTGGGAGTACAAAAATAAAAATACTCTATAGTATCAGGGGCGTAGTCAGGATTTCTCAGAGGGTGGTTCGAATTTGTGCTGTTCCTCTCTCTCGAAGAGGCTGCCCGGCCCGAAGGGACGGCCATTTAGGTCTGGGGGCATGCCCCCCCTAGGGAGTTTTCAAATATTATGTGTCTAATGGTGTATTCTTAGGTCATTTGGAACTATTGGTTAGCTACAACGGAAAAATGCCATTTTTTATATGATTTCCATTTTTATTGATCAGTTGATGTCCAAATACTACATGTTAGGGGTGGGGAATGAGGAGTGAGATAAGGCCACTATGTTTTTTCCCTGTTTTTGATCAGCGTGTGCATTCGATTAAGGCCGCGCATTGTCAAAAACCAGGTGTTATTTTTCTGCCCAGTGCGCGCATTGGATGGTTGCCAATTTCCGGAATAAAAAATGCCAAATTAAATATTCATGAGATAGCCATGTCATGGTCTACATGCATGCATAAAAGCATAAAATACCTTGTGCCATGGTATTGCGCTTGGTATGGCGCATATATATATATACATCACAATGTGCGCCTTGTAATCTGGTAACCGGTGACTGTTGCCAATGTAACAATAGTCCATTCAAATTGCACTTTGATCTGGATAAAATTGCAACTTTATTAACTTTGCTGGGAATCGATTATGTAGGCGTTTCTGCAGAACATATAAAAAGTCTAGTGCGTGGCGGAACATAGTATATTTCAAAATAATAATAACAAAATTGCTAATTTTTAAATTACAAATGGTACTAAAATATAATGAAGTTTATTATTATTTACTATCAACGACAAACGCCTATTTTATAGAAAAAGTTTGTAGTTGACAGATCATCGATGAGAGCTCTACAGAAGTAACTAGGACTATAATATAGGAGGGTGTACGTGGTGAAGCTTAACACACTGCTGCGGTGGCGGGTTGTTAGCAGCCTGCCTTCGACAACCGGTGGCGAATCCAGGGGGGAAGGGGGCGCCAGCAAAAAATCCATATTTGTTTTGTTCCCACATATATATGCTATGCAATCAGCATGCCCCTGGACCCTCTAGAGCATGGCTGGCTGTGGTTAATTAGCAAACGCCACCCTCCACAACGTGTTACGGGTTAGCTAGACAGGGCACCTGTCTGGCACTTCGTTTCCAGACGGGGAGCTGGATGTTGTTTATAGACTCCAGAAATTTAAACAAAATGGCCGCCTTTTATACTCTTCATACCAGCTCGATTCGAATTTTCAATTGTTTATATTTTCCTGACGCGACCTTAAAAACTAGACACCACTAGACAGTCAGATGAGGATGGGCAGACATCACACTGGTGCCTCGCCTGTTCTTTTCAATAGGGAGCTTGTCAACCGGGGGCGGGACCGGTTGACAACGTTGACTACGGGTTAGCAAGCATTCTATATCATGTATATCTGAACCGTAAGACGGCGGGTCACCGGCGACACGCGATCGATTTAACCCCTATTAACGCCCTCGAAATACATTTTAATTGGGTTTATCTAACTTAGTGACCATTTATGCATCCACTCAGCTGATTTTGGAACATTCCACCTGTTATGTATCATGTGAGAGCATTTTTAAAACACTTTTCGAAAAATATTTCGGCCATTTCAAACATTTGTGATCATGTGAGTATCTTACGTTTCGGATACATGCTGCGTTCTAACCCGGAACATAGTGGAGGGTGAGATCGTTCTAACTAGCTGTGGTGTGTACAAATTCTTGGGAAAATTCGGCGCGCCCACCGCCCCCTGACTGTCGACAGAAGAAGTGTAGGTGGACTTCAGATGTCAATGGATGTAGGTGGCCTACTATAATATCAACATTGACACAAAACATGGATAATTTCTGTTCTGAGGGGTCAACGTCAAATCCTCTTTATTTAAACATGTTTTCCCACTTTTATTTTCGCAGATTTTTTTCTAAAACTTTCAAATGCTATAGATTGTACAGAAATATTTATGTTGTAATTTAATCTATGTTGAGGTATTGCGTTGGGCGCGCATAGACATCTGATAGGGCCTATAGTACAACTTGTATTACGTGTTTGCCCCTCAGGAGGTTCTCCTGGCCCAGTTTAGCCTATATGTGCACAAAGGTGGCCTAAAGCCCGATTCATTTTATTTCATTACGTGTTTGCCGCTGATTTCTGAGCCAATTCTCAACACAACCCTGCCAATTTCGGGGAATTTAAGTGAGCATTTTAAAAGTTGGAATATTTGACATGAAGTAAAATTTCGAACTTAAAACTAAATGAAATGAATGGGTTTATAAACATGATAAAGGAGTTTTATATTTAGCCATTTACTAGTCATGGCAAATGTTAGATGATTATTTCTTGTGAAATCAGCCGAAAACATGCAACGCAGAAGTGGCAGGATATGTGACTTTAGATATGTCAGCGATATCAGTGTGCCTAAAAGGGGGGTTCGTCCGAACCCTTCGAGCCCCCCTTGGTCATTGAAAATACAAGATATAATCTAGATCTTCTTTTACAACTCCATTTATTTTTCAAAGAGAAACAAATAAAACAAGAACAAAATAAATGACGGATTTGGCAGTGATGTATTGGCTTATATCTTCATGGTCAAATCAGATAACAAATACCAGGTTTTCTGACAACAACACGTTGTTTAAAAGAAAGTAGAAATCAACATTTTGTATTTCACATGCTACAAAATATATGTTTAAAAAATGAACTGTTGTAGCTCTGACTATTAAATATATTATAAGTTTTTGAAACATTAGCCCTTGTAGTATGAACTAAAAAAAATATTTTTCATCCACTTCAGCCCGTAAAGCGCTCAATAAAATAATTAATATTTTGACCCAGCTAAAGTCGATTGTCGCTACCGTGACCCCCAGCTTCAACTGGGTGAAAATTACCCATATGTGTTTAGTTTGAGACAAACATTTGCAAATATTGATGTTTAAACAATCAGTTCATGCCCAATAACATTAATGTGATCAGCTAATAAACATATTAAAAACGACTATAGTCGCGCTTAGCGGTGTAAGGTTTATAATGATTAAAATACAATGTTTATGATAATCAAAATGATAATCAAAAAGGTTCATGTTATTCTGCAGTATATTTTGTTCATGTTATTCTGCAGTATATTTTGTTCATGTTATTCTGCAGTATATTTTGTTCATGTTATTCTGCAGTATATTTTGTTCATGTTATTCTGCAGTATATTTTGTTCATGTTATTCTGCAGTATATTTTGTTTGTGTGCCGTGATGTCGAAGTTTTAAAACCCTTTCAGCTTTAAATCCATATAGCGCTGAATTATTTTAACATATGCCATGGAGGCTGAGGGGTTGTTTAGTTTAACAAAGGAATAAGTGTCTTAGTTAGCTCCCCCCGCTTCCTTACAATAATAATATTAACTAGAAAAGGAGTTCCCGAACTCCATGGCCCAGCTTTAGTCTGTTTGAGTGCTATAGACAAAATATCAGTGTATTGGTCTTCCTCATGGACCAGCCTCCTAAATGCCTAGGATAAAGAACCAAGGAGACAAGGTCAAATATATCTTCGACGTGTATTCTTTTCACCACCATCGCCGGTGCTGGGCAACACTCATTCAATACTGGCCTACGATGTACCTCGTACAGAGGATGTGGGCCTACCTAACAAATTCCGGTTCAATGTTGGGCCAGCAGTGCAACCCATTGCTGGTTCAATGCCGGCCCAGCACTAATCTATCATAGGCCCGTCATTGAAACAGCATTGGGTGATTTTTTTCTGACTGCAGCATAATGCTGGTGACGATATGACATCCCGGCGACAGAAACACCAAATAACACGATACATTGGCCCAATTCTGATGTAATGTTGGGACACCGTCTGCGACGCTGGGCCAACATTATTCCAATCAAAACCCTTCAAGCTCTTAACAACAAAATATAATCGTGACTATTTTTTTCTGAACACTTGTTAAAGACAAAAGTACTTAACCTAAGGACCTGAAACGTTATATTGCACATGTTCATAAGGACTGGTGTACAGAAATGTGAGCTACTTCCTACACACAGCACCCCGCTTTCCCTAAATAGGACACAAACTCAGGTAAAATAAACTTGGTCTCTGTATAATACAATAGAGAGATCAAAACCGAACAGCTACTAGGTAGCATAGTACTGGGTATTGCGTAATGCGGTGATTATTCTCATAATATTATAGAGATTTTGGAATGCATATCACTCGACCTCACTACGTGGTGTGCTTGTCTTATTTCCAATAGAGAAGTTATGATTACTCTTTACTTTCTTGATGGAAGTGAGAGAAAGCTAGGATAAATACAATTTTAAGATTTTCAGTGAGTGATCATGGGTTCTGGATATTTGGACCTCAGTGGTATGTCCCAGATATCTAGGTATCGGCGAGGGACGGGCCCTGAATTGTATCAGCGATTCGTGGGTCCTTCATAGCAAGATATCAGCGAGTGGTGGTCCTTGAATATCTAGGTATCAGCAAGTGTCGGGTCTTGGATATTTAAGGATCGGCGAGTGATGAGCCCTGGATATCCAGGTATCAGCAAGTGGTGAGTCCTGTATATCTAGGTATCGGCGAGAGGTGAGCCCTATATATCTTGGTATGAGAGTGATGAGTCCTGGATATCTAGGTATCAGCGAGTGGTGAGTCCTGGATATCTAGGGCTCGATTGGTGTGGCCTGCATTTTGGGGAATGGTGGAGCATTAGGATTATCTAGGGGAGAGTCGAGTAGATTGTCAGGTCGGGGAGGAAGGTCAGGTGTGAGGGGGTCTGACAGTGACGGGCTGGGGAGACCATCGTCATGCTCTGACTGACGCTGACTGTGTTTCTTCACAAGGTCAGGATGGGAATACACAGGTTCATCCTGTATATCCTCCTCCGCCACCGTGGGCAGTCCACCTACATCAGCAGAAGATATCTCAGGCTGATCAGCGTCATTTGACCTTTCACCTAACTCCTCATACACTGTGATCGTGTCAGATCTGACGTCAGGCTCTGGCGTGATGACCTCTGGTGTTGTCACTGATGACGTCACGGCGCCGCCTTTACTGTAGACATTGTCATTGTCTGTCCTGGAGGGTGGGGAGACTAGAGCCGAGAAACGGTCTCGGTGCTTCTTCCTCTGTCTGAAAAAAACAAGTGGGGAAAATTAACCACTTAAACCTAAACTACGGACACTAAGAATTGTGACTTAACGCTCACAGCGCGGGGATCTACTTTAGATTTCAGAATTTGATGTCTAAAGTCGAAAGAGTAAACCATTTATAATGTCCGTAGACATTCAGGTATTCAAATGAATTGAACCAATGCCACTGTCTTGATTCAACGTCGCAACAACGTCCTATTCCCAGTGGGTAGCTAAAATATTAGTGGTGATCTCAAATTGAGAAACCTTTTGGTTTCTTAGTTTACGTAAAAAATATATCAGCTTTTTAAAAAGGGTTAAATTTAACAAACACAAGTAATTTTCAGTTACTCAAGGTTGTGAAGCGAGGTAGTGAGACACAGCTTCAAGTAACTGAAAAAATGAATTGAACAGCTCTGAGATCTCAGTTTAAAAAACATACCTACAAACAGACTGCATTTTCATAAAAACAACTAACACATCTAATTGATATTAAAAGTAGGATATATATATAACAAGTAGGAGATGGCGACCGAACGATTATTCAATACTTGGCCAGCGGCTAACCATTTTGTACAAAACAATTTTATTTTAAGTTGATAATGAGGCTCAAAAATAAACATTTTCTCACTCATTCTCTATAACAACAGATCCTACTGTCAATGGCGTACCACAAATAAACAAGAAATTATTACACAGAAAAAAACAGGTGACATGTCCAAAAGATTTTTTTTATATTAATGGAAGCGAGGAATTTCAAATAGGCCTCAGTTAAGAAAATATATTGTCTTTAAAAAAAGATTACGTTTCCACGTTATTGCCAAGACCCTAGAGAAATATATTTGCTTATATAAGCCACATATTATTCACATATTTCACAGCGTGGGATGCGCCCAAGCGCTTTCGAAATGTAGACAATTTCATCTTAAATTGAATATAAATTATAGTGGGTCTAATTTTTAAACGTATGGTTATTTTCAAATCATTTGAATCTGGACATTGCGCCAGAAATACCAGCTTCAATTGGATAAGACATGAGTCAATGAGTAACACAGAACAAGCTTACGAAACCTTCAGCTGGATAAGACATGAGTCAATGAGTAACACAAAACAAGCTTACGAAACCTTCAGCTGGATAAGACATGAGTCAATGAGTAACACAAAACAAGCTTACGAAACCTTCAGCTGGATAAGACATGAGTCAATGAGTAACACAGAACAAGCTTACGAAACCTTCAGCTGGATAAGACATGAGTCAATGAGTAACACAAAACAAGCTTACGAAACCTTCAGCTGGATAAGACATGAGTCAATGAGTAACACAGAACAAGCTTACGAAACCTTCAGCTGGATAAGACATGAGTCAATGAGTAACACAGAACAAGCTTACGAAACCTTCAGCTGGATAAGACATGAGTCAATGAGTAACACAAAACAAGCTTACGAAACCTTCAGCTGGATAAGACATGAGTCAATGAGTAACACAGAACAAGCTTACGAAACCTTCAGCTGGATAAGACATGAGTCAATGAGTAACACAGAACAAGCTTACGAAACCTTCAGCTGGATAAAACATGAGTGAATGAGTAACACAGAACAAGCTTACGAAACCTTCCTGATAAGACATGAGTGAATGAGTAACACAGAACAAGCTTACGAAACCTTCAGCTGGATAAGACATGAGTCAATGAGTAACACAGAACAAGCTTACGAAACCTTCAGCTGGATAAGACATGAGTCAATGAGTAACACAGAACAAGCTTACGAAACCTTCAGCTGGATAAGACATGAGTCAATGAGTAACACAGAACAAGCTTACGAAACCTTCCTGATAAGACACGAGTCAATGAGTAACACAGAACAAGCTTACGAAACCTTCAGCTGGATAAGACATGAGTCAATGAGTAACACAGAACAAGCTTACGAAACCTTCAGCTGGATAAAACATGAGTGAATGAGTAACACAGAACAAGCTTACGAAACCTTCCTGATAAGACATGAGTGAATGAGTAACACAGAACAAGCTTACGAAACCTTCAGCTGGATAAAACATGAGTGAATGAGTAACACAGAACAAGCTTACGAAACCTTCCTGATAAGAGATGAGTCAATGAGTAACACAGAACAAGCTTACGAAACCTTCCTGATAAGACATGAGTCAATTAGTAACACAGAACAAGCTTACGAAACCTTCAGCTGGATAAGACATGAGTCAATGAGTAACACAAAACAAGCTTACGAAACCTTCAGCTGGATAAGACATGAGTCAATGAGTAACACAGAACAAGCTTACGAAACCTTCAGCTGGATAAAACATGAGTCAATGAGTAACACAGAACAAGCTTACGAAACCTTCAGCTGGATAAAACATGAGTCAATGAGTAGTACAGAACAAGCTTACGAAACCTTCCTGATAAGACATGAGTCAATGAGTAACACAGAACAAGCTTACGAAACCTTCAGCTGGATAAAACATGAGTCAATGAGTAACACAGAACAATCTTACGAAACCTTCCTGATAAGACATGAGTCAATTAGTAACACAGAACAAGCTTACGAAACCTTCAGCTGGATAAGACATGAGTCAATGAGTAACACAAAACAAGCTTACGAAACCTTCAGCTGGATAAGACATGAGTCAATGAGTAACACAGAACAAGCTTACGAAACCTTCAGCTGGATAAAACATGAGTCAATGAGTAACACAGAACAAGCTTACGAAACCTTCAGCTGGATAAAACATGAGTCAATGAGTAACACAGAACAAGCTTACGAAACCTTCCTGATACGACATGAGTCAATGAGTAACACAGAACAAGCTTACGAAACCTTCAGCTGGATAAAACATGAGTCAATGAGTAACACAGAACAAGCTTACGAAACCTTCCTGATACGACATGAGTCAATGAGTAACACAGAACAAGCTTACGAAACTTTCCTGATAAGACATTAGTCAATGAGTAACACAGAACAAGCTTACGAAACTTTCCTGACAAGACATGAGTCAATGAGTAACACAGAACAAGCTTACGAAACTTTCCTGACAAAACATGAGTCAATGAGTAACACAGAACAAGCTTACGAAACTTTCCTGACAAGACATGAGTGAATGAATAACACAGAACAAGCTTACGAAACCCTTCCTGATAAGACATGAGTCAATGAGTAACACAGAACAAGCTTACGAAACCTTCAGCTGGATAAAACATGAGTCAATGAGTAACACAGAACAAGCTTACGAAACCTTCCTGATACGACATGAGTCAATGAGTAACACAGAACAAGCTTACGAAACTTTCCTGATAAGACATGAGTCAATGAGTAACACAGAACAAGCTTACGAAACTTTCCTGACAAGACATGAGTCAATGAGTAACACAGAACAAGCTTACGAAACTTTCCTGACAACGCTGAAATAATTTTGTATAAATCATGGAGACCAAAGGTTTTTTCGATTTGAAATTAAAATTAATGTCTTAGTTAGCTCTTCCCGATTAATTTGAATATGTATGTTATGGGTCTACATCCATTATAAAAATCTTACTTTTTCAGCGAGGTGATCGACTTTAGACGTCAGAATCGGACGTCTAAAGCGGTCACCGCGCTGAAGCGGTTGATTAGCCTACCTTCTCTTTATCCACAAACACACCAGAAATAGTAATATGATGAGTATGATGATATAAACACCACAGGCCACGCCCACCAAAACATCTGAAAATACACGTGGATAAATATTGTATATCATAAACACCACAGGCCACGCCCACCACAACATCTGAAAATACACGTGGATAAATATTGTATATCATAAACACCACAGGCCACGCCCACCACAACATCTGAAAATACACGTGGATAAATATTGTATATCATAAACACCACAGGCCACGCCCACCACAACATCTGAAAATACACGTGAGTAAATACAATATTTGCACAATGAACCAATCTCACACGAAGACACAGTTAATGTTAGACGTCGGCCACAAAAGGTCGCGGTGACGTCAAACATTTGTGCTACTGTCTCGGCATACAGACAGCGTTTCTTGCCGATTTTAGTTAGTATTGCAAAATTATGTTGTCAACGTCATGGTTTATAACAAAAGGGAGGGAGTATTGAACTTAAAATTAAATGCATTGGGCTTTAGTGAGTTATAGCAGATGAGTCGAGCGCACTGTTCTTGACGTTAGACGTCTATGGACGTTAGATTCTTATTAATAAAACGTGGATCATTTTTTAATCAACGAGATTTAATATTTTTTGACCTACATTTGGACAAATAAGGATGTTTTCTTGAGGTTGTGGATCGATTCAGAGAAAGAATGAATGAATAAGCTTAATGTACAACGTGACGTGGCGGGGGGGGATTTGAAGTAAATGTCTTAACGCTCAAAAAAGGTTAAAATTTGACTGGCAGCCAAGAGCAATACTTACAGCTTTAGTTTGCCAAAATATATCTTAGGTCCAATTTGATATAGCTGGAAATTACACTCTCACGCACGGAATCAGCTTAGTTTATCACAATCGCAATACTGTGTGCAACCAAAATGAAAGAACAACGATAATATCAGGTTACAAATTGCTCAATTATATCTGGGAATTCACACCTCGGTTATTATATATATAGATATATATAAGGGGTAAATTGAATAAAAAAACATTACCAAGATAAAATGTCAGGAAAAATAAGATACCACTGAAATGTATTACATGTCATATGGTAGATTTCGCATAAATAAAATAATTCAATTTAATAAATGTTTATTTTTCTAGAAGAAAACTATCTGTCCCCATTTTGCATTTAACCCTTTGACTTCCAGGCCGGAGTGCATGCCAAGATCCAGATATACTGGTGTAGGAGTTCTATTTTTCGTCATTTGAAGCTGGAATTGCTAACGCAATTTCCAGCTTCAAATGACGAAAAATACATCAATGTAGTATATATTTGACGAAAATTTGTGTCATTTTATGGTTACGTTCATTGACGAATGACGACGGAAATTTCCGTCATGTATGGTAGTGAAAAGGTTAACCCCGGAAATCTCGGCAGAAAGAAAACTAGAAACAAACCATTCAGCATCTCAAGGGTTAGGCAAGTTTATTGCTATGGAGTTTCAGCAGCTCAAGGGTTAGGCAAGATTATTGCTATGGAGTTTCAGCATCTCAAGGGTTAGGCGAGCTTATTGCTATGGAGTTCAGCATCTCAAGGGTTAGGCGAGCATATTGCTATAGAGTTTCAGCATCTCAAGGGTTAGGCGAGCTTATTGCTATGGAGTTCAGCATCTCAAGGGTTAGGCAAGATTATTGCTATGGAGTTTCAGCAGCTCAAGGGTTAGGCGAGCTTATTGCTATGGAGTTTCAGCAGCTCAAGGGTTAGGCAAGATTATTGCTATGGAGTTTCAGCATCTCAAGGGTTAGGCAAGATTATTGCTATGGAGTTTCAGCATCTCAAGGGTTAGGCGAGCTTATTGCTATGGAGTTCAGCATCTCAAGGGTTAGGCGAGCTTATTGCTATAGAGTTTCAGCATCTCAAGGGTTAGGCGAGCTTATTGCTATGGAGTTCAGCATCTCAAGGGTTAGGCGAGCTTATTGCTATAGAGTTTCAGCATCTCAAGGGTTAGGCGAGCTTATTGCTATGGAGTTTCAGCAGCTCAAGGGTTAGGCAAGATTATTGCTATGGAGTTTCAGCATCTCAAGGGTTAGGCAAGATTATTGCTATGGAGTTTCAGCATCTCAAGGGTTAGGCGAGCTTATTGCTATGGAGTTCAGCAGCTCAAGGGTTAGGCGAGCTTATTGCTATGGAGTTTCAGCATTTCAAGGGTTAGGCGAGCTTATTGCTATGGAGTTCAGCAGCTCAAGGGTTAGGCGAGCTTATTGCTATGGAGTTTCAGCATCTCAAGGGTTAGGCGAGCTTATTGCTATGGAGTTCAGCATCTCAAGGGTTAGGCGAGCTTATTGCTATGGAGTTTCAGCATCTCAAGGGTTAGGCGAGCTTATTGCTATGGAGTTCATCATCTCAAGGGTTAGGCGAGCTTATTGCTATAGAGTTTCAGCATCTCAAGGGTTAGGCGAGCTTATTGCTATGGAGTTCAGCATCTCAAGGGTTAGGCGAGCTTATTGCTATAGAGTTTCAGCATCTCAAGGGTTAGGCGAGCTTATTGCTATGGAGTTTCAGCAGCTCAAGGGTTAGGCAAGATTATTGCTATGGAGTTTCAGCAGCTCAAGGGTTAGGCGAGATTATTGCTATGGAGTTTCAGCAGCTCAAGGGTTAGGCAAGATTATTGCTATGGAGTTTCAGCATCTCAAGGGTTAGGCAAGATTATTGCTATGGAGTTTCAGCATCTCAAGGGTTAGGCGAGCTTATTGCTATGGAGTTTCAGCATCTCAAGGGTTAGGCGAGCTTATTGCTATGGAGTTCAGCATCTCAAGGGTTAGGCGAGCTTATTGCTATAGAGTTTCAGCATCTCAAGGGTTAGGCGAGCTTATTGCTATGGAGTTCAGCATCTCAAGGGTTAGGCGAGCTTATTGCTATGGAGTTTCAGCAGCTCAAGGGTTAGGCAAGATTATTGCTATGGAGTTTCAGCATCTCAAGGGTTAGGCAAGATTATTGCTATGGAGTTTCAGCATCTCAAGGGTTAGGCAAGATTATTGCTATGGAGTTTCGATCAAACCTTCCACTTCTATCTCTATGCAAGTTGAAAGGGTCAAAGGGTTATTATGTTAATAGAAAAAAAACGATTTTAAAGTAATATCTGCCGCTGCGCTTATTACAGAATATATAACAATCATGTAATAGCTAATTGAATTATAATCGTGAAACCTTCTTGAAAGTAAATGATATTCTCACAATGTTGACCCTGGAACTGCTATACATACGTAATCTGTTAATATTCGCAAGGTTTTAAGTTTCACGAATTTCGCGCGGAGGACAAATTCGAGCAAATTATTATTATAATCGCGCTACTTAATAAAAATGAATATTCGCGAATTTTAAACTTCGTGAAAGTCTCAAAATCGGAAATTTAAACATGCGAAAATTACCAGATGTGCAGTATATCCGGTTTATATTCTTCCAATATTAACCCTAGAGCAGCTACATCAGTATATATCCGTCTTTAGCATAGTGTAGACTCAATAAAATGCTACTGTAAATTATCAAATTGATTGTGATGGATTCTCAATTCATCAAATTACTCAATTTGAGATATGTCTATTTTCACGGAGTCAATTGAACTTGGAAATTGCATGAGCAATACCAGCTTTAAATGATTGACAAATGGAAACACACAACTCAGGGGCATCAGAGTTAATGCATAATTACCACTCGTCAGCTAATCAACCCTTACAGCGCGGGGACCGTCTTTAAAGAATGATTCAACTGCAAAATGCGCATGCCTGGGACGGTAAAGTGTAGGCCAACAGTAGCCTTTCGAGTACAGATTGACGGCATTAATATACCCACTGAACTGATTACAAGATACCACTCAAACAAGACTTGATGACTTGATCCAATGCTGTATTAATGTTAGGCCAACGGCTGCAACGCTGGCTCAACATTGAACCAACATTGGATAAATGTACAATGTTTGAGAGAAAGTCCTCCTGCCCAGCAAACACAATACATTTGTATGGCATTTATACAACGTCGGCCTAACGTCTTGGACGCTGGTCCAACATTGCATAAAGTCATACAAATGTTTTGTGTTCACTGTCAGGCAGTTTCCACATACCCGCAGTAATATAGTCAGTTTGTTTGCAAGCCAGCGACCAAGTAGGGGTAAGGGCAAAGGGCTTTGAATTTTTAACTCATAGATGTCGCTCAAGTATATATGAACTTGCTGTGATTTGAGAACTTGCTCTTAATGAGGCTTTGGGTATGAAGCGCATATTTAGTATTATTATGGAATAAGGCCTTGGCCTACCCACGGGCACTATTGCATTCTGGGGGACCCTTGTCTTGCGAAATTTGACAGTTGACCATACCTTTAAACGTCAGAATCTGACATCTGTAGGCGACAGATTCTGACGTCTAAAGTCGGTCCCCGCACTGAAAGATTTAAAGACATTATAGTGGCCGTAGACCCATAACATATACATTCAAATGAAGCGGATTTATTATGATTTCAAATTAAAAAAAAAAAATTATTCACAAAATCATTTCAGCGTATTAAGGGCTAAGGTAATTAACTAGATAAGGAGCCCGTCCTCTTACATATGTCAGTCGGCCAATTGAGTTATATCCTCACTACATAAGGAGCCCGTCCTCTTACATATGTCAGTCAGCCAATTGAGTTATATCCTCACTACAAAAGGAGCCCGTCCTCTTACATATGTCAGTCAGACAATTGAGTTATATCCTCACTACATAAGGAGCCCGTCCTCTTACATATGTCAGTCAGCCAATTGAGTTATATCCTCACTACATAAGGAGCCCGTCCTCTTACATATGTCAGTCAGCCAATTGAGTTATATCCTCACTACATAAGGAGCCCGTCCTCTTACATATGTCAGTCAGCCAATTGAGTTATATCCTCATTTCAAGCCCGAGTGATCACGAAGCTTAATTAACTACATAAGGAGCCCGTCCTCTTACATATGTCAGTCAGACAATTGAGGTATATCCTCACTACATAAGGAGCCCGTCCTCTTACATATGTCAGTCAGCCAATTGAGTTATATCCTCACTACAAAAGGAGCCCGTCCTCTTACATATGTCAGTCAGACAATTGAGTTATATCCTCACTACATAAGGAGCCCGTCCTCTTACATATGTCAGTCAGCCAATTGAGTTATATCCTCACTACAAAAGGAGCCCGTCCTCTTACATATGTCAGTCAGCCAATTGAGTTATATCCTCACTACATAAGGAGCCCGTCCTCTTACATATGTCAGTCAGCCAATTGAGTTATATCCTCACTACAAAAGGAGCCCGTCCTCTTACATATGTCAGTCAGACAATTGAGTTATATCCTCACTACATAAGGAGCCCGTCCTCTTACATATGTCAGTCAGCCAATTGAGTTATATCCTCACTACATAAGGAGCCCGTCCTCTTACATATGTCAGTCAGCCAATTGAGTTATATCCTCACTACATAAGGAGCCCGTCCTCTTACATATGTCGGTCAGCCAATTGAGTTATATCCTCATTTCAAGCCCGAGTGATCACGAAGCTTAATTAACTACATAAGGAGCCCGTCCTCTTACATATGTCAGTCAGACAATTGAGTTATATCCTCACTACATAAGGAGCCCGTCCTCTTACATATGTCAGTCAGCCAATTGAGTTATATCCTCACTACATAAGGAGCCCGTCCTCTTACATATGTCAGTCAGCCAATTGAGTTATATCCTCATTTCAAGCCCGAGTGGTCACGAAGCTTAATTAACTAGATAAGGAGCCCGTCCTCTTACATTTGTCAGTCAGACAGTTGAGTTATATTCTCATTTTAACCTCGAGTGATCACGATGCTGATACCACACTAATCCACATCTTAACCCGTTCAGCGCGGGGACAGACTTTAGGCGTCAGAATCTGACGTCTGTAGACGTCAGATTCTGACGTCTAAAGTCGATCCCCGCGCTGATCCCCGCACTGTAGGAGAAAAAATATTTCTAATGGCCATAGGCCCATAAAACAGGTATTCAAATGAATCGGAAAGGGCTGAATAAGACATTTACGATGATTTCAAATTAAAATAAATCCTTTGGTCAAGGGTTAACCCCCTAAGCACGACTAGAGTCATTTTTACTCCGTTTTATTAGCAGTTAAATCGCTGTTATTGGGAATGAAATGAGTGTTTAAACAAGAAGATTTGCAAATCCCTAGCCTCAAATATTAACAAATATGAGTAATTTTCACCGACTTTAAGTTGTGGGTCGCTGTAGCGAGACGCAACTTCAGGTGGGTGAAAATTTAAATTATTTATTTTAGCACTTGAAGGGTTAATGTGTAGCTCAATGTACCTAATTACAGACAAATCATCAATAAAATATTAGGTAACATCCGTCCCAGGAGTTGGCATGTGCCGCCCAAAAACAATTAATAAAAAATATAAATTAAATAAGAACTATGCAATCCTTGCATCTATTATGTCTTATTGTATTGAAGCCATACTTTTCGTATTTAATTTATATTTTATATTAATTGTAATAATTTTTAAGTCGCCACCCTAATTTCCCTTATATACATGAGAAAAGTAACAAAGTGCCCATTCATTAGCACTAAAGCTTGAGGAAAAATATATAAAATTATCTGCAGAATTAGCTGGTTTTAACTCAACAGATACACTGAAATGAAATAGGTATAGAATTTCGACTTATAAGATTTCCAAGGGTCATATATCCACAGTAAATTACCCGTGCGTTGCTAAATTGCTAATTTATACTTTTCATTCATTTGAAGGTGTAATTGCTGACACAAATTTGCAAATGAATAAAAATATTTATATTATGATTATTAGTTTCTTCCCCGCTCACTCGTGAAGATTCAAAATTGTGGGGGCACCGTGGCCGAGAAATAGCGTGCTCGGCCTTAAGCCGCCAGGGCTCGGATTTCGGAACTTGTGTCTAGAGGGCAGTGTCATCTCATTCATCTCACCATCATCAGGAGGTTATCCTAGCCCAGTTTAGCCTATATATGCACTAAATTGGCGTAAACCCCCATGCCTTCGTTCATATATACGGGTCAGATATTCGCGATAAGGGCTGCGAAAACATGGTATTTTAAACTGTTCAGAGTCCTGAAATGTGCAACGCTGCCTTTCGTATTGTGTTCATGGTTTTCTGCACTATAAAAAACCCTTGGATTCAATCGATAAGAGTAGGCAATAGTTCCTACTTCGGGCTTCTTCAAGTCACGATATTGCCACAGTGCACAAAAACGAGGTTAATTAAAGGGACTGGCCCAGGCTAAAATTATCAAAAAATCGGTGATTTTATTTTGGCTTCTTAATATGACCATTCTACGTATCACTAATTATACATGGCCCAGTATTACATGTTTTTTATGTAACTCGCGGTGATATTGATATATGTCACGGAAGGTACGTTTGAATCATTCATGAACTAATGGTCTATACAGTATTTTGTCCCTTTAAGTCCTCGTGATGCCTCCAAGCATTAATTTGATTCCCTATTATAACATAAAGCAGATCAAATGCTACTCACGCATGTTTTAATCCAAACAAAAGTCAGCGAAATTGTTTGCTCACTTGATCAAATAATTAAACTTGCGAAATATACAGGCCCAATTTTATCAACAAACTTGTATATTTCGTTTTCTGATGCTTGACATTTTGTTAGCAATCCCAGCTTTAAATGCATGAAAATTAGAAAGCAAACAATTGAGCAGCCGAAGGGTAAAATCATTTCATTTCAACCCCTGCAGCACCGACATTGATTGTATTAGTCTTCTGATATGCAAACGGTGTTCATTTGAGTGCGATATGGGAAAATACAGCACTCGTTTCATATCGAACGAAAAATGAAAAACGTTTGTATGTTCTCACACGATAAAGTCACACATATACTAGACTACCATACACTGTGCTGAATCTACAGCTAGAGTGCGATATGGGCTGATACCGATCTACGTCTCGTAGTGAAAACCACAGCCCAGAGTGTGAGAATAACAATGATTTAATCATTTTTAAAGTTAAGCCTCTCAGTGGGGGGGACTAAAGTCGATCCCCGCACTGAAAAAAAAATTACAATAGCCGGAGACCCATAATATAGGTATTCAAACGAAGCGGAAGGAGCTAACTAAGACATTTATGATGATTTCAAATTTAAAAAACACGTTGTTTTCTTGGTTGATTAAAAAAAATATTTTAGCGATTGAAGGTTACATAAATACTTGATTCCTGTGATAACTATCGTGACTTAAATTGCACAAATCGAAATGATTTTAAGTCACTTGAATTTGGGAATCGCGGTAGCGAGATATACATTCAGGGGAAAGTTTAAATTTAATAATCCATATTTATAAATGTTAATGTAAGCACAGCATCCGCTCATTTCATTGCTATATTCGTTTTTTTTTATTAAGAAAGGGATAAAGGATATCGTTTGAATTGCAAAATGAATCAGATCAAATGCTCTACTTACATCGATCCGTCGTGTCCATTATTTCCACAGCAGATATGGCTGTCACTCATATTCTGAAGAAAAAAAAAAGAGTATACAGCTATACAGTAACAAAATGATACCGCTATTCATGTTTGTGGTACAGATTTTAAAAATATACACAAGAGACTTCAAGAAGAAGTTGATAAAGTAGTCCAATGGTTTCATAGCAATAGGCTAGTTATTAATAATCTTAAATGTTGTTGCATGATCATTTCTTCACATACCAATCAACATACTCTTAATATATACATTGATGATGTTAAAATTTCACAGGTTGATTCGACGAAATACTTAGGTTCTTTTATCGATTCTAAACTAAACTGGCGTGAACATGTTTTTAATGTCAAGAAAAAAATTTCGCCCAAAGTTGGACTTATTGAAAATTGAAACATATTGTACCCCAAGACTGTTTAATTAAATACTATATGGCAACTGTTTAATCACAAATCGATTACTGTTTATTTGTTTGGGGATATTCTTCCGATGCCAACTGTAAGATATTACAAAGACTACAGAATCGAGCGGCACGGATTATTAGTGACACTTTTGCCTGGAATGT
This sequence comes from Flabesymbios commensalis, assembly GCA_964017125.1. Classification (NCBI taxonomy): domain Eukaryota; kingdom Metazoa; phylum Annelida; class Polychaeta; order Terebellida; family Flabelligeridae; genus Flabesymbios; species Flabesymbios commensalis. The sequence continues at coordinate 1,118,305 of OZ024918.1, forward strand.
AAGAGGTATAGATATTGTTAAAGATCTTGGTTGGTTAAATGTTTGTCAACGAAGAGATTACTTTACCGCTATTACTGTATATAAATCTCTAGCAGGGTTTCAACTGAGTTATATAACAGACCTGTTTACTCTATCTCGAAATATTGCAACCCGTAAAACTAGATCATGCTGTACAAATAAATTGTTTTTACCCAAAGCTAACAAAAGCTTTTTTAAATGCTCTTTACAATATGCTGGTGCTATTATCTGGAATAATTTACCAGACATTATAAGAAACATTGATGCGCTTAATGTTTTTAAACACACATTGAAACAGTTTTAACTAACTCAGAATAATATTTTTTATATAGTTTTGTTATATTATGCTTTTCCTTTTATAGTTCTACACTGCTTTGTATGTTACATAGAGGCCTAGTCAGCAATAATTATGTAAAAGATTATTGTTTTCATCATACTGTTTGCAATATTAGAATTTTACTTTTACAAGTATGCACTGTTTTCCATGGTGCACAGATGCCTATTTATGTAAAATAGAAAAAGAATACGTTATGTTATAGTAATAAGTAACAACATCTCAGAAAAAGATTACATCAGGTTACAGTAATAAGTAACAACATCTCAGAAAAAAGTGCATTATGTTACAGTAATAAGTAACAACATCTCAGACAACGATTACATTATGTTACAGTAATCAGTAACAACATCTCAGACAACGATTACAATATGTTGCAGTAATACCATCCCAGAAATCAAGCAACGTTGAGGCAGTGTTTTTTTAATGCTGTTCCAGCATTTCTAACACTGACCCATCATGAAAACTGCATTCAGTCAACGTCGTGTTAACCGGGACTTAGACTCAGACTAATTTATGCGACATTATAAAAAAGAGAAAATACAATTTAATATGTAAAACAATTTCTCGGGAGACCCCTATTAAGACATTATGTGTTGTTTACAAAATTGTGTTAATTAAATATAAGTGCCACTCCAACGGCAATCGAGTTAGTACCTTGACGCCACTTAATCTTTACAAAGCTCTTGTAATATAAGGAGCATTTCAGAATATTCTTCTCCAGCGTGCAGGTCTCCACAGGGAAGAATCCAGCTGCAAGACGTCGAAAGAATTCAGGGAAAGTTCACTAAATTGCCTTTGTATTATCCTGATTTATTTTACGGAGAACGCTGCTCGCTACTTAATGTTCTACCACCTTGTAATCAAAGTGAAATATTTGATACGAAACTGCTGTTCAATCTATGTATGCTCCTATATTTTGTAATGGCATAGGTGTTAAAGCATCTGTGTCTGCGTTCCAATAATAATGGTATGCGCATGCAGACACTACATTTCAAGACAGAAACCTACAAGTATTATCTTACCAATATATTTTTGTTTTTGTGGAACACGTTATAGTCTAATAATTGATCAACGGATATTTGCAAAAAACTATTTTCTAGCGATTTCTCCTGCAGAAACCTGTGTGCTTTGACGAGTATAAACAGATGCCAAATATGTGCGTGCACTGGCTTAAAGGGACTAGCCCAGGCAGTATCATTAAAAAATCGATGATTTTATTTTGGCTTCTTAATATGACCATATGATGTAAACATGTCCATAGACTAGAACTGCAAAAGTTTTTAATTTTTGTGCTGCGCATTTATCAGTTAGGCTAGTTATAGAGACGAAATTCCCGATTTCTAATTATTGACAACCATGTCAAAAATAAGAAATACGGAAATTTCGTTTCTATATCTAGTCTAACTGGTGAATGCGCAGCACAAAAATTTAAAACTTTTGCAGCTCTAGTCTATGGACTTGTTTACACCATATATGGTCATATTTAGAAGCCAAAATAAAATCACCGATTTTTTTATGATTTTAGACCTGGGCTAGTCCCTTTAAGCATATAATAATAATTATATTATAGTTTGTATGTATAATTGATACATATGTATGCATTAGTATATATTTAGGTCTATGGATGTTTAACCTACGTTTAAAAAGGTGCTCAAGGGTGTATCCAGGGGGGGGGGGGGTTGCTCAGGGAGCTCAGATTGGTATAATAATTGAAAATAGACAGTAAATTTCTAAAAATGTTTACTGAAATAATTGCCAGGGGCATTTAGTGGATGAACAAACAATATCAACAGAAATATCTGCTATAACTGATGATGAACTGGAAGCAAATATGTGCATTAAAAAACATTGTGCTATAAAAATGTTTGCAACACCTTTAATATGGGATCATGGGATGATTATTATCCCAATAACTTTGACCCAATGTTGTTCAATGTTGGTTACAATCTGCGACGTTGACCCAACATTAACACAACATTGGATCATGTTTATCATGTTGCATTTGATGGCTTTTCCATTGTGTATTTATCCTCGCTTAAATAGATGGACCGGTCTGGGTGATTGTCTGTTACATCTGTCAAGGTGATTAAAAACTGACATTTCAGCCAAACTCTCATATCTTAATTTTACAGCAAAGGTACCCGGTAGGCCTACCACGTAATGGCACCATTTGCTGTTTATTTCTTCAAAATTTTCCGAAGAAAATGCCCCAGACCCCCCTAGAAGGGACCGCACAGCCTCAAATGGCTTTTCAGAAATCTGAGTACCCCCCTTAATTTATTTCTGGATACGCCACTGGTGCTGGTCGCTTGTTAGTGTATACATTTTCTATTTTATGGATATATTTTATGATAATCATATAGATTATGTTACTTGTATGTTTTGTTACGTGTATAAAATGCTGTATACACAGAAGCTTAATGAAAATAAACGTCGGTAGGTTAATGTAGGTCAATGCATTTTGTTATAAATTATCACTCAAACATGTTTTTCGTTAGTTGCCATCTAGTCAGGTTCCTTAGTGTATTTTTTTTTGCATTGTATTTACGAGAGGGACATGGCGCAATGGTTAGAGCGTGGCGCTCTGCCGATGTCGCTGCCTGCCGTGTGGTTTCGAATTCCGCTTTGTGCAGGATTCTCAGAGAAATATCATGTTTCTCCCCTCTCTATGTTGGGACATTGTTTCGATGCTGTGTCCTTGGGCAAGGCACTTAACCCTCAAATGCTTCACTTGACTCAGGTGAAAATGAGTACCTGATAGGACAGAGATGGCAATGTGTATGAATAATGCAATGCGCCGAAATGGCTGCAGGACTGTATGCTCTGCAGGACTGAGATGGCACCCGTATGAGCAGGTCCAGTGACTAGGGGGTAAAAATGTAAAAAGTCCGATGAAATACTTGACATCAGACAGTAAACTTTTACCTTTACCTTTATCGGGTGGACAAAAGCACAGAATTTGGTACACAGTTTCTCAAGGGGCAAATAATGAAATTTTTTTCGTTGAGCCTTCTTATTTTGGCTGTGCTTTTCCAGAAAATCGAGAATTCGAAATGGCCGCCAAAATATTTTTAATCTCATTTCCCAGTCAATTAACATTATTTTCTCCATATACCTTAATATCAACCTAAGAAACCTTTCTAAGACATATAATTTTCTGCTGTTCGTTATTTGAAAGAAAAATATCACGTAAGACCATTGTTTATTTAATTAATGTGAGCTCGAAAGTGGATGTCATTCATTCAAGTGATTTCAGCATGTTCTCATACTTTCTGACAAAATAATTGCAAGTAATTTTGTCATAACGTGAACAGTGAAGCATCTTACATCGACTTTTTGTAATAATAATACAATAATAATAATAAGGGAAATTATTATACTAAACAAATTAAGAGAAAAACGAATAGTAATAAAGTTATTTAAATTTAGATAATAAAAAAAGAACTAAATTACGATAAATACGTAGATCTCTCAATCTACTCGGCGCGTACATTCTGATCTACGAATCTACCGCATTTGGTTCTCTCTCCTTGACGTAGGCCCTATGCGATACGGGTTACGAATCTATCGCATTTGGTTCTCTCTCCTTGACGTAGGCCCTATATGATTCGGGTTTCTTACCGTGAAGTGCAGAAATGTGTGGAATCAGTCCGCCTCGCTCAGCCATCACCGTATATCACGAGAACCTATCCTTTATTTCCGTATAGACCTATCACTTCTTAGGTATAGATGAGCCCCAATTAGCGATATTTTTTTGATATGTGAAATACCACAGTGATGTATTTTATGGTGACTATTCCTGTGTAGCTGGTTTAATTCACCCAGCCTGGGTTTTCTAACAGTATGTACGCTTTTGTACGCTATTTTGTACCCCTATTCACGTACACACACGTCACATAGACGAGCTGATACTGTGGCATTTGAAGTCACGCTTTGTGATTAACACGCCTCGCTTCACACCATGTTTACCCTCTTATCACACAGCAAACTCACAAAGCAGAAATTGGTTTGTCGATATGCAAACGGTGTTCATTTGAGTGCGATATGGGCAAATTCAGCACTCGTTCAATGTATAAGGTGTGAGCCTTTGGGCGAATACCTTATACATTTTTCCATATCACACAGAAAAATGAACAACGTTTGTGGTTTTTTTCCCTAGTCATACATGACACAGCAGCCACACAATGTAATTCAAACTGCAACAAGAGCGCGATATGGGCTGACACCGATATACGTCATATATATACAAGTACCACATCAAGGCTCGGGCTCGATGTGGTCACTTGTGCTCAGATGAGCCCATCTCGCCTTCCCAACGAAACTGTGTGCATATAATACCGATATACGTCGAATAACCTCGGAGCAGGAACGGTAGCATAAAGTTTATGTTACCATCCGAACATGTGCGCGCATTAAATACAATGACTGATTTAGTTTCATTACATTAATTGACAATTGTGCTGTGGAAAAGTACCCTAAAAAATGAAATCAGCGTTTACAATGTCTTCAAATGTCGTAAATAATAATAAAATATTTGTTATTTTATTTTAAACTATATATATAAATTTAAAAAAATCATCCATTCACAAGACACGAACATAATTTTTCTACCAATACACACCATGATATCTGATATTACCATACTGAGCACACTAGACCAGTATATATCTAGGCTTTTATGAATACTAGGAGCAGATATACGGGACTATATTGCAAGCATATTACTAACATTAACCAGATTTTAAATAGCATAAAAGTCATGCTGCGTACAATAGGAAAACGTCAGCAGTGCATGACCCTTTAGCTGCTAGGACCGTATATATATATATATAACCCACCTGCACAAAAAACATTGCGTTACATACAAAAGTAATAGTCCAAAACAGAACATAATATTGTGTGGTCCGAACAGCTATGAGTTATCCTTAACAGTTTAAAATATTGTTTTCACTTAGTAAGTGAAAAAAAATCCAAAAACCCCCTCGCTTTACGTATTCACTATTCTAATACATATTCACCATAGACCACTTAGGTCGATGCATTTGTATTTTTTATATTTTTATTGAAGATCAATAGCCTATGATAACTTCTTCTAATTTGTTTTTCAAAACTGCCTTTTTTGTCAACATATACAGTATACTTTAACACCGTAAAACAACAAACACAAACTACGCTGGCCCAATGCTGGCCCAGTGTAATCGTTTTTAATCTGTTGTATTAGGTGGTTAAATCACATTTATTGGGAATGAAATATGAGACTTAATATCAAGCCACCCGGGGATATAAAAACAAAGACGTCTGATTGTAAAGTCTAAAGACGGTCCGCGCACGGAAAGAATTAAAAACAAAGTTATAAAGGCCGTTACACCCATAGCATAGGTATTCAAACGAAACACAGCGAAGTAACTTAGATATTGGGAATGGTAGATAAACTTTTTGGTTTCCATGGTTCATAAAACATATATTTAGGCGTTGTAAAAGTTGAAAAGTCAGTTTAAAAGTAAGCTGTTTACCTTTGTACATTATTATATAGGAGATGTAGAATCATTACATCGTCTGGTATAATATTATATCAGAGAGTGTGCATTCCCACGGGACAAAATACCTCAACAAACGCGAGGTATTGAGCCAACGTTGGGCCAACATTAAAACAGCATTGGCTCAATTGTTCGGGTTTTTGCTGGGGGCCCTCGTTGTCAGAATTGCATCAATTAAAGATTCTTTCTGAAGTCGCCAGGTTCACTGTGTCTGAATCATTTATATCTGTCGTCAAGTGCTCCACCGTCAGACTCATTTCATATTTATTTCTCCTGAGTGGTGGTCTGCTGCCTGTCACGCAAGATCTCATGGCTAGCAATAACTCCATATTATATTATATTCTGCACATTGAGACAATATCGCGACACAAGGAAGCCTGAAGCCGGGACTATGCCTTACTCTAATTTCGAATGACTTCAAGGGTTATTTATAGCACACATAGTACCATAGACAGCATTGTACACTCCATTCCTCGGAACAGTTTGGAGCATTGTATTTGCACAACCACGATGACAAATATCCCGCCCGACCAGGATTCAAACCAGTGGTATACCCCTGAGGTTACCAGCCCCGGTCGATACGAATGAGCCATAGGGAAGTTGGAAGGCAGCACCATCAGAAGCATCTCGTCATTCTCGCGAGGCTCTCCTGGCCCACTTTAGCCTCTATGCACACAGGTGGTGGAAAACTATATTAAAAACATACAATCGAGCTTATCTACATTCACATCATCTACTGTTAGCAGTCAGATAGTCAGTCAGAGACTGCAAAACTCCGACGAAATTAATCAGGGGCCTGCATCCGCAGATAGACGGAGATATATTACGCCAGAATAGCTCACTGGTGGAGTGGTTGAATCAGAGCTCGGGGGTATCGGGTTCGAGTCCCGCTGCGGCTGATATATTTCCTTGGTTCACAAATATGCAGTGATCCAAACTGTTCAAATTAATGTTATATTAACAACTGAAACGTACAATCGTTATTCGCGCCGCATCCAAAAAAACATATAGAAAAAAAGAAAGAAAAAAATACCAATATTATTATCAAATTTGACATATGAGCAGTCAATAAAAACCTTTATATGACATATGCATCGCCTAGGGAAGGCTCATATTACGCCATGTGTGCACCAAGCCGAAATTAATTCCTTCATAAAATGGGTAGTTTAAATTCAACCTATTTCATTGATTCATGAATGTGGGTTGGTCTAGTAAAAGTACACAGTCGTAGTCGGGTCTGTTAGGGGGAATGTGGGGTGGAATTGTGCACATTTGACTACAAGCAGGAAAATTTGCACACTTATAGTTTTGGACCTGCTGAATTTAAATCTGCCGGGAGCCAAATCCTATTCTCAAATAGGACGCCGTAATTGACAATTCAAAATGGCCACTACTTCAAAATAATTGTCTAATTACTAGACAACCTAAGTCAGAGAATTACAATTATAAAAACGAATTCTATGTTTATTTTTACAGGAAGTGATTCCAAATCAGTTGCCTATTTGGCAGCAGCATTGACTGACATAACTATAATGGAAAATCCAAGATGGCCGCCACCGAGAAACATTTTTTCATCGCTACATAGCTGGATGTCATAAAATTAGAAATAAAAACTTTTTTCTCTGGTTTCTGAAACTCCTGATTTCGAATTTGATGCTAATTTAACAGTAAAATTGATTGTGACTCCAAAATATTAGAAAATCCAAGATGGCCGCCAGTTAGATTATCATATTACTAGCCAAACAAAGTAACATAATTGCCAAAAAGACCTTTCTACGTTTTTGACTTTCCCGATTTCAAATATGAATACGATCCCTATTTATCAGCAACCTTCACCATATCATCAAATCCAAGATGATGGGCATACAAGTTCATTATTAACAGCAAGCCAAACGTAACATAATAACAAGTAAACTACTTCCAGAGTCTTTGATTTGATATATTCAGCTCTCTTATAGTTACAATGCAATTGTATAAATTACAACAGTTATCATTTAATATTGTGAACATGAAACTGGTCCTTATATTCATAATTTATCTCTCTGCTGTCCATTTTTGCACCAATTTACAGCATAGTTATATATGTAGTAATGTACTGGTTGTGGTATAGCGTAGAGTGCATGTAGAATAATGACCACTTGCAGCAAGAATGGCTGCTATCAACTGAGAGCTTTGTTGCCACTGCCAAGACTAAAAGGATGAACAGCCTTGCTTGTTTTGAGAAAGATCATGGGGGGGGGGAGATTTGGTTTGCTAAGACAATTCAAGCACACTGCAATGCCTAAATATCATAAAGTGTAAAGAGCATACTGCAGTAACGCTCGGCTGAATAGTTTCACTGACAAATGATTCTGCTGACCCAAAAAAATCTCACCTAGAAGAATACGTTCAGTTCTAGACTATTTGATCTACAGAAGTATCCTTGTTGCTTATTATGCTATGGCCAGAATCTACTTGAAATGGAAACAGATCATGTAGACACAAACATAAAAGCATGGGCTAAGAGAACTAACAACTTTCAGCTTCTCGGCAAACTGATTTCCCAAGAAGCTGATGCCCATGCTGGTGGCACTTATTATCTACAATGTTATTTGCACTTGAGAGACTTAATTAACTCGTGCTGAACATCGCAGAGTATCTGCGGGTACTCCCGTCCTCACCTTCACTTCTGTTGCTATTGCACAAATTGTTGCTTTAATTGAGGCGTCTGACTCAGTCTTCAAACTTAGCTATCAGAGTTGTGACATGCATAGGCCTAAAGAACTCTTGTTGCAGAGGAACAGGGATTTCCCTGTTCTGAAAACAGAGCACCAGACGGTTCGCGCTTCAACGAATATCTTTTGAAGATCCTTCCTGAGTGGAAATAATTCTCCCAGGTCAAGGAAGTTTTATCTTTAACAACCAGAATGTTGGAAACCTGCTTGCTGAAGCCTGGAGGTTGCAGTTAGATTAAGAGGATACACATTGTTCTTGATGCGTGCAGCAGACACTACTCAGGAAATGATGTCTTTTTCACATCCGATTCCCTAACTCATCCAATCCCCGCTAAATTGCAAACGTCATCACGTCCATACTCAAGGGTACCTCATCGACGAGTTACAGGCAGAGCTACAAGGCAGAGCAAGAGTGGTAATCACAATTTCTCACATTATATATAATACACGCAGTGGTACATATCATGCGTCAAGTCTACAAACATCCGTCATAATGAGGGACACGAAACCCCTTTTCACCAGGCCCTCAAGCTGCATAGAGCCATGGTGAGGGTAAGAGGAAGAAGGTCATCAACAATGTCAATGCCTTCGGGGTTTCTGTATTTCAATGTCGAGTGAAATGTTTTTCCAAGATGGAGTTGTGCTACCCACAAATATACGCTGTGGTGTATTCGTGACCTTTTATCATGTCTATGTGGACAACCTTGATAACCATAACCGAGGTAACTTTCCACAGAATGCGTTTCATGTCACAGCTATCAGTGTAACGAACCATAAATCTTTCGAAAACAAAAGAGTACAACGGCCCCATATCCAGTTGATTTTACCAGACGCAATTCTGTGCCACAACTTCCTGAAGCATACGCATTGATTCAACCAGTTGAATATCTAAGCAATGGTTTGCATGTACCACGTATCTTAATTCAAGACCATCTCATAATCTCTTATATGGATCCATAGTCAAAGATAAGTCTTGGATGTCACGATGAGGCAATGTTTCGACTTTTCACAAGTGAGAAGAAGACCATTAATAGCTTTACCACTAACACAGGCTCTCTGATCACTGTCAACACATCCGTAGGGCAATACTACAGGGCAGCTTTTTTTTGAAATAAAGCAACTTCTGTCCACCAGGATATCCCAGACTTCAATGTTTGGGGTTTGGCAATTGGACAACAGTCGTCGGATGCCTTTCTGGACAAACCTTGCTGATAGCAACAAGGCATGCTCACTTCTTCTGCATTGTAAACAAGGCATGCTCACTTCTTCTGCATTGTGGCTGTGCAAAATAATTCACAGGTAACAGTAACTGCAAGTACAGCAGAGCTGAGGTAGGATGGTCCTGAACTGAATTTGCTTGATCAAAAGTTTGGTTTGTCATGATTAGAAGCAGCTTTTGTGTCAGAGTAAAATAATGATTTTTCAAGTGTAAATGTTTATGAATAAGTCACAGAAGGTGATCATTTTTGTTGTTTACTTATTACATTATTGAGTGAAACAACGCTTTTCCTAAAGAATAATATAAATATACTGTTGAGTGTAAAAGTTAATGAGTAAAGGCACAGCAGGTGGTATTATTAATATATAGTGTTTATTTATTTGTTGGTTTTGTTTTGTATGTCAAAGAGTAAAAAAAGACACTTTTAAGTTTAAATTTGTTATTCGCATTATATACAAGTGGCCATGTTGGATTTTGCGAAGTCACAATCCGATTCGACTTTACTAAGCAAATAAACATCAAAATGAGAATCGTTGGTGTCGAAATCTTTAGAAAAATGATTTGATTGTAAATAGGCCTACAATACGTTTGGTTTGGTACTTATGTTATTGAATGGCGGACCATCTTGTATTTTCCACTATGTCAGTCTTAGTTGTGTTTACTATTAAATATGCACCGGTAATGTCTAAAACCTCAGAATTGTTTGGTAATTCTGCGAATTTTACTTGACCAGTAAAGTGAAAATATATTTTTTGGGGTGGCGGCCATTTTGAAATGTCAAATACGGTGACCCTATTAAGAATCGGCTTCGGCTCTTGGCTTATGTGAACTCAGCAGGTCCAAAACTATAAGTGTGCAAAATGTTATGCTTGTGGACAAATTTGCATAATTTAGTTGGCTAGGAATAGGGCAATCTATGTTTTTGGGTGGCGGCCATTTTTAAATGTCAATTACGGCGACTCCATTGAGAATCGGCTTTGGCTCCCGGCAGATTTTAACTAAGCAGGTCAAAATACATAATTGTGCAAAATTTCATGCTTGTAGTCAAATGTGCACAATTTTTCCCTAACAGACCCGACTATCGTAAGTTGTGAGACTATAAAGTCATAAAGTAGTCTGCCACAAACTGTGTGTGCGTATGTGATCGTAATCTGGATCATTCCCAGTATTTAATCAATTATTCCTTGGACCGAAACACACCTGGTGACAGTTTCATACAAATCCGTTCACTAATTTTTAAGTAATCTGACGGACAGAGAGAGAGAGAGACAGCAAACAAACAAACTAACAAAACCAAAACAAACAGCAACCAGTAAGGTGGTGAAGTCAGCATTTACTCCAATCTTTATTAGACCTACACGCCAAATAAGACAAGCAGCAATCAGTAAGGTGGTGAAGTCAGCATTTACTGCTATCTGTATTAGACCTACACTACAAATAAGACAAGCAGCAATCAGTAAGGTGGCGAAGTCAGCATTTACTGCTATCTGTATTAGACCTACACTACAAATAAGACAAACAGCAATCATTGAGGTGGTGAAGTCAGCATTTACTGCTATCTGTATTAGATCTACACGCCAAATAAGACAAGCAGCAATCAGTAAGGTGGTGAAGTCAACATTTACTGCTATCTGCATTAGACCTACACTACAAATAAGACAAGCAGCAATCAGTAAGGTGGTGAAGTCAGCATATACTGCTATCTGTATTAGACCTACACGCCAAATAAGACAAACAGCAATCAGTAAGGTGGTGAAGTCAGCAGTTACTGCTATCTGTATTAGACCTACACTACAAATAAGACAAGCAGCAATCAGTAAGGTGGTGAAGTCAGCATTTACTGCTACCTGTATTAGACCTACACGCCAAAAAAGACAAACAGCAATCAGTAAGGTGGTAAAGTCAGCATTTACTGCTATCTGTATTAGACCTACACTACAAATAAGACAAGCAGCAATCAGTAAGGTGGTGAAGTCAGCATTTACTGCTATCTGTATTAGACCTACACGCCAAAAAAGACAAACAGCAATCAGTAAGGTGGTGAAGTCAGCATTTACTGCTATCTGCATTAGACCTACACTAGAAATAAGACAAGCAGCAATCAGTAAGGTGGTGAAGTCAGCAGTTACTGTTATTTGTATTAGACCTACACTACAAATACGACAAGCAGCAGCCAGTAAGGTGGTGAAGTCAGCATTTACTGCTATTTGTATTAGACCTACACTACAAATAAGACAAGCAGCAATCAGTAAGGTGGTGAAGTCAGCATTTACTGCTATCTGTATTAGACCTACACTACAAATAAGACAAACAGCAATCAGTAAGGTGGTGAAGTCAGCATTTACTGCTATCTGCATTAGACCTACACTACAAATAAGACAAGCAGCAATCAGTAAGGTGGTGAAGTCAGCAGTTACTGCTATTTGTATTAGACCTACACTACAAATACGACAAGCAGCAGCCAGTAAGGTGGTGAAGTCAGCATTTACTGCTATTTGTATTAGACCTACACTACAAATAAGACAAGCAGCAATCAGTAAGGTGGTGAAGTCAGCAGTTACTGCTATCTGCATTAGACCTACATGCCAAATAAGACACGCAGCAATCAGTAGAGTGGTGAAGTCAGCATTTACTGCTATTTGTATTAGACCTACACTACAAATAAGTCAGGCGCTCTACCAAAGCGAAACGTCCCCCTCTGTATAACAGCTGTCATACTTAACAATACCTATTTTACTAAATACTCAACATATTACTGGCGAACAGATGTTTTCAAGTTTCGTAAACCTGACGCATAACAACGATAACAAAGAGTAAGGCGGGGTGCATTGTGGAGGCGACATCAGTCCAATACTAAAGATTTATATAATAAGAAGGCATGGTGCAAATTAGCTCTGAATTTCCGAGCTGCATAGATGTCTCCTTTTTTTCCAGGGTATTCATACAAATGTCCCCACCTATTTCTTGTCTGTCCTGAACACTGGAAGAATAACCTTGTATTCAGGGCTAAGTGCAAACACCTGGCTAAGTTACTTAAAATAATAATAATAAGAAGAAGAATAATGTATTTTATTCGTACTCCCAGTACAGAAACAACCACACAAACACATACAAATTATCATGGGATACATTATTGTAAGCCCTGTCCCGGTGTAACCGCCCAGAATCCCCCCCCCCCCCACTGAACTATACCCGGGTATATTCAGGGGCTATGCCCGGGTATAAGCTGGAATATACCCTGGGGTGTAGTCTGGGTGCTTCCAGACTATACCCCAGGGTATATTCTGGGAGCTCCCAGAGTATACTCCACAAGCCCAGACTATACCCCATCAAATTCAGGGTGGGGTATAGTCTGGGAGATAGGGGTATACTCTGTGAGATAGTATATATAGTTACAATCAATTATAAATTTCAACTAATTATATACTAAATCTCTAGGGGCTAGAGTACCACATGTCTCCTATGGTAAAATTTTGATGGCTAGAGTATCACATGCCTCATAGGGGGCTTACATCAATATTCTGTGGACTGGATTATCCTATGTCTTCTATGTAAAACTTCTGATAGCTAGATCATTATATGTATCTTTTATCAACCACCTGGGGTCTAAATAAAAATTAAATGAATGGGGTTTTAGGCCACCTTTGTGCACATATAAGCTAAACTGGGCCAGTAAAACTTTCTGAGGATAGTGAAATGAATGAGATGACACTGCCCTCCAGACACAGGATTCGAAATTCGAGCCTCGGCGGTCTAAGTCCGAGCACGCTACCGATCGTTCACGGAGGCTTCCCACACTATTGAATCTTCACGAGTGAGCTGGAAAAAACATTTTGTTTCTTTGAAACCCGCGACCCCCGACTTTCCAAGCAGGCTGTTTTACCCAGGTCACCCCGCCCTATTTGGGGTCTAGCGAGTCAATAATGTGTCTGGATACTAGCGTATCATGTGCCTCGTGTATTAACCCTCTGAGGGCTCGACTATCACATGCCTCCTACAATAATCTTATGATGGTAAGAATATCACATTTATCATGCATTAGCCCTCTGGGGACTAGACTATCTGAAGACTTCTATGTTAACCTTCTGATGGCTAGAGTATCACTTGTCTTATGTTTTAACCTTCTGGTGGTCAGATCATCACATGTCTCATGCATTAATCTTCTGTGGCTAAACTATTCTAAAATTATGTCTCCCATTTTAACCTTCTGATGGCTAGAGTATCACTTGTCTCGTGCATTAACTTATTTGGTGTAAACCAATTAAATACTTCTAGGGTACAAACGGGTGCGTACCAAATAATTAATTGGTGCGCACCAATTCTTTAGCTACAGTAGCTGGACACGTAAAACATGTGAGGGGGTGATAAAGTCCAGCCCTCAGAAGGTTAATAAATGAGGCATGGAATGTAAACACAGCTAATACCAACGTGATGCTCTGGCCATTAGAATATTAATATATGAGACATATTATACTCTAGCCATCAGAAGGTTAACATAGGAACATAAGTCTAATACATGAGACATGAATTATGCCAGATTACGATCAGATATTATATCGATAATTCATTGTAAGTCATATATAAAATCTCCCAGAGTATACCCCTATCGCCCAGACTATACCCCACCCTGAATCTGGTGGGGTATAGTCTGGGCTTGTGGGGTATACTCTGGGAGCTCCCAGAGTATACCCTGGGGTATAGTCTGGGAGCTCCCAGACTATACGCGGGCATAGTCCAGACTATACCCGGGTATAGTCCAGTCAGGGGGGGGCGGGGGGTATAATCTGGGCGGTTACACCGGCATTATCTAGGGTGGCATTAGATGACCCGTCATGAGTGGATCCGTTATTTTTTTATATGTTCAGTCAAGTGACAGTGGCGGGGTTCGAACTCACAACCTCCTACCACAGAATCATTGTATAAATATATTCATATTGGCACGTATAAAATAATATTTTTTCATTAGGGTCTAAATGTTGTTTTTTCTCGATTCTAAACAAACCGGGCAACACTGGTCGAAAGGATGTCATACCGCAAATCAGTGCACTAAACACGGGTCAACTGCCGTTTTTATAATACATGTATGTAGCAATTATTTTAATCAACTTATATGGAGAACATAATTTGCAGAGGTCATCTAGATCTGTTTGGGCAACTAATAATGTTAATTTTTTCATACAAAATTAACGATGAATAATAATAGTGTACTTTTTCAAACAAGTTTTTCAATCAAAAGTCTTATCTTCTTTATTTCAACCCTTAGAACACTAATCCAAACTACAGTCGTTTTAATGTGTTCTATCAGCCGATTACATCACTGTTATTGGGAGTGGAATATGTGTTTGAATATCAATATTCGTAAGTGTTTGTTTTCAGATTAAAATAAAGATATGTACATTTCACCGTCCTGACGCTGTGGTTCGCGGTAGCGAGACACAGCTTGAAGTGTTTTGTCTTAAATTATAATAAATATATGTACATTTCACCGTCCTGAAGCTATGGGTCGCGAGGGCGAGACACAACATCAAGTGTTTGGTCTCAAAATAAAATAAATATAATTATGTATACATTTTACCCTGCTGCAGTTGTGGGTCCCCATAGCATTATCGTAAAGTACAGACAGATTTTTTAGGAAATACATGATCACTAAAATTAGTCCAACAAATATTTTCACAATATATGTTTTTAAATCACCTCTTATTTTCTCAAATAATAAATTCTTTTGGTGCATATATTCCTGAAAAGGCATCCGTCTGTAGACCTAGCGGTATTGTTTTCTTGTGAAGGCCTCCATCTTTACACTTAGCGGTATTGTTATTCAGGGAGGCATCCATCTGTAGACCAAACAACATTGTTTTTTTCTGGGGAGGCATTCATCTGTAGACCTAGCGGTATTGTTTTTCTGGGGAGGTTTCCATCTGTAGACCAAACAGCATTGTTTTTTTCTGGGGAGGCATTCATCTGTAGACCTAGCGGTATTGTTTTGCTGGGGAGGTTTCCATCTGTAGACCTAGCGGTATTGTTTTTCTTGTGAGATTTCCTTCTGTAGACCTAGCAGCATTGTTTTCCTAGGAGGCCTCCATCTGTAGACCTAGCAGTATTGTTTTTCAAATATGCATACATCTGTAGAACTAACGCTATTGTTTTTCTTGAAAGGTATTCATCTGTAGACCTAGCGGTATTGTTTTTCTTGAGAGGCATCCATCTGTAGACCTAGCGGTATTGTTTTTCTTGGGAGATTTCCATCTGTAGATCTAGCGGTATTGTTTTTCTTGGGAGATTTCCATCTGTAGATCTAGCAGTATTGTTTTCCTAGGAGGCCTCCATCTGTAGACCTAGCAGTATTGTTTTTCAAGTATGCATACATCTGTGTACCTAGCGGTATTGTTTTCCAGGAGGCCTCCATCTTTACACCTAGCGCTATTGTTTTTCTTGAGAGACATTCATCTGTAGACCTAGCGGTATTGTTTTTCTATGGAGGTATCCATCGGCAGACCCAGTATTATTTGTAGCCTATTAGATCGGCTTTCGTTGAGGGATGGCTATGGAAGTTCAGTAGGTATATTCTCCAGTACCTCTCAGTATATGATTGAGGGAACCACACACTAGTGGCCCCTCTCCCGTCATAAGAATCGTAAATCAAATCCTCACTTTCAATCACAGTCAGCCAGCTCGCTCCATCCACAGACCTAGTTATCTTAACTCTGGTGGCATATTGTAGACAACAGCTGTCACATCTCTGTTTAATGAATGCTCCAAAAACTACATATTGAGTTGGCAATGTCATGCCTAGCCAGGCTGGATTACTTTTTGCGGCCCATGAGCAGGCGATGGAGTTGGTTACGAAGTCAATACTTGCCCTGTATGGTTCATGTGCGCTTCCCCAGGTAGTAGAAGCGCTGTAGACGGTCGACGCAGACAGCTTGTATTGTGAGATTATATAAACCTTCTCAGGGCGGAAGTGGCTGAACTCCTGTAGAACCACCCAGTCCAGACTTGGTACGATCAAACTCCTCTCAGATTTGAATGATTGATAAGGATTGGTAGATGTCGTCCATGTTGTCCACTCTGTTACTGGTACGATTGACTCTGCTCGTTTCTTAGAATGACAAATACACAGATAGCTCAGAGAATTGTCATCTCTCAGCGGGAAGCAGGTTTTATTGATGCTGCCATCTGGACAAAGTGTCACAGGCATCTTACAGTTTGACAATCCCAGACAGACCAGGTTGATCTCATCTTCTTCTGAATAGATTTCACAAATTACACGATTCTGATTGAGATCTAAAGATTGACAAGCTTTGTAACTTTCTGACAACAAGATTTGTCCGAGCATATTGTATGGTGAGGTACTCGTTACAGCCATGAAAACCAGTAAAAACAACACGACGAAAAGTGTACCGGTATATCTGTTAGACATAGCTCTGTGCCAACTTGTAAATAATGATAGAATTGTAAGTAATGATAGAATTGTAAATAATGATAGAGTTGTAAATAACGATAGAGTTGCAAATACTGATAGAGTTGTTTAACGCTTGATCTCGTTGTTTGACGAGGACTGAACCCAGTAATCTGTTTGTGAAGAGTAACCGGGCTGAAGTCAATAATCATGCAAATATTATTAGGATATTTGGAACACCTTACAGGGATACCACAACACTGTCCTGTTTAGGTTTAATAATTAATGGGGGCATGCACATTAGGTTCCAAATTCCTCTATTATAAGTCAATGGGTTTGAAATCAATTTATATTCAATTCAATTTATTACACACATTTATTACACACATAAAAATATAATAATTGAAGCAATAAATTGAAAAATATAAAAAAGTAGCTAGAAGCGCTGTAGACGGTCGACGTGGGCAGCTGGTATTGTGAGATTATATAAACCTTCTCAGGGCGGAAGTGGCTGAACTCCTGTAGAACCACCCAGTCCAGACTTGGTACGATCAAACTCCTCTCAGATTTGAATGATTGATAAGGATTGGTAGATGTCGTCCATGTTGTCCACTCTGTTACTGGTACGATTGACTCTGCTCGTTTCTTAGAATGACAAATACACAGATAGCTCAGAGAATTGTCATCTCTCAGCGGGAAGCAGGTTTTATTGATGCTGCCATCTGGACAAAGTGTCACAGGCATCTTACAGTTTGACAATCCCAGACAGACCAGGTTGATCTCATCTTCTTCTGAATAGATTTCACAAATTACACGATTCTGATTGAGATCTAAAGATTGACAAGCTTTGTAACTTTCTGACAACAAGATTTGTCCGAGCATATTGTATGGTGAGGTACTCGTTACAGCCATGAAAACCAGTAAAAACAACACGACGAAAAGTGTACCGGTATATCTGTTAGACATAGCTCTGTGCCAACTTGTAAATAATGATAGAATTGTAAGTAATGATAGAATTGTAAATAATGATAGAGTTGTAAATAACGATAGAGTTGCAAATACTGATAGAGTTGTTTAACGCTTGATCTCGTTGTTTGACGAGGACTGAACCCAGTAATCTGTTTGTGAAGAGTAACCGGGCTGAAGTCAATAATCATGCAAATATTATTAGGATATGTGGAACACCTTACAGGGATACCACAACACTGTCCTGTTTAGGTTTAATAATTAATGGGGGCATGCACATTAGGTTCCAAATTCCTCTATTATAAGTCAATGGGTTTGAAATCAATTTATATTCAATTCAATTTATTACACACATTTATTACACACATAAAAATATAATAATTGAAGCAATAAATTGAAAAATATAATAATTGAAACAATAAATACAAATATATAATAATTGAAACAATAAATAACAAACACAGCATGATAAAATTTGCTGACGCTCAGTGGCGTATGAACTGACGCCCAGTGGCGTATGAACTGACGCTCAGTGGCGTATAAACTGACGTGCAGTGGCGTATATGCGTCCATAAATATTTTCAAAACATACATCACCAATTGTGCTAGGTTGAAACGAACGAATAAATTTAACCAATTTCTCTGAAAATTATACAAAAAAAATAATAATCAATACTGCGTAATAACTAGCTCTACATGATATAATGGTGTGTCTTGGGCCAAGGAACAATCGATTAGATTCTGGGACTGATCAGAACTACTATCAGGATGCAAGATACCTATCTGGATCGCTTGGATTGCATGAAACTTATCCCAGAGGTTTACCTCGGCCCCATACATTACATTTTGCGAATTACGATTCAGATCGCACGTAATTGCATGACACTTTTACCAGAGTTAGGTGTCTCAGCACAAGAAACAATTCATTAATTTTGGCGGCGGTTTGCAATCTCTGACAGTCTAGTTTTAATAATGCGCTTGTGTAATACAAAAAACTGATAAGCTTTCACTCATTCGTACCGCACTGATCTTCCAGACAATGTGCAATATTTTGCTTGTAATATGATTTTTAGAATTAATATTTAAGTTCGCATAAGTTTTGCTAAAATACCATTTTTAAATATATTTACACGTTGAATAGTTCCCAAATCAATTTAAAATGTAAAAAATTGACTCTACATGGTCGAAAACCATAGAAAAGTAATTTTAAAAGTGTCTCTATTACTATTAGTTCACAAGTTATGACATGGACTGTTAAGAATGGCGGCCATCTTTAATTTTTGTAATATGGTAGCCACGGTGAGAGCACAGCTTGGCTCCTGCGAAAAATCAGAAGGGCATAGCCTTGCCATAAGTGGTTCAAATGTGTAACAATTTGAACAATTCAGAGGTAAATATTGGTTAAACTCTTTGACTATATAGGATTAAATTATACTGTTATAGAAAACTTTTATTGTGTCAATTCTGGTGAAAATTATACACTTTCTGATGATTCGAGATCCTTTGGCAAGATTCCCGTATTTTTCACATGCTCAGACAATTTAAAATTCAGTACATGTGATCAGTGTTATCCACCAGGGTGACTTTTAGTGTACACATCTTATTAATTTATACCTTTATGGGTCGGTCCTCTATTGATCAGATGTCAAAGAACTTGATCAGAAGGGGATCGATACCACGGGGAATCACCGGATCACTGGCTCCAGTAAACACCAGACGTCCAGTCAATGGTGGGTTAATGTCAGGCCGGCGTCAACGTCAACGTCAGCCCGCAAAGGCAAACAGCGGTAGATATTTACTTAAAAAATAACCATTACTGTTGCATGTCTTCAAAGTCAAGTAGTAGCTACAGGCTAAACTGTGCCAGTATTTCATTGAATTCACGGATCACTAAAGGTCATAGCGGGCATATCGGGTTGTCACCAGTGGAAGACTGTCTGTCTTTCACAGGTGTAGACGCTGTGCCCCCCCCCCCCCTCCACCAGCAATGACTGAATGACCTCCCTGTAAAGGCAAACAACAGTAACCTGGTATAAGTAAACCAGTTACTGACATCGTCAAACAGTTACTGCAACGCTCATTTTTAAAGTAAGCCGATGTACGCCTTGGGGCGCCACCATTCAGTTACTAGCGGAAGAGGGATGGAATTTCTGAATTGGAAAAAATATTTATTTAACTTCCTATCTGCAGAAACTAAAGCATGAAGTCCTTTTCAGTTTGTGCGCGGATATTTTTTTTAAATTTGCCATCTTACCATTTTTTTGTCTACAAAGTTTGATCCCAAACTATATCTAGTATTGATCTGAAGGTAAAAGGGCCGAGCGATGCGAGGCTCCACAAAATGTAAGGGTCATTTATATTAAGAATGCTAGCGAGGCGAGGCCCAAAAATGTTAACCCTCAAAGACTGAAATATTTTTATATAAACCAAGAGATCAAAGGGTTATTTTCAATTTGAGATCATCATAAATGTCTTAGTTATCTCTTTCTGCTTCATTTGAATATCTATAGTATGGGTCTACAGCCATTATAAATATGTTACTCTTTCAACGCGTAGATCGACTTTAGACGTCAGATTCTGACGTCTAAAGTCGATCCCCGCGCTGTAAGAGTTAAGGGGCAGTAGTGATGTTACTCATAAGGTTATATAATTATTTATTTTAAATTTTTTTTTTAGTTAAAAATAATTTATTTACTACATGTCCTTTAGACAATTATTAAATCTTATTAGTCTGAAAATATTCATTAAAAAAATACACCCCCCCGCTCCAGGTAATTGAATGGTGCCTCCCCCCCCCCCTTAGTAGTGTAAGTCATCACAAACAGCAGTAACTACTTACGCTTAAGGTATAATTGGAGATTAAAAAATATATCATGATTAAAATATAATACCAAAGTATAGTATCTCCAACTAAATATTTCGGTGTGGGAACCGACTTTAGATGGCAAAATTTGACGTCAGATTCTAAAGTCGGGCGCCACACTGAAACAGTAAAACATTTATAATGACTGTGCCCACGTAGCACAGGTATTCAAATGAAGCGAAAAGATACAACTAAGCTATATATGATGATTTCAAATGGAAAACCTACTATCCCCACCCTCACTTCATGATCGGTACAGTCATTGATCATCTACAGATTGCACTGTAGATGAAATATTGCAGCAAATATTACAGTCATTCGAAATATCGTCTCAGTTGAAAAGTGGCATTAAGCCACATAATTACTTGATAATTAGGCTACTTCAAAGCCGCGAATTGCTGTCACAATGATTATTAAACTCTGGACTTGTAATGTATCAAGATAACGCGTAGTGTGCAATAAATTAAATTGTTATTGTTAGAATAGTTTGATAAGAAGAGATAAAACCCTTCTCAGCAAAAATGAGCGATTGTTAGCCAATGTAGAATCAATGTCGGCCCATCGTCGTAGATAAATGATGCATTAGCGGTCATTAGGGTTTACAGAATTAAATCAAACGTATTGGTCGGATAAACAGCATGCATAATCTCCGGACCGTACTGATCATAGATGTATGGCATGAACATTGAATAATTGAATGAATCAATGAGGCTTTTGGTCATCGTTCTACACATAGGCCTACAGGCTAAAAAAGACTACAAGGATGACCTTCTAAGGTTGGTGAAATGACTGAAATGACACTGCCCTCCAGATATAGGATATGTCTGAGGCCGAGCAAAATTTCTTCAAAATACAAGCAATGTACAAAATCAATAAAATTTAAAACATATATACATGTATGTACCAACCCATTGAGCATAGCTAATCCGCCGCGGGGCCCTCATACATAAACACAAAAAACATACACCGATATAACAACTATCCATACTAAAATATATTATTTACATATATATATACACTCATTTAACGATAACTTATACTCATGGTACTAGCGTATACATTTTACATGAATGATAAACTTTTAAAATGTACTGTATTTATTATAAATTGAGATTACATTACAAATGGGAAACGAATTTATTAAATAATATAATAATATCTGGGCTACAATCTACATAACTCATATGATTTATTTACTTATATAATATAAAAAAGTATATATCGAGGTCTTAATATAACACTGCATTAAGTGCTCCCAGGGTACCTCCAATTAAACAAAGTGTTAAATAACTTATTTCAATGTTATTTTTTTTAAAAAGATGTAAATGTTCGATTTTTGGAAATATAAGAAACCATCATACAGAGTTAGCATAGTACTAATTGAATTTAGTATTGTATACCATCTATGTTGAAATTCAACGCTGCAGCTCATATAACATGGAATAGATTGTATAACAAATTACTAGCTGAATATAGTATCGTGCAACGTCCAATATCAAGTGATATAATAGTAACTAAGCTTGACGAATAAAACATTAGGTGGATATAATATGTTTATTCTGAGCCAAACTGTTGTAGAACAGAGTACTAAATGAGAAGAATTGTTATCATAACAAAGTACTAAGTCGAGCTATGATGGATGTTTCTTAGCATCTACAGGTATTCAAGTCTAATTAGTGCGATATATACTGAACACTTTAGAAAAAAAGATGAAAATCTGCTGAAAACTGACTTAGTGCACTCTAACATTGAGCCCTCGATATCCTATATTTTAAGTAAAATAATGAAAACATGAATATAATTGATAAAGAATAATGTCAAACATCTGCATTTTTATGAGTGCGGGGGAAATCATTGTTTTTCTGAAACCTGAAAACCACAGTGGGAACAAAAAACAAATTAGCTCTGGTGCTACAGCTTTAATCCTTTCAGTGCGGAGCCCGACTTTATTCATCAGAATCTGACGTCTAAGGTCGGTCCACGGCCGGGAAAATTAAAATACCTATATATGGTCATATATTCATAGCAGAGGTTTTCAAATGAGCTAACTGAGACATTTATGACGATTTTAAATTGAACTAACCCTTTGTTCTCCATGGTTTATACAACAATATTTCAGCGCTGTAAGGGTTAACTCCACACCAGGCCCTACACCATTACTGCTATCACCCGCTCCTTTATTGACACTACTCATTTGGCCTCACTTTTGGCCTCATTTTTAGCCTCATTTTTGGCCTTGAAAACGCCAAAGGGCATAACCAGGAGATTATACTGACCCAGTTTAGTCTATATGTGCACAATCTTGGCATAGAACCCCATTCATTTCATCTCCAACAACTGGGGTTGGCGCGTTGCCATTATCCGGAGAGGTGGCTAACAAACGCAGTGATTGAGCTCAGTGAAATAACTGGAGCCCAGTGTACACAGTCCTCACCCTCATTCCCAGCAAACACAAGGCGTTCAACCAATGCTGGTTCAATGTTGGAACAGCGTCGTAGACCAACATTGAACCAGCATTAGTTCAACGCTTTGTGTTTGTAGCGTTAATTATTTAAACCAAGCAGGGTGGTGGTGTGATATATCTATAAGGGATTCCAGGTTTCCCTATAATATTTGCATGATTATTGACTCCAGCCCGGTTAGTAAGTTGGCGCGTGGTCATTATCCGGACATGTGGCTAGCAAATCCAGTGATTGACCTCTGTGAGATAAATGGAGCCCAGTGTATATGGTTCCCACTCTCATTAATTATTTAATCTAAGCATGACGGTGTTGTGATATGCCCATAAGGGATTCCAGGGATCCTTATAAAATTTGCATGATTATTGACTTCATCCTTGTTACTCTTCACAAACAGATTACTAAGTTCAGTCCTCGTCAAACCACAAGATTAAGCAGTCAAAAATTGTATATTTATTTACAAAGAAGCTCGTGGTATGTCAAACAAATTTACCGGTACACTTTCAGTCAAGTTGTTTTTACTGATTTTCATGGCTGTAACATGCGTTTCAACAAGCAATATGCTCGGAAAAATATTGTTGTCAGAAAATTACAAAACTTGTCAATCTTTAGATCTCAATCAGGATCGTGTGATTTGTGAAATCTATTCAGAAGAAGATGAGAACAACCTGGTCTGTCTAGGATTGTCAAACTGTAAGATGCCTGTGACACTTTGTCCAGATGGCAGCATCAACAAAACCTGTTTTCCGACGAGAGATGACAATTCTCTGAACTATCTGTGTATTTGTCATTCTAAGAGACGAGCAGAGTCAGTCGTACCAGTAACAGAGTGGACAACATGGACGACATCTACCAACCCTTATCAATCATTCAAATCTGAGAGGAGTTTGATCGTACCAAGTCTGGACTGGGTGGTTCTACAGGAGTTCAGTCACTTCCGTCCTGAGAAAGTTTATATAATCTCACAATACAAGCTGTCTGCATCGACCGTCTACAGCGCTTCTACTACCTGGGGAAGCGCACATGAACCATACAGGGCAAGTATTGACTTCGTAACCAACTCCATCGCCTGCTCATGGGCCGCAAGAAGTAATCCAGCCTGGCTAGGCATGACATTGCCAACTCAATATGTAGTTTTTGGAGCATTCATCAAACAGAGATGTGACAGCTGTTGTCTACAATATACTACCAGGGTGAAGATAACTAGGTCTGTGGATGGAGCGAGCTGGCTGACTGTGATTGAAAGTGAGGATTTGATTTATGATTCTCATGACGGGAAAGGGGCCGCCAGTGTATGGTTCCCTCAATCATATACTGAGAGGTACTGGAGAATACACATATTGAGCTATCGAGGCCATCCCTCAATGAAAGCCGATCTGATAGGCTACAAATAATAGCCACAGCTGATATATAAAGATATGTTTAACAGTTTTAATCTGCACAGCCTGGGGACTGTACCCCCGCCCATGACAACATGAGGTCCGATTCCAATCAATATTGTCAAAGAATTTACTCGATGACCAGAGTGCTACAGTCCATCATACGTGTACACACTCGGCTGATCTCACAGTACATATTCTAGAATAGCAGCAAGTATACAGATGGATACCTCCCACGGAGTATGCAGCGAAAGACTGCAAAACAACAGAGTTGATATAACAATAGTGATTATATTGTAAAAATGTTAGGTCTACAGCAATATATTTCACAATGACCACGCACAATAATATCAGAGTTAGACCAATTTTACCTGTGAGGATATATCTTGCTACACATTCTACACTAGTGTGCTATCTGTCCTAATATATTCTTTCATACGAATGATGACAAAACATATGAATCTGAAAGTCAATTCCAGTGGGCAATTGTTATTGACTGTCAGAGGAAATCAATGTTGCAAGTTCCATATCTACTAGAACAATTAAAAATTTTTCACAGTTTAAGCTTTCAACAAACTTTGATTATCAGTCATCAAACGACAAGTGAAAACATGGCCAGCGAAAGCGGTCTGGCCGGTCGGGCCATTTTCAGTCAAAAATGGCTCTCAGAGCACTTATTTCTTCTAAATTTTCCAGGGGGAGCATGCCCCCTAACCCCCTGGAACAGGCCTGTGGCCCGGGGCTGGAAAACTATCGAAGCTTAAGAAATATCCAACAGCAATATATGGAAACGGGCAGTGTCATTCCCTGTGAAGTTACTCTCTTCGCCATGACGCATTTATCGTCCCCTTGGAAATGAAAGGGTGTATCTGCCACTTTACAAAGTGGCAGATACACCCTTTCATATACAAGGGGACGATAAATGCACGGCCATCAGGTAAAGAGTTCAACCCACATGTCTTATTACGCACCACAATTCAATGAAAACAAAAGTCATTATTCACCACTCTAAAGACTTTATGCACGTGAAAATAATACATTATAATTGGGTAATTTTTATTGATTTTTATATAATTTGGGGTGCAAGAAAAGGATGAATAGCTCCAGCCACAACCCAGAATTAACACAATAATTTGAAAATATATTTATATAATTAATATTTATAGCATAAATATTTCTTCTATATACTCGATGTGTTTCCTAATTATCTGGAACAATATTTAATTGTTATATCGTGAAATGTGTATTGTACAATGAATTGCAAATAATAAAACACTTAAATATTGTATAATATGACTAAATTAAATAAACATAATTAAAGTTTGTGAACTATTTCGCTCAATGTAATCTAGAGCTAGAATAACATTAACTGTGGCTAATGCGTTTCGCTGATTTCACAGTTAATTCTGAAGCAATTATCTTCCAGTGATAGCACGGCTACAGACATGGATCTCTAGTTACAGAAGCTGGTTAATGACATTGTTGAAAATAGGTCGAACTGATAATTTGAAACTGCATCTGCCCTATCTTCGGATAAAATGTCAAATTCATGTAAGCCTATATCTCACTCCATCACAATGTTGTGTCATTTATATGAAATAGTGGTGGACTTGTTTCTATACACTGGGTAGAAAAATATATTCATGGAAGTAAAATAGTAATATTTTTTTTTTTGCAACAGTTTATAACAACAGATTGTTTTCTTTCCCTCTATGAGCTATATCATTTAGCTTAGATACATACCTCATAATAAGTGGCTAATCCAGGTCATGATACAACTTTCTATCTCGCATCACGCATATTGTTTAAATACTGTTACTCTATTTGAACTGATCTATAAGCCCATGTCGGGGCTGGGTGTACATTTATTTTTGATGTTTTTTATGACTCAACGAAGTTTTGTAACACAGATCAGTATAATAAACAAATACTACTACTACTACTACAACACGAGTCACAGACAATGATTTATGTGGACAAATGAAGATTAACACCCAGTCACAAACCTTGATATCCCCCTTGTTGAATTCATCAGTTCATGAACTGAATAGTTTCCAGGATAGCCGTACCTGCTACCGAGTAGTAGAATGGTGAAATCTCGTGACAGTAAATTCGGAGTTATACCGTTCTGTATAATTATGTAATTTTCATCCACATTTCGGTAGAAATTACAGCTGCACGTCGAAAACATTTTAAATGTTAATCAGCCTATTTCGAGGCGTCGAAATAATCTGTTTTTTGTATCTTTATCATGTTTATGGCTGTCTTGAAATTGTCACATACTGTTAAAACTAGAACATTATAACTGCATATGGCATTTGCTGATTATTGCTTAAAAAATACGTTATTTTAATTTGTCGAGTGCCTGATAGACATGCAATCGTGGATCAATTCTGGATAAAACATGTAGCCCCGGGTCAATTCTGGTCCAAGCATGCAGCCCTGGGTCAATTCTGGTCCAAGCATACAGTCCTGGGCCAACTTTGGACTAAACATATCCCGCGCTGTAAGGGTAAACGAATTTGGTTTTATGTGAATGTGATCAGTAAATGTATCAAGCCTTGTTGAAGCTATAATGAATTAAATAACATAGCGTTGGAAAACAATAACATATTTTAAATTATAATAACATTGTTACAATACATCTTTATATTATAGTCGTTAATAATACATAAACTCTTTGCAAATATTCAATTATTTATCGACAAATTGAAGAACATCTCTTGAATTTAGTTGCATTATATACTGTAATTTTGTATTTATTTCCACCGGTTCAAAAAGTTCATTTCTTCCAATGATGCTGGTGTACAATTTACATCTTTCTGCAGCATATAATGGACAGCTACACAAAAAATTAACTTCGTCTTCTACCAAAGATTTACAAAATTGACATAGCCTCTCATCAATTGCAATACCTCGGTATCTGCCAGTCTCAGATCTTTTAATAGATAGTATACCTACACGTAACTGGGTGAACAGAGATCTCTCACGCTGACATGTATACTTTTTAGCATATTTCTCAGTATCAAAATTGGTTTCGAAAGTAATGTAAGTTCTTAATTTTGATTTGTTTAGTAAAGCCTCTCTCCATTCATTTTCTTGCTTCGCAAGAATATGATTTTTCACATTTGTTAAATTATACACTTCACCAAATATTGGTTCGCTACATCTTATGTGTTGACAAATAAGCTGCAAATTGGTGACCTAAGCTATTGGTATTTTGCTTAAAGTCCCATAACAAAACTTTCCGAGTAATTCGATTATTCAAGGACATAAAATATCTATTCCAAAGTTTAAACATTGAGAAAAAGGGTCTATATTTTGGAAGCATCCAACCTATCTTACCTTGAAAATCAAGTATTGGGGCTTTAAGGCTTTAAGAGTTCCAAATAAAATCTGCATTTTCTGCAGATTTAAATTTTGATATCACTGCACCTTCCAGCTGCATCGGATTTTTATCTCTTTGTTTAAATCCATAAATTCATCAAAATAAAACCCAAGATACTTATAATCACTTACAACGTTCAACAGTTCATTTCCCAGTACAAAGTCTTTTTCTGTACGTACCAGACGTTTAGGGCGAACATGCATCACTTTGTTTTTATTTGTATTCACTTTCAAACACCACTTTGAACACCATTCAGCTACATGATTTAACATTAACACAATATCATCAGCATAGCATAAAACAGCCAGCGGAAAATCGTCTGTCTTGATACATGAAAACTGTTCTAATCTGTAATCAAGTCAATCAGGAAGATGTTAAATAAAGTAGGAGATAAAGTATCCCCTTGCCTGACACCTGTGGTTGTATCAAACCATTTTGTAAATATATTATTCAGTTTAACAGATGAAGTAGTATTACTATACATAGATTTATTCGCAATTTAAAAATTACCATCAACATTATGGGAAAGTAATTTATACAATAACAAATATCTTGGTATCCAGTCGAAGGCCTTCTCAAAGTCTATGAATGATACATATGTTGATTTACCTGATGGAAATTACATATGCATGGTCTTCACAAAAATGTTTCTTTCTGAAGCTGTTTTCTAAATCAGAGAATAAATTTAACGTATCGAAGTATGAGGTTAGTCTATTATTGAGTAATGATGAATATAACTGTGATATACCGCAAAGTAGACTTATTCCCCTATAATTAAGAGGGACATATGAATCACGGTCTTAGGAATAGGGCTTATAATGGCCTTAGACCAACTACGCGGGATACATGACAATCCAAAACATTTGGAGAAAAGGCTCCAGAGACACATACTTATACCCTTATTTTTCAGAACCTCGTTTGAAATATTATCTATTCCACACGCCTTATTATTTTTAAGTTTAGAAATAACCTTTTCCACCTCATCATAACTAATTCTGTCATTTAAAAAGATATTAGGGTCATTTTCTGTGTTCCCATTTCCTTCCATCAATTCGACTTGTGCAGTGATATGTTGTCTGAATGTGTTATCTAATTCATTATCGATTTCAAGTGGGAGAGTATACAATGATTCAAAGTCAGTTCTCCATTTATCCAAGACATATCACATATCAGACCATCTTTATAAACAGCGTTTGATATTTTATTTATCATTTTCTTGGAAATCCTTGGGAAATTTTGAGAGTCTATATCTTAGTCTATTACGTTTTCTTACCCCCCCTATAGATTCATTTTTATCATTTCTGTCAGCACACCCGTCTTTCGTGACATTGGATAAATAAGATATTGTAAATTACAATGATAATATCAAATGATCTGGAGCTTTACACCTGCTGCCAATTAACGATTGCACATTACTCAATTATTTCGCTTACAGGAAGCACATTAAACTTATGACATTTATCTAAACAAACTTGTGGGACAAGAACATAATCTACAACAGACTAACCTCTTCCACTGATATAATTGAAATCATTATATTCGGGGGGGGGGGGGGTACTCGCCCATTCAAAATGCAAAATTGTGTATATTTTACAAAATCTAGAAAATGTGAACCGTACAAATTAGCTTAGTTGTCTGTTACAATACGTGGCGGTAATTCATCAACATGTTCTATTACATACTGTGATTCACCAATCCGAGAGTTGAGATCACCAGATATATATATGCCATCAATGTTACTATATGTATATATCTGAGATATCAGATGCGAGTAAAAATCAGTGGTATTGCTCCATGGAGAATTTTGCGGTGCAAGATAACAAGATATAACCATAGAAGTGTATCCTGTGAATTTATGGCGAAATTGTAAACTGAGAAAACCGTCATAAGTTATACCGATTATAATTATATCTTTATGACAAATTCAAATAAAAGCTAAGCTTTGACGAAAATCCCAACACCGCCAGAGCTTTTAGGTGCTTTTTTATGTACACAATGTCTATTTAAACCAAACCATTTATATCCATCTAGTTCAGCTTTATTATCACCAGTCAGATGCGTCTCTGTGACACAAATAATATCAGCGTCTAAATTTTGTAGGATTTCAGCTCTTAGGCTAGCATTGAGCTCTGTCCATCCGTTAACATTCTACTGTAATAACTGCAGTTCTCTATGGTATGAGTCAGGCTGGGGTCTGTCCTAGGGATTACCATTTCTGGAAGAACCTGGCGAGGACGGTCCTGGGCGTTGTCTTGTACCCTCTTCATTATTAGGTGACTATGGTCAAACTGCTGTGGGCGACTCTTTTTTCCGTTTTTTTGTGATGTATTTTGCTTTGCGTTTTAAATATTGGTAATTGACTGATTTTGTAATATAATGGCCTTTTGTATGATTTGTTGAACATATGTTTTAATGAAGAAAATATGTACTGCAAATTTTGTGCAGCAGTATAAGGGTTAAGCTGCTTATACCAAGACAACCCACGCGTCAGCCACAAATCTAGCCACAGTGTATATATTCTATAAAAACCTTAAAAATATTTTAAAAAAATGGATTAGGAATTATTTTATGTACTTTTGGTCAATCCCTTTGCACAAAGGCAGCATAGATAATATGACACAGTTCGTCCAATTACAATTTGTAACTTGATGTCTTGAATGAATGAGCTATATGGGTAGGTTGATATTGTTATTAGACTTCGTCGTTATTCAATGGAAGAAAACTGCACTATTCACCTCGCTATGATTAGAGATAACAGTGCTAGATATCTCCTTGCCTGTACTGCTAATACATGACCAGACTGGAGGTTGAGCATCCAAAACTCCATAATTACTCTATAATCACTAACAAAAGGGTTTCTCTTTTCATATAAACACAATAAAAACATTTTGTAAAATGCTAGTATTCGCTTATTTTGAAACCAAACATTAGCAAATTCTGATGTTTAAAGCGAAACAATCAGACCTAAATCTTTATTGTGATTTGACTTGATATGTCCACACTATATCAACACATCCATAGACTAGAATTGCATACATTTTTTAAAGTTTGAATTGTGTGGCAAAGTTAAAGTAGCAAGTGTATTCTACCGAAATCCCCGTTTAAAGGTTATTCCTGATTATTTGGATTATAAACCCCTTTGGTGAGCCGAATGACACATTTGCACCTGCTATCATCTGTAGAAATGTCCAAGAGACAGTACAAAATTCTTATCATCAATTTAGACCTTCAAGGCTAGTAGGGAATTAGAAAACTAACAATTTTTTTTATGACGTGATGTCCAAGCTGAAACTGCAAATATTCAGTGGCATGGTTCAAACAAAATATTGCATGGGCCATTCTGACCTCAGAGATTATATGCATCGGCGGTTTACCAGGCAGTTTACCTGAGCGATATATATCTATGTGTCGAGAATGTGCGTGGGCATTAGCTAATCGTGATGGAACAATGCGAAAGCCAAACGTGCTCTTGCACGAAACTTCCATGCCATACTTCAATGCTTTATTTGACGTCTGAATTAAGGATGCAGATAGGAACATGGGGAGTTCAGATGATGAACTGTAGCTATGTATGTCTTACGTCCTACATGCATGATCACGTGATGCAGCAATAGTGTTATGATGCAGAGTTCTCATCCTCAGCCATGCATTTTGTATTGAAATTGATCACTGATCACTGCGCGAGCCTCTGAATCATGCCCGCACCCACCCTGCGGGTCCCCGCATTTGACTGAACCCATACATGAATATATATTCTGTATCTGCACATGCCCCGCCCCGCACAAGTTGCACCGCGCTCGCCCCACACCCGCACAAGTTCTACCCGCACCCGCCCTTCACCTGCACAAGTTCTACCATCGCCCGCCCCTCATCCACAGAAGTTTTACCCGCACCCGCCCCTCACTTGGACAAGTTCTACCCGCACCCGCCCCTCACCCGCACAAGCTCCATCCGCACCCACCCCTCACCGGCAGAAGTTCTACCCACGCCCGTCCCGCACCCACACAAGTTGTACCCGCGTTCGCCCCGCACCCTCGCCATTTTTTTCTAGCCCGAAGTGACCCGCAAAACTCACATTGTCACAAATCATCAAAATATATATAGATTATTAAATATATTTATAATTGTCGTATTTTAAGTTTTAGGACCCAGTTGATATGATGACATTTACCAATGTTGGTACTACATTTGGCTAGTGTCGGAAACGGTGGCCCAACATTGTACCAGGACATTAAGCAACACCATGAAGAAATAAGTTTGTTTGAACAATGTCTACGTTGGAGCCACAATATTTGTGTAATATTCGGCCAACGTTTTCGACACTTGCCCAACTCAGTGTTTTGTCAACTTTTCACCTGGTGATAATTACGCGCCTATTGTCTTGACTACGTAGCCACCAAGGTGGATACCTTGTAAGTTTATACTTTCCTCCACCCCCCTCCTCTTATCCATATATGCGAGGGATTTAGCTGATTATTTACACCAAGCAAAACGTAATAAAAATATTCATTATCTCACATACTTTATATATTTGGTATCAATTATATTATAAGTAGTCCACTGCAACTCAATCACAGAAAAATAGAGTGCTACAATTAGAATAAATTTATATTTGATGGCGTCATTTGAAAAAATACCCCATCGTTCCTCACGTCTCATTTTGTAAAAGTTTTCAGAGTGATATTTCACTAAATTATGTACAGTAATATCACTCTCAAGCCTTAGTAGTGAATTATCACAATTTTTATCCACCTGGGCTATATTATGCTGTAGCGTATACTTTAATTTTGTGGATAACAATTTTCACGCAAAGCCATTGTTTTTACCATTTCTGAGTCACTCAATTAGATGGTAAATGTCTTCTTTTTTGCTTGGAGACATTAAATAGTCACCTCGCCGTACCAATTATTGTCATCACACTTTTTGACCAGTAATCACTATAACGTAATGTTTACTTAAGTAAACATTACGTTATCACTAGTTTTTTGGGGTGGGTGGGTGGGTGAGTGAGTGAGTGAGTGAGTGAGTGAGTCAGTCAGTCAGTCAGTCAGTGTATATTACTTTACGTCACTTTCTGCACACAAGTCTTTTTACTTTTTCATAATTTGTTTTGAAAAAACTTTTGAACATTAAGCCTTGGGTGATGATACAGTCGTTCACTAGGAGGCAGGGCTCTGTACTGTTCAACCCCTGTGCGAACTAGCCCCGGTCTCCGGCCTTCTGATGACCCGCAGGAGTACTTGGGGGTATTGTTAGAGGATACGACTGCTTCGATGGAGAAAGTGAAGTTATTCCTGAATGATATCAAGGCTTGGATGACAAACGCGAAGCTAAAACTAAATCTATCAAAAACTGAATTATTGTTGATTGGCACTAAGAAACAGCGAAATCATTTTCTGTCTCTTTTTCCTACCTCTATTTTAGATCATGATACATCACCAGCTTCTTCGGCACGTAACATCGGAGTCACCTTTGATGGTGAATTAAAATTTGATCATCATATTAGACAGATCTGTATAATTATCCTGCTTTTATCATATTCGTGATTTGAGGCGAATCCGAAGACACCCTTCTATGGACACCGCTAAAATGATTGCAAATTCCCAGCCGACTAGATTACTGCAATTCTCTCCTTTTTATTGTTGATAACAAATACATGAAACAGTCACAGTGAGTGCAAAACTCACTAGCTCGAGTCGTATGTAAGACATCCAAGTTCTGCCATATAACACCTGTTCTCCATTCGTTGCATTGGCTCAAAATCTTCCTCACAAAATTAAAGACACACCTCTTGGCATCTTGTTTTCCATCCTAATAGTCTGACCTCATTTTGCTCTTACTTTGATGACTTTGACTGACCATGGACACGATTGTTGACTATGATTTGGTGACACGCCTCTGAGCTTGTCATACAGGGATTAAGGCGCATTAGAGGTTTATCTATCTATCTATATATCTTAATAGTCTAATAACCAGTCTACATAAACAAACTGTGAAAAACAAACTACTTCATTAATCATAATTTATATTTATTTTACTACAAACTCAATCCACAATAACGTAAAGCATATCAATATAAATGTATATGTATTGCTAAATACATTGGATAAAATGTTATATAACAATTATTGCACTAGTAGCATAAACTACTTAACCAGGTTTCAATAAAGCACCATTAACAGAGGAATAATCATATACAGGTTATAACAATTATGGCATTATAATAAACAATATTACAAAATTAATAAAGCTCTGTAACAATTTGGACATAAATATAAATATCAACAAAGTATGCTTGATGTAAGCTATATACTTCAATTTCTTAAATAGCCTATTTATGTTTATTGTGTTTATTGTATATATTTTATAAACGTGGAAATATAGAATATTTACTATAGACACACCATTTGGAAAATAATATAACTATAATATAAATATTGACATGCATAATATAATATTACTCAGTGCTACATCAGCTGTACATGCGGATATATAGGATTAGTTATAACTAATATACGTAATTATGCAACGTGACATCCCAGAATTAGACGGAATGCGGATTTTTATTTTTTGTTCATTTTACCATTCCAACACAAATTGTCCTGGTCAATTTGGTAGAAATGTTATCAATGTTCATTTTACCATTCCAACAAGAAAATTGTCCTGGTCAATTTGGTAGAAATGTTATCAATGTTCATTTTACCATTCCA
The DNA here is from genome assembly GCA_964017125.1 of Flabesymbios commensalis. NCBI lineage: Eukaryota > Metazoa > Annelida > Polychaeta > Terebellida > Flabelligeridae > Flabesymbios > Flabesymbios commensalis. The sequence continues at coordinate 1,153,294 of OZ024918.1, forward strand.
ACACAAATTGTCCTGGTCAATTTGGTAGAAATGTTATCAATGTTCATTTTACCATTCCAACACAAATTGTCCTGGTCAATTTGGTAGAAATGTTATCAATGTTCATTTTACCATTCCAACACAAATTGTCCTGGTCAATTTGGTAGAAATGTTATTAATGTTCATTTTCCCATTCCAACACAAATTGTCCTGGTCAATTTGGTAGAAATGTTATCAATGTTCATTTTACCATTCCAACACAAATTGTCCTGGTCAATTTGGTAGAAATGTTATTAATGTTCATTTTACCATTCCAACACAAATTGTCCTGGTCAATTTGGTAGAGATGTTATCAATGTTCATTTTATCATTCCAACACAAATTGTCCAGATCAATTTGGTAGAAATGTGATCAGTGTTCATTTTACCATTCCAACAGAAATTGTCCTGGTCAATTTCGCAGAAATGTTATAAGTGTTCATTTTACAATTCCAACACAAACTATCCTGGTCAATTTGGTAGTAATGTGATCAGTGGTTATGACAATTGGTCTGATACTGCAGGAGACATCAGCTACAGCTAAATGAAGCTATTATTAGGAATTCAAGTGTTGAATGCTTCTCGAAAATGCTGTATATGCAGCACTGAGAATTACTAATCCAAAATAGTATTGTTATTTCCTGAGTGCATATTTCTAATCCAGAATAGTATTAAGTCATATAATATTAGCGTCTTTAGCCATTCCATGGAAACGACTATTTTTGTCTTCAATAAGTGTCTGTGGAGAGTCAAACTCCCTCAACACTCCATCATCAAGCACCATCACCCTGAAACAGAAACACAGAACTTAGAAGTCAGCACCGCTAACTCTACGAAGCCAGATCAAAAAGAGATTTCAAACCGATATTCTCACCTTAAATCACATCAAATATTTCATTATTAAACATCATTCACCCTTTCAGTGCGTGGACCGTCTCTAGACGTCAGAATCTTAAGTCAGATTCTGTCGTCTAAAGTCGGTCCCCGCACTGAAAGAGCAAAACATATACGGCCGTAGACCCATAACATTTTTGATCATTTTATGATAATTTTAAATTTAAAAAAAAACTTGTTAAGTAATGATTCATTTTGGACTTTTTATGAATTTGTAACAAACAGTCTGTCAAATTGGGTTATCATCAAAGCCTAATCATGTCAATCACTGTAATCTCTACAACAACCTGGACTAAAAAAAAGTAGTTAAATGTGTGGATGCTCACACTTCAGTTCAAGCATAGTATTTCAAAGCATATCAACCATATGGCATGCTAAGCATGTTATTGTTTATAACCATATGACATGCTAATGACATGTCAATCTAATTATGACATGTTAATGGTTTGTTATGACATGCTAACCACATGGTAACCACATGTCCTGCTAATGGATTGGCAATATATGACATGTAAATAGCAAGTTATGACATGCTAATAGCATTTTATTGTTTATAACCACGCGACATGCTAATGGCATGTCAACATAATGGCATGAAATATTATTAGCATTATTAATAACATGTTAATCATATGACATGTTAATGACAAGCTAACCATATTTCATGTTAATAGCATGGTAACCACATGTCAATGTTAATGGCATGTTAACCACATGTCATGTTAATAGCATGTTAACCACATGTTATGTTATAGCATGTTAACCACATGTTATGTTAATAGCATGTTAACCACATGTCATGTTATAGCATGTCAACCACATGTTATGTTAATAGCATGTTAACCACATGTCATGTTAATAGCATGTTAACCACATGTTATGTTAATAGCATGTTAACCACATGTTATGTTAATAGCATGTTAACCACATGTTATGTTAATGGCATGGTAACCACATGTTATGTTAATAGCATGTTAACCACATGTTATGTTAATAGCATGTTAACCACATGTCATGTTAATAGCATGTTAACCACATGTTATGTTAATAGCATGTTAACCACATGTTATGTTAATAGCATGTTAACCACATGTTATGTTATAGCATGTTAACCACATGTTATGTTAATAGCATGTTAACCACATGTTATGTTAATAGCATGTTAACCACATGTCATGTTAATAGCATGTTAACCACATGTTATGTTAATGGCATGGTAACCATATTCCATGGTATTAGAATGTTAACGATATTTCATGTTAATAGCATGTTAACCAATAGCATGTTAATAGCAAGTCAATCACATGGCATGTTAATAGTATGTTAACCATACCACATATTAACCTATATCCTGCTAAGGTAATTTATTTGAATTTCCAACCACCTGAGGTTGCGTCTCACTACCGCAATCCATAACCTCAAGTCAACCACCTGAGGTTGCGTCTCACTACCGCAATCCATAACCTCAAGTCAACCACCTGAGGTTGCGTCTCGCTAACGCAATCCATAACTTCAAGTCGTTGACAATTAGTCATATCTGTTTAATTTAAGACAAAATATATAAAGATTTAATAATATTGAAACAGTTACTTTATTCCTAATAACTGTGATTCAATCGGCTAATAAAACAGAGTAAAAACGCCTATTTTCTTAACTAGCAGTCAAATGGTTAATAGCATGTTAACCATATGACATGGTAATTACTGACCTATCTGTCGTAGTCTATGATAGTGTAAAGCTGCGTTTACACTATAGGCGACTTTTCACCTCACTAGAAACGGGAATCTCTTTGTAATAATAAATTATACCATAAATTAACCATCTATTGTCAAAAGATATAGAAATACCTGACAATTTTAAGCATTTGGCCACTTTCGTCCACGCATGTTGTTTCTTCGTGTTGTCATAGGCCTACTCGACTGGGCATTTTGGGTTCTAAATAATTGCACCACAGGCACCTGCGCAGTGGATAAAAAGTGCTGTACCAGCCGAATACGATTTGATAAAGGTAGAGTGTAGAATGCGACAACCGATAACGTCCTTAGATTATTGTTGAACTGACCACGTGACTTTACTGCACCGTTGTGCACCCTCTTTTTAATGGGTGCAAGAATTTGCTGCACCAATTTGGGTGTAAGACCACTCGAATACAAAAAGTGCTACACCAAAACAGCCCAGTCGAATACTGGTATTGTATTCGTTTTTTTATATCCCATATTCCGGGGTGTTCTTGAATGATCAAATGAGATATTCTTCTTTGGATCCCGATGGCATTGTCACAATATCGATATTTACATGTACTATTACAGTACCGTCGGAATAGATCCCGACACGTGGCTAGATCCATCGTATGCTTCAAAAGACGCCTCTGGTTGGACAATTTGTTTTATTACCCACGCGAAAAACTGCAAAAGTCTTCAGCTTTTTTTATCGCGTCGCGTCGCCGCGCCGCCCGATATGTAAACACACCCTGCATATATTATGAGCCCAACTTTTCAAGCCGCATCGCGTCGCGTCGCATCGCGTCGCGTCGCTTTGTTCATAGTGGAAACGCAGCTTTAGTTGTCCTACCTGTCGTAGTCCATGATAGTGTTAAGTCTGTGAGCCACGGTCAACACTGTGCATCCTTTAAAAGCTGTGCCTATTGTGTTCTGGATCAGTTCATCCGTCTCCATGTCCACCGCGGCTGTGGCCTCGTCCAAAATCAAGATTTTGGATTTTCTGAGTAAAGCCCTGGCGAGACAAAGAAGCTGCCTCTGGCCAACACTGAAACATGATGTTTATGTTACACTAGACGAAGAAATTATTGTCAAAACTGATTAAGTGTTCTTAACACTTACAGCGAGTGATCGACTTTAGTCATCTGAATCCAACGTCTGCAGACGTCAGATTCTGACGTCTTAAGTCAATCTCCTGGATGTAAGAGTAGAAATATTTATAATGGTCGTAGACCCATAACATAAGTATTCAAATGAAGCGGAAAGAGCTAATTAAGACATTTATGATGATTTCAAATTGAAAAAAACCCTTTATTTTCCGTGGTTTGTACAAAACTGTTCCAGCGCTTTAAGTGTTAAGACTAAATGGTAGTCCACACAACATCGCTGTTTTAAAATCATTTTAAAGGTGAATATTTAAGTCGTTTTTCTGGTTCCTGATATTGATATATACCCACCGCTTTCGAGCATTACATATCAGTCTCGACAATCTGTCATTCAGACAGGGGCTTAAAAATGACAATAAGGCATAAATTACTCCCGATGAATATGTGGCGCCGGCAACAGGACAGAGCAGCGATTCTGACCGACTTCAATCTGAGCCTGGCGGGCTTGGCGAGATTTGAGACTGACGAGTTTCACTGGTGCCAATTCCTACCCGCCCTCCGCGAGCTATGCATAGCAATGTTGATATAAAATAAAGTAAACAAATGAACTTTATATAGTTATCATATTTGATTTTACCTTTAACTGCCAAGACTCAACAGATACACAAGATGTGTGGGACGCCTGTCAGAGAGATCCTGACCAATTCAACCTATTTCATCTGTCTTTTTATTAAACATGGGTTTGAAAGAGATCAAAACAAGGCCTTAACCTACCGGAAATAGAGTGTTTGACATTAGGTCTCTCACGTCGGATGAATGGAGTTACCGCTAACTATTGTTACTCTGGGGGGTATCTGACCCAATGATAGCGGAGCTGTGCGAGAGGCCACAGTGTTTACGGCAAAAACCCCGTCTGGGCATGTCTGGGGTAAATCCCAGACATGCCCAGACATGGTATAATCTGTACATCATTCAACTGCACTGTTGTTAACGTCAATGTCAGTGGAATGACAATCAGTGGCGAACAGTGACGTGAAACATTCCCTAACTACTACTGCTGGTTGTGACTTCCCACCTGCACACTTTTTATCTATATTATATTATGTGTTGATTGTGGCTTCAACTCTCCACACTTGTAATATATACTATATTAGCCTATGTGTGGTTGTGGTTTCACCCAGCCGCACTTGTAAACTATATTATATTACGTGCTGATTGTGGCCACTCACCTCAGCGAATCACCACCCTCGCCACACTCGTAATCTAGACCCTCAGGAAGTCCCTGCACGAAATCCTTCAAGTGCGCATGCTCAAGTACAGCCCATATGGCATCGTCAAAATAAGTTTCAAATGGATCCAGATTTTTACGGATCGATCCTGAGAATATAACTGGATCCTGTGAAAAAAACAAAATGCAATAACTGCTTCATTTCTTAACCCTTACAGCGCTGAGATCAATTTTAGACGTCAGAATATGCCGTCTAAAATCGATCCCCATGCGGAAAGAATGAAACTATTTATAGTGATGATAGACCCATAACATAGGTATTAAAATAAATCGAAAAGAGCAGAATAAAATATTCATGATGTTATCAAATCGAAAAAAAACCCATTTGGTTTTCGCATACAAGTATTTATTCGCTTTAAAAGTTAATAATTTAGCCCTTGTCAAGCTTGTATATATATGATTTCAAGCAGATTTAAACTGACAATTACTAAAAACTGTTTTGTCACTAATTTCATAATTCACCGAACGTCTACTAAATACTATCATATCACTAATACCAATGGCATTTAATTTCATGAATCACATCAAGATGTTCAATAATTAACCATAGTAGTATCCAGGGTGTAATGGCAAGTTATGATAATAATGTCACCTGGGGTACAACCATAATGTTATCCAGGGTAACTGTGTATAGTAATAATCTTATCCAGGGTATAATGGTCTGCTTTGATAATATCATTACCTGGGGTATGATGGTCAGTTTTGACCTGAGGTCATGTAGACCTATCTTATCAATAATGACGTCATCAATGATGATGCTTCCACCGGCTGGTTCTATAATGCGGAACAGTGATAGCGCCATGGATGATTTACCAGCTCCTGTGCGGCCCACTATACCAACCTGAAGGCACAGTGCATACATTAGAACAGTGATAGCGCCATAGATGATTTACCCTGTACGACCCACTATACCAACCTGAAGGAACAGTACAGACATTAGAACAGTGATAGCGCCATAGATGATTTACACGCTCCTGTACGACCCACTATACCAAACTGAAGGCACAGCACAGACATTAGAACAGTGATAGCGCCATAGATGATTTACCCTGTACGGCCCGCTATACCAACCTGTAGGCACAGTACAGACATTAGAACAGTGATAGCGCCATGGATGATTTACCCTGTACGGCCCACTATACCAACCTGTAGGCACAGTACAGACATTAGAACAGTGATAGCGCCATAGATGATTTACCCTGTGCACAGTAATGAGATGTTTTACCAAGGGAATTCTACCCACCTTTTCTCCAGGGTTGACAGAGAATGAGAGGCCTCTGAGGACGAGATCCAGCCCTGACCTGTAACGTGTGCTGTAATTGGTGAACTCTACCTTACCCTGGTCAGGCCACGTGACACTGGGGGTGTTACCAGCGACCTCCCATGGCGCCTGGAAGCAAACAGGGGTGGTAGTGTCATAATCTTAAAATGTAATATTCAAATGTTAAATTTATGCTTTTAAAATACAATATTGCCATTCGCAAAAATGGACCAAATTAAGTAGGCCCTGTGATGGACAAACTCTGCGCAGCCCGTAAAATGATGTCATATAAAAAGATGATTTATTTGGCATATAACCAACAGACAAGTTGGACACATGTTCACGCTAGTGTAATATTGTACGTGGTTCTGTTATTTTGTTATATCCTCAAACATTTACACTTAATTAGCTCATATTCATATCCTAGATCAAACTAAAAAAAAATCCAAGTCAATTTTATTGCGGCCATATTGGATATTTGTGTATCAAGAAATGTCAGTATGTAAATTGTATTGCTGAGTTCCTTCACCCTAAACACCATATGCATTTTTTTTCATTATAAAAATAGATTAGTCACTGTTTTCTAAATTTAATCATTCATGCCGGCCGCCATATGTGGTTCTGTTATTTTGTTATATCCTCAAACATATACAACAAATTAGCTCATATTTATATCCTAGATCAATCACAACTAAAATTTTACCGAAATTAATTTTATTGCGGCCATATTGGATATTTGTGTATCAAGAAATGTCAGTATGTAAATTGTATTGCGGAGTTATTTTTTTATATTACAAAAATGAATTGGCCCCTGCTTTTCTAAATTTGTTCATTCATGCCGGCCGCCATATGAAAAAGTGTCACCATAAATTCGGCCCACATTTTTCAGAGGTAGATAGGGCCTATACATAGGAACAATTTTCTTACTTAACCCCTAAAGATGAAAAAAAAAAAAAAAAATACTAGTTCTGAACTCCACGGCCTCAGGACCTAAGGATATGACTAATATCTCACATTCCTGACATTCCTGACATACCTGACATTCCTGACATACCTCTCATACCTCACATTCCAGACATGCCTCACATACCTGATATATCTCACATTTCCTGATATACCTCACATTTCAGCCATACCTCACATTCTTGACATGCCTCACATTCCAGACATACCTCACATTCCAGATATAAATCACATTCCAGACATAAATCACATTCCTGATATGCCTCACATTCCAGACATACCTCACATTGCAGACATACCTCACATTCCTGACATTCCTCAAATTCCTAAGATGCCTCACATTCCTAACATACCTCACATTCCTGACATACCTCACATTCCTGATATACCTCACATTACTGACACACCTCATATTCCAGACATACCTCACATTCCTGACGTACCTCACATTCCTGACATACCTCACATTTCAGCCATACCTCACATTCTTGACATGCCTCACATTCCAGACATACCTCACATTCCAGACATAAATCACATTCCAGACATAAATCACATTCCTGACATACCGCACATTCCTGATATGCCTCACATTCCAGACATACCTCACATTGCAGACATACCTCACATTCCTGACATACCTCAAATTCCTAAGATGCCTCACATTCCTGACATACCTCACATTCCTGACGCACCTCACATTCCTGATATACCTCACATTACTGACACACCTCATATTACAGACATACCTCACATTCCTGACGTACCTCACATTCCTGACATACCTCACATTCCTGACCTACCTCACATTCCTGACATACCTCACCATCTCACTTTCCAGACATAGCTCACATTCCTGACATACCTCACATTCCAGACATACCTCACATTCCTGACTTACCTCACATTTCTGACTTACCTCACATTCCTGACTTACCTCACATTCCTGATATACCTCACATTCCTGGCATGCCTACCATTCCTGACATACCTCACATTCCTGACAAACCACACATTCCTGACATACCTCACATTCCACCTCTGAGTATTCCTTGATTCTCTCCACGCTCACGATGTGTGTCTCCATCTCTGTCACTCCCCGAAGCAGCATGTTGATGGCGAACGTCGTCTGAAAGTAAGAATTATAGTGTTAACGCAACATTTTCCGAAAGTAAAGTTTTGACTGGTAGACCTCAAAGAATATGAGGAATCTGAACATCATTGTAGCCATCATTTACATGGTATTGTGTGAGACAAAGCAATAACGAGTTGTTTCAGAGAATAATAACATGTTCAATACATTATTTACAGCATGGTAACGCTGATCTAGTTAGATATCTAGAGACAAAGCTGGGCATGAACAGCTGTGATTTCGAATTTATTGACTAGATAACTCTGTCAACTCTGAGAATATGGTGCATCATGCTATATGTGTCATAATGGTATTATTTTATCTAATTTGCGCACGTCTTCATCTGATAAAAGAAAAAATAATATTAAAACTAATGATGTGGTTTTTATTGATTGTTTTATGCCCACCTGTAAAGAGAATGAGACACTGAGACCGGCTAGACCCCCTGTCAGGCTGTCTCTCTGATAAACGGCAAACATTGCAGCAGCAAACACTACAAACGCCGCCATGGTGTCCAGGAAGAAACCCAGCCATCTGTAACCAAAAGAAAAGGGAAATACAATCAACCATACAACGAGAAGAAACCCAGCAATAAGAAAGGTAAAATATACAATGAAGCAAACAACAAACACATAGTTTTCACTAGTTACCATAAACACATTGTTATAAACTTTTAATTTGTGTTGCACATGTCTATGTTTATGCAGAATCAATGCCTACCTCTGAGCTATACATACTGGATACCACGCCATTTGACTTTCATCCATCAGTTGGTCATTCTTGTCTATGAAGCTTTTTTGTCTGGAAAACGCGCGCACACACGTGACTCCGGTCAAAGTCTCGTCAAAGTTCACATAGATTGGTGACCTGCGGATGGAGTCTATCCGCTTCAACTGCCTCAGAGTTTTGATGTAGATACGCTGTGTAAAAAATACATGGATAGGTGACACAGAATGCATGCCTCTTATGCGCATATATGTGGCTAACACTGTTTTAAGCCCTCACAACGCCGAAATATTTTTGTAAAAATCACGAAGAGCAAAGCGTTCTTTTCAATTTTAAATCATCAGAAATGTTTTAATTAGCTCTTTCTGATTCATTTGAATACCTATGTTATGGGTCTACGGCGAATAGAAATATTTAATTTTTTCAAAGCGGGGATCGTCTTTATAAGTCAGAATCTGACTCCTACAGACTCCAGATTCTGACGTATAGAGACAGTCTCCGCGCTGATAAGATTAAACAAAGTATCATTTCAAAGCAAATTACACAACCCATCGAATAACGATGATTAAAACTTCGCGGTAAGATCTATGATTTGATATTTTGATATTTTTCTTGTAGTGCTGGCTTTTTCTGGTGATGGTACACCTACATGTATGATGATACACCTACCTGTATGACGACGTAGACGATGATTAGTACCAGGACAGGCAGGAATATAAGTGTACTGTATGTTATCAGGGTGCTCCCACATGTACAGTGGTACACATACCTGTACAGTGTTACACCTACCTGTACAGTGGTACACCTACCTGTACAGTGTTACACCTACCTGTACAGTGGTACACCTACCTGTACAGTGGTACACATACCTGTACAGTGGTACACCTACCTGTACAGTGGTACACCTACCTGTACAGTGGTACACCTACCTGATTAGGGGTACACAAACCTGTATGACGAGGTAGACGATGACTAGAGGTACCAGCACAGACAGGAATATAAGTGTACTGTATGTTATCAGGGTGCTCCCACATGTACAGTGGTACACATCTCTGTACAGTGTTACACCTACCTGTACAGTGGTACACATACCTGTACAGTGTTACACCTACCTGTACAGTGGTACACTCACCTGTATGACGAGGTAGACGATGACTAGAGGCACCAGCACAGACAGGAATATAAGTGTACTGTATGTTATCAGGGTGCTCCCACCTGTACAGTGTTACACCTACCTGTACAGTGGTACACCTACCTGTACAGTGTTACACCTACCTGTACAGTGGTACACCTACCTGTACAGTGTTACACCTACCTGTACAGTGTTACACCTACCTGTACAGTGGTACACCTACCTGTACAGTGTTACACCTACCTGTACAGTGGTACACCTACCTGTACAGTGTTACACCTACCTGTACAGTGGTACACATACCTGTACAGTGTTACACCTACCTGTACAGTGGTACACATACCTGTACAGTGTTACACCTACCTGTACAGTGGTACACCTACCTGTACAGTGGTACACCTACCTGTACAGTGGTACACCTACCTGTACAGTGTTACACCTACCTGTACAGTGGTACACATACCTGTACAGTGGTACACATACCTGTACAGTGGTACATATACCTGTACAGTGGTACACATACCTGTACAGTGGTACACCCACATGTACAGTGGTACACATACCTGTACAGTGGTACACATACCTGTACAGTGGTACACATACCTGTACAGTGGTACACATACCTGTACAGTGGTACACATACCTGTACAGTGTTACACCTACCTGTACAGTGGTACACCTACCTGTACAGTGGTACACCTACCTGTACAGTGGTACACCTACCTGTACAGTGTTACACCTACCTGTACAGTGGTACACATACCTGTACAGTGGTACACATACCTGTACAGTGGTACACATACCTGTACAGTGGTACACCTACCTGTACATTGGTACACCTACCTGTATGACGAGGTAGACGATGACTAGAGGCACCAACACAGACAGGAATATAGGTGTGCTGTATGTAATCAGCGTGCACCCACATGTACAGTGGTACACCTACCTGTATGATGAGGTAGACGATGACTAGAGGCACCAGCACAGACAGGAATATAGGTGTGCTGTATGTTATCAGGGTGCCCCCACTGTACAGTGGTACACCTACCTGTACAGTGGTACACTCACCTGTATGACGAGGTAGACGATGACTAGAGGCACCAGCACAGACAGGAATATAGGTGTGCTGTATGTTATCAGCGTGCACCCACATGTACAGTGGTACACATACCTGTACAGTGGTACACCTACCTGTACAGTGGTACACCTACCTGTACAGTGGTACACTCACCTGTATGATGAGGTAGACGATGACTAGAGGCACCAGCACAGACAGGAATATAGGTGTGCTGTATGTAATCAGGATCAGCGTGCAGATTACAGTGGCAAACTGCATGAAGAGGAAGCGGCTGGTCATAGGGATCACTGTATCCAGCTTATCCATGTCTGTAGAGAAGCGGTTCACAATACGACCCAGGGGGGTGGTGTCAAAGAAAGCCATGGGTGCCCTGAGCATCCTGTCTAACAACCTGCTGTGGAAGCGACGTGAAGCTATCACACCTCCCGTCATCACGCAGAGGGACGTCCCGAAGGTGGCTATCACTACAATACAGAATATACAATTCACACCCCGTCATAATATACAGAGACCACGGCGGCTATCACTACAATACAGAATATACACACCCCGTCATAATATACAGAGACCACGGCGGCCATCACTGTTAAACACAAAATATGTCATTCACACCTCCGTCATTACAAACAGAGACCACAGCGGTTATCACTGTACAACACAGAATATACAATTCACACCCCGTCATAATAGTCAGATTATACAGAGACCACGGCGGCTATCACTGTGAAACACAAAATATACAATTCACACCTCCGTCATTACAAACAGAAACCAGAGTGGCTATCACCGTACAACACAATCTATACAACTCACACCTCAGAGTAAAACACGTAGATCCACAATGTAATACTGCATACCTAATAATTATTATGCAAAATATTTTTTTCCAATTTCACTAGAGCAGATATAATGTGTGTTCTCGCACATGCCATAGCTAGATAGGAAAGAGCATTGCACAAACAAGAGCGATTCTGAATAGTAAGTGAAATTTAAACTTTATCACTCGTGGTGTTTTCTTACTGATAATCTATATCGTCATCAGGTCAAATTATGAAATATACATACTGCAGTGCCAAACGTTTAGTACGTCAGTAACTGATAAATAAGCAGTGACTACTGTTGGAATTCAAATAACAGTATGTGCAATATTATCTAGGGCGTGGTGGTGCAGTGGTAAGAGCTCGCGCCTCTGGTATTGTAGTAGGAGGTTGCGAGTTTGAATCCCGCCACTGCCACTTGACTGGACATATACGGGATCAATTGATGCCTGGTCCACTAATACCGCCCTAGATAATGCCGGGACAGGTCTGATAATAATGTGTCCCATGATAATAGTAATTGTGGTTGTTTCTGTACTACGAGTGCAAATAAAATACATTATATATATATATTAAACCAACAAACACCATACTGTCAGCCAATGTTGGTACAATGTCTGCCACCGTCTGCGATGCTGGCCCAACATTGAAACAATATTGTCTCAGTGTATCTTGCTTGATATGAAAGTCTTACCCTGACCCACACCCAGGCCGCCGTACACCCCCAGCCTCAGGTTTGTCTGCTCTATTCCCTCCTGAGGGTCCTCATATATGGGGTCATCACTCCATGCACTCAGCCAGATGTTAGTGGACACCACAGACGCGATGTGCAGAAGGTGGAAAGCAACTAGTAACAGCAGGATACAGTAGCCAGAAGCCCGTATGTAAGCCATGATGACATCCCACTGGATCTAAAACAACATTAATATAACTTAATGACAAAATGATACAGTGGCCAGAGGCCCGTATGTAAGCCATGATGACATCCCACTGGATCTAAAACAACATTAATATAGCTTAATGTCAAAATGATACAGTAGCCAGAGGCCCGTATGTATGCCATGATGACACCCCACTGGATCTAAAACAACATTAATATAAGGTAATGACAAAATGATACAGTAGCCAGAAGCCCGTATGTAAGCCATGATGACACCCCACTGGATCTAAAACAACATTAATATAAGGTAATGACAGAATGATACAGTAGCCAGAGGCCCGTATGTAAGCCATGATGACATCCCACTGGATCTAAAACAACATTAATATAGCTTAATGTCAAAATGATACAGTGGCCAGAGGCCCGTATGTAAGCCATGATGACATCCCACTGGATCTAAAACAACATTAATATAGCTTAATGTCAAAATGATACAGTGGCCAGAGGCCCGTATGTAAGCCATGATGACATCCCACTGGATCTAAAACAACATTAATATAGCTTAATGTCAAAATGATACAGTAGCCAGAGGCCCGTATGTAAGCCATGATGACACCCCACTGGATCTAAAACAACATTAATATAGCTTAATGTCAAAATGATACAGTAGCCAGAGGCCCGTATGTAAGCCATGATGACACCCCACTGGATCTAAAACAACATTAATATAGCTTAATGTCAAAATGATACAGTAGCCAGAGGCCCGTATGTATGCCATGATGACACCCCACTGGATCTAAAACAACATTAATATAAGGTAATGACAGAATGATACAGTAGCCAGAGGCCCGTATGTAAGCCATGATGACACCCCACTGGATCTAAAACAACATTAATATAACTTAATGACAAAATGATACAGTAGCCAGAAGCCCGTATGTATGCCATGATGACACCCCACTGGATCTAAAACAACATTAATATAACTTAATGACAAAATGATACAGTAGCCAGAGGCCCGTATGTATGCCATGATGACATCCCACTGGATCTAAAACAACATTAATATAATGTAATGACAGAATGATACAGTAGCCAGAGGCCCGTATGTATGCCATGATGACACCCCACTGGATCTAAAACAACATTAATATAAGGTAATGACAGAATGATACAGTAGCCAGAGGCCCGTATGTATGCCATGATGACATCCCACTGGATCTAAAACAACATTAATATAAGGTAATGACAGAATGATACAGTAGCCAGAGGCCCGTATGTAAGCCATGATGACATCCCACTGGATCTAAAACAACATTAATATAAGGTAATGACAGAATGATACAGTAGCCAGAGGCCCGTATGTATGCCATGATGACATCCCACTGGATCTAAAACAACATTAATATAGCTTAATGTCAAAATGATACAGTAGCCAGAGGCCCGTATGTAAGCCATGATGACACCCCACTGGATCTAAAACAACATTAATATAGCTTAATGACAAAATGATACAGTAGCCAGAGGCCCGTATGTAAGCCATGATGACATCCCACTGGATCTAAAACAACATTAATATAAGGTAATGACAGAATGATACAGTAGCCAGAGGCCCGTATGTAAGCCATGATGACATCCCACTGGATCTAAAACAACATTAATATAGCTTAATGTCAAAATGATACAGTAGCCAGAGGCCCGTATGTATGCCATGATGACACCCCACTGGATCTAAAACAACATTAATATAAGGTAATGACAAAATGATACAGTAGCCAGAGGCCCGTATGTAAGCCATGATGACATCCCACTGGATCTAAAACAACATTAATATAAGGTAATGACAGAATGATACAGTAGCCAGAGGCCCGTATGTATGCCATGATGACATCCCACTGGATCTAAAACAACATTAATATAAGGTAATGACAGAATGATACAGTAGCCAGAGGCCCGTATGTAAGCCATGATGACATCCCACTGGATCTAAAACAACATTAATATAGCTTAATGTCAAAATGATACAGTAGCCAGAGGCCCGTATGTATGCCATGATGACACCCCACTGGATCTAAAACAACATTAATATAAGGTAATGACAAAATGATACAGTAGCCAGAGGCCCGTATGTAAGCCATGATGACACCCCACTGGATCTAAAACAACATTATTATAGCTTAATGACAGAATGATACAGTAGCCAGAGGCCCGTATGTAAGCCATGATGACACCCCACTGGATCTAAAACAACATTAATATAAGGTAATGACAAAATGATACAGTAGCCAGAGGCCCGTATGTATGCCATGATGACATCCCACTGGATCTAAAACAACATTAATATAAGGTAATGACAGAATGATACAGTAGCCAGAGGCCCGTATGTATGCCATGATGACACCCCACTGGATCTAAAACAACATTATTATAGCTTAATGACAGAATGATACAGTAGCCAGAGGCCCGTATGTATGCCATGATGACACCCCACTGGATCTAAAACAACATTATTATAGCTTAATGTCAAAATGATACAGTAGCAAGAGGCCCGTATGTATGCCATGATGACACCCCACTGGATCTAAAACAACATTAATATAGCTTAATGTCAAAATGATACAGTAGCCAGAGGCCCGTATGTATGCCATGATGACACCCCACTGGATCTAACACAACATTAATATAGCTTAATGTCAAAATGATACAGTAGCCAGAGGCCCGTATGTAAGCCATGATGACACCCCACTGAATCTAAAACAACATTAATATAAGGTAATGACAGAATGATACAGTAGCTAGAGGCCCGTATGTATGCCATGATCACATCCCACTGGATCTAAAACAACATTAATATAACTTAATGACAAAATGATACAGTAGCCAAAAGCCTGTATGCATTGCACTGCACTGCATTACATTGCATTGTATTGCATTGTAATTGCATTGCATTGCATTGTATTGCATCGCATCACATTGCATTGCAGTGCAGTGCATTCAAGTACATTGCATTGCATTGCATTGCATTGCATTGCATTGCATTGCATTGCATTGCATTGCATTGCATTGCACTGTATTGTATTGCATTGCATTGTATTGTATTACACAGCATTGCATTGCATTGCATTGCATTGCATTGTATTGCATTGTATTACATTACACTGGATTGTATTAAATTGCATTACATTGCTGCATTGCATTACATTGCATTGCACTGTATTGTATTGCATTGAATTGTATTACATTGCTGCATTGCAATGCATTGCATTGCATTGCATTGCATTTCATTGCATCGCATTGCGTTGCATTGCATTGCATTGCATCGTATGGCATTGGATTGCTCTCCTTGCGCTCAGAAAGAGTGATCACAGTTCCATGGATTTCCATTCTGCTATATTTGATTGCGATAAAATAAAAACACCATGCCCAGTTTGTGAAGTTCAGTGAACAAATGTAACAAGTGTATATTATTAAGTATATCAAACACACACACTTAAAAGGCAAACAGCAGTAACTACTTAATTTCTAATTAAATAGTTACTGGTGTTCACATTTGAATGGAACATTTTCAGTATTTCTCACACAGCAAAACAAAATGTCCACAACAAACAGCAGAAATTGCTTACTTTAAGACTAAGCAGTTACCGCAGATTACCTGGCTTGGCGTGGCATGTTATATTTTTCAGTTTTCTCAGATACATTTTAAAGGCAAACAGCAGTAACTTCTTACTAAAAAAGTAATCAGTTACTGCTGTTTGTCTTCGCATGGTAGATTATTCTCACACACATTTCCTGTCATGGCTGCCTCCTCTTCTATGATCTTATTCACTCCAGGTCCACGCTGTGAAGGCGTTCCCTCCTTCATGGAGCTCTTGGATGACCTGGTGGTGAGACTCCTTCCACCTTTACGTCTCCTGTGATCATTGTAACCAAATGACAATCCAGATTAGTAATGTAATGTCTCATCAGATGCCTGATAATAACACATATCTTGTGGTTATATTAATCCCAAGGACAGGGGCAGATTGAGAACATTGAAAAAGGGGGATACAAATGAAACAAATTAGGTGTCAATCATTTAGTATACAGGGACTTAAAACTAAAAATTAGAAGCACTATCCTGGAAAATTTCGAGAATAAAGTACTGATATTTTTTTTAATTTGATCTTGATGCAATTTAATTTTGAAAAAGGGGGTCAGGACCCCTGCCCCTACCCCACCCTGCTCTGGATCCGCCACTGAAGGAGATGTCAAGGTACTCACCGCGTCTTCTTCAGTTGTGAAGTCTCAGATCTAGATTTGTCTGATGAAATTGCCGATAGCTGGCGCTGTATTTCCTGAACTAAAATAAAAATAATAATAATACCCCAAATTTTAAATCAATTTGAAAATGGACTTTGTCATTTGTATTTGATCACATATCTAACAGATTTCGCTCTAATCTCAAAACAATGTTAACCATCATAGTGACTTGGATCATTTGATGTTATAACATGACGTATATTTCAGATCTCCAATGTCATAACGTGGGATGACATGCCATAACATGGGATGGCATGTCATAACATGGTATGACATGTCATAACATGGAATGACATGTCACAACATGGGATGACATGTCATGACATGGGATGACATGTCATAACATGGGATGACATGTCATAGCATGTTATGACATGTCATAACATGGAATGACATGTCATAACATTGGATGACATGTCATAACATGGTATGACATGTCATAACATGGAATGACATGTCATAACATGGGATGACATGTCATAACATGGGATGACATGTCATAACATGGAATGACATGTCATAACATGGGATGACATGTCATAACATGGTATGACATGTCATAACATGGAATGACATGTCATAACATGGTATGACATGTCATAACATGGAATGACATGTCATAACATGGGATGACATGTCATAACATGGGATGACATGTCATAACATGGAATGACATGTCATAACATGGGATGGCATGTCATAACATGGGATGGCATGTCATAACATGGGATGACATGTCATAACATGGGATGACATGTCATAGCTCTTATGTCGTAACATGGGATGACACATCCATCAGATATGGCTCTAATGTCATAACATGGGATGACATGTCTATCAGATCTGGCTCTAATGTCATAACATGGGATGACATGTCATAACATGGAAATACATGTCATAGCTCTAATGTCGTAACATGGGCCGTGTACATATAGAACACAATGTGGCTAAATGTCCATGCTTTGTGTTTTTACTGTGTAGAGACACTTACTATTCATAAGCCTGATAAATACAGAGTTTTCGTAAAATGAAAGCTCTTTTTATCGGACACAAAATAGATTATTAATCCTAGGCGAATCCCAAGCTATGTAATTCGTGGTTTGTTCGGATCTCGATTTGTTTGTAACAGTCTCTTTTAGCAATGAAATCTTGAGAGTGGTTCAAACCAAAAATTAATCCGAAAGAAATATAAATTTATATAGCAGATTCTATGTCTATCAAGAAAATCTTGTATTTTAAATACGTTTCAATAGTTCTTTTATATGTTAGATATAGTTTCGCATTGTTTTTGAATATGTTCAACCATGTGTCAGTGGTTTTTTAGATTGACTTCGATTGATCATCGCCGACATCGGTCCAGTCACATGGTCAACTTCAAAAATTCTGATATTATCGCTCACGTTTAATTCGTGTTTTTGTTAACTATTAATAATAGTATTATCCGTACGCGCTGTTAATTAAATGTCAAAGTTACTCGAGTCTATTTATAGTCTAGTCTCGGCTTTAACTGTTACTCTTAACTGTTACTGTTAGTGTTAGTATACTCTATAGACTATACTCTATTATTGCCATAGGCTCCTGGCCTAGCCGCAGTAGGCCAGGGCTAGGACTAGACTTTGATCTAATTAATTTTAAGTCTAATAGTCTAATTCTAGACATTGCACATTAAAAAAGTGTAGCTGTCTACAAAAACGTATATAGGCCTAGTCTAATCGCTTTTTGTTTCATTTCATGAAATCAAAAATTAAAATATTAAAATATACGATGTAGACTAGTCTACCATTAGACTGGTTGCAGCGTCATTATTAGTGTAATAGTCGGCAGCACTTCCAGTCTTTGACAGTGACATATTTTTGGAGTGACAAATTCATAATACAAAATTCATCTGGATTGAATTTGGTTTGGACTGTTCTTTCATGATTTCAATAAAATGTAGACTAAAAAATATACAATCTTAGGAATTTAAGCGCTAGTGTTAACTTTAAATTAAGTTAAAACACAATGACCATATGATTTTGATTTTATTTAAATCAATGAGAGTGGTGATAGTTGTTTTGAAATTTGATTTAAAATAACAAGAATCGATGAACTTATTGGGGCGATAACCAATCGCACATTAAAAATTTTCAGCTGTCTATACTTTATTTTATATGACTATAGATTATTGAATCTGTCTGACCAATTATTTGGATTACGACCCTTATCTTTGTCACATTGACATTGTTGTCTTTTCATGTGGTCTAGTCAGTCTCAAAACCTTACATTATCGTTCACTCATTCTTCGTTTCAATCGTTAATTTCCGTTGTTATTAAATTATCAAATTTAACAAATTGAGCATAAAACAAGAACTCTTATAACTGCAGAGTAACACTGGTCGGTTCCTCATTTATCAAACATTTGCGGAATGACATAACGAAAAAATCATTTGCATTTTTGCATCCAAATTTGGATAACTTTTAATATGTCAAGGGGGATGGAAAATGTTTCATCTTTGTCACATAAAAATTTTGGTTTCATTCAGTTGAAAAAGTACTATGTTAACTTGTTGTGATTCGCTGAGTAATCATTTGAGATGGCGTTCACTGTAATGCTATAGGCAATATTTATTTTATAAATCAACGATAATTGTGTCAGAAAAATTTGTTTAACAAAGATTGATTAACTCTTGAGGCGATAACCACTTTGGCTGCTTTTATGCATTTATGCTAGTTTGTGGTTGACTCACTGATTCCTTTCAGGAACTGTTTTTCCTGTGGGCCATTCTCTGGCATTGCCACTGCGGCCTTATGGGGTTTCAGATAGGTCTTGTTGTCAGGAACATATGTTTTTGGCCTTTTTCCTCGTGGTTGGGAGTTTCATCTTTGTTACTTAAATTTTTTTGGGTACATTTTATCGTGTGATTTGCTTGGTCAACTTTATAAATTATCTTGTTAAGAAGATTAATTCTTGTTGTGATTCGCTGAGTAAACATTTGTGATGGCGCTCACTTTAATGCAATAGACAATATTAATTTTATAAATCAATGATAATTGTCTCAGAGAATTTGTTTAACAAAGATTGATTAACTCTGGAGGCGATAACCACTTTGGCTGCTTTTATGCATTTATGCCAATTTGTGGTTGACTCACTGATTCCTTTCAGGAACGGTTTTTCCTGTGGGCCATTCTTTGGCATTGCCACTGCGGCCTTATGGGGTTTCAGGTAGGTCTTGTTGTCAGGAACATATGTTTTTGGCTTTTTTCCTCATTTTTTGGAGTTTCATCTTTGTTACTTAAATTTTTTGGGTACATTTTATCGTGTGATTTGTAGGGCAAAAATTTACAAATAATATAAATAAATAAGAAGAGCAATTGTTGTTTCTAGGATTTGATTTAGCAAGAATTGATAAACTCTGGAGGCGATAATCACATTGGCTGATGCCAATTTGTGGAGGACCCACTGATTCCTGTCAGGACTTGTTTCCTGTGGGCTATTTTCTGGCCTCGCCAGTACAGCTTTCGGTTTCAGATAGGTCTTTTTCAAAACTATGTTTTTGGCACCTTTCCTCTTTGATTGGAGTTTTCTTTTTTGTTACTTTTGGTCAATGAAGCATACATACCAGCTACTCTTAATCTCAAATTAAAATATACAATATTAGTGCTCATAAGGATATTTGAAAATAATTCATGTTAGGAAGTTAAGATTTAACGTTCTCATCAGTAATAATTTAAATTAATGAGAAGAGATATAGTTGATAATCTCTTGATTTCATTTTATATAATTGATGCAATTATGCCAATTTGTGATGACTCTGGAATAATCCCAGGGGCTGGTTTTCCTGTAGGCCATTCTCTGGCTTTGCCAAAGTGACCTTAGGTTTCAAGTGGATCCTATGAAATTATGTTTTGGGTCACCTTTTTCTTTCTAAGTTTACTTCTTCGTTGCTTGTTTTGTAAAGCTTAGTGATCCAACTGCTTTGAAATTAAATAATAATAAAAAAAAAAAAAAAAAAAAAAATTAAAAAAAAATGGCCACAAGAATTAAATCTTTCATCATTCTTACTTAGATATATATATATATATATAATAAATAATTTGTAAATTGAAATAATTCGGAAGAGTATCCAAGTGTAGGAGTGTAAGGTAAAAACAATATAATTATTCAATTAAACTACTGCAAGAACATATTATTAGTCAATAAATACAAGGTCAGTTACAACAAGACTTTGCCAGTTGTTACAGGCCGCAGTAATTATTGCATGCCTTATACGCCAACTACATGATGCTCTATGTCTAGCTTGATAATTCCAGCATCAGGACTTGCGCCAGCTGCTGAAATCAGTGCTAGTAATGATAGACAGGATGCATCCGGACTTGCGCCAGATGCAATAAACTTTGTGAAGAACCAAACATATGATTTTCCATTTGTTAGTTCGGCAGGACTTGCGCCAGCTGTTCTAACAATGGAAAACACGATGGGGAGTGATTTGCCAACCCGATTTCGGCCAGTCGGGTTTTGATACAATATCCACAAGCTCATTCTTACAGGTGGAATTAGTTCATTCTAGCATCAGGATTTGCGCCAGCTGCTGAAATCAGTGCTAGCAAGGATGGGCAGGATGCATCCGGACTTGCGCCAGATGCAATAAACTTTGTGAAGAACCAAATATATGATTTTCCATTTGTTAGTTCGGCAGGACTTGCGCCAGCTGTTCTAACAATGGAAAACATGATGGGGAGTGATTTGTCAACCCGATTTCGGCCAGTCTGTTTTTGATACAATATCCACAAGCTCATTCTTACAGGTGGAATTACTTTGAATGTGAATGATTTATGTCCTTTTTCTTCTCCCGTAGAAGAGAAGAAAAAGCTGAAATTTTTGCTTTTTCGTCAATAACTGCGTGAGTAAGAAATTATTATTATTATTTTTATTTTATTTTATTTTTTTTAGAATTCTTTAGATCTTGCTTTTGAATGTATATGTAAACAACATTTTTAGTGAATACAGCAATACTCAAGATGTGGACCATTTCCTCATGTTCCTAATTTGCTTAAAATCCTTCTAAATCTATGTTTTGTGGTATTCTTATGTTTTCAAAGTGTGTCTGCAATACCTAGGTCAGCTCAAAATGAGGTCTGTATACTTCTGGGTCAGATTTTACACTTACAGAAAATAAAATTCCACTGACATATAAATCCAGCCAGTCAAAACACTACTGAGACTTGCTTCAGGAATTATAAATACAGTAGATGTTATGATAATGTGTCCCTTATTATCTACATTTGTAAATTTTAATTATTTGGTTATCTATTCATTACATGTAAATTTCAAGTTTCACTTCTGTAGACATCCTAATTTCAATTTAAAAACTAAATTTCAGACTATATAGCACTTCACTATTTAGAATTAGTGTTGTTTCTGATGTCGCAAGTAATGGTGGATTAGACAGATGAGAGGTTGGAATTCATATGTGCTCTTACGATGCATTCGTAAGTTTGGGTTGTGGGGGTCAGACACTTTGTGTCTGTGTGCCGTTTTCATACCCTCCTCAACAACAGATAATCTTGTTTAATAATGTTATTGATAGATTTTGTCAATATTATGTAATTTGTATGTAATGATACAAGAGTCAATGTTCATTAATATATTAATGTGAACAATTAGTAGATTGTTATTGATAGGTTTGGTTTTGTGTGAACAATTACTAGATTGTTATTGATAGTTTGGTTGATATTATCTAATTTGTTTGTAATGATACAAGAGTCAAAGTTCACATTTAAATAGTAGATTAGATCAATCAGAGACATGTATAAATATTCATAGTAGATTAGATCAATCAGAGACATGTATAAATAGTCATAGTAGATTTGATCAATTTGAGACATGTATAAATATTCATAGTAGATTAGATCAATTAGAGACATGTATAAATATTCACTGGTTAATCCTGTTAACTGACTGTCAAGTAAATTTATACCTATTTTGGTCTTAGGGCTTCACTCTGTTACAACCACGTTTACATTAACAACATTTGAAGTGAAGCCCTTTTTATTTGTAGTCGTTTAATTTGATGTTTATTTTTAATAAACAAATTTTCCCCATTTTATGTGTCTGTTTTTTGTACGATAAAAGATACCAAGCATCTCAGATAACTGTGCTAAGGAAGAAAGAAGGCTGGCATCTATGGTGTGTATGCTGACAGCTGATATCTCACAGATGTCATCCGTGTCTCGTCATTCTATAGGCTGCAGTCAGTGTAACTGGGATGAGAGAAGGCGTGCAAGCCTGACATTTGTCCACAGGCATATAATATAACATTTTGTTTGTGGTTTGTTACACCAAGAAGTGTGGTTCCACTGCTGGGCCTAGGCCTATATCTGGGTACATATCTGGTAGGGTATATTTTACCACCCCAGCCGGTGACATACAATCCATACATGTTGTCCTTCTCTCTTCTTTCTGTAGGCCTACATTTATAAATGCGGCTCTGGACTAAGCTACATATATCTGTTTCTGTGTAGTTGCACGCAATCCAAACACAATATCTAGGTGCTCGCGGCACATAATATCATACTTTGTTTGGTGTTTGCTATACAGACCTTCTGGATCAGACTCCTCATCTGAGGACGCCTCGTTCATGTAGGTTCTGAGGAAGTCAGCAAAGGATCCGTCGTTCTGTAGCAGGTCCTTATACGCGCCTACCTCAGACACCTGACCGTCCTTAAGCACAATTATCTGGTCCATCTGTGGCAGGTATGTAATGCCATGTGTCACCAACAGGCGGGTCTAAAAAACAGCAAACAAAAAAGGGTAGAAAGGGTATTCCCCCTGTCCCAGGACAGGGGGAATACCCTTCCTATCTCGTCCATCTGTGGCAGGTATGTAATGTCATGTGTCACAAGCAGACGGGTCTGAAAAACAACAAACAAAAGAGAAACAAGTTGAACATATGTTATTCACGGTTCCATGAATCAATAAGATACTAGTAAATTGTACTAAATTTGGAACAAGTGTCCGAAATTTATGACGTTTCAAATTGCTACTGATGTCCTGGCATGAAATGGCTGAGTTCCAAAGTTAGTACAATCTACTACTATCTTAACTCATAGCAGTCTCGCGTTTTGACATTGGACGTCTGTGTGGTCTGGCCATTTTTGTGATTTTGAGCCATATTTCCATAAAACAAACAGTAGATTAGCTGTGATCTCACCTCCTGCTATCATTTTTACTATGATCTGTAATGTATATTGGTGTAACGCAATGGGTATTTTAACCTTTAAAGCGCTGAAATACTTTCATACAAACCAACGGTTTTTGTCAATTTGAAATTATCATACATGTCTTAGGTAACTATTCCCGCTTCACTATGTTTGTAATAAATCGACAACCGCAATGTAAGGGATTATGATGACTAATGACATTTCTGTTAGCCTGTAAATTTTCTTCATTTGAGGAAAAACTATTGTTGTTTATTCCCCGTGCAGCATGAAAAATACCGTATTTATTCAATGAATAAGGAGGTGTTCACAACGATTGCATATCGTATATTTCATTTGTTAGTCTACAAAAATTAGTATTTCTGATTTGTTTGTTTACTTCTCTGCTAGGTGGTTGCATTAGACAATTATTTATTGAGGTAGAAGAAATATGTATATGTTGCCTATTTCAATGCGACATTCAATATATCTGGGAATACAATCTATTACGGCCAGGGTCACAATTATTATAATTTAACATCCAGTGTTTTTAGTGTGGGTGCTTTCACTTCTCACATTATGTAATTTAGTTACCCACTACAATATGTCCTACCTTGTCCTTGAGTAGACCTTGAGGACCTATCACTTTTTCAAATATGTGTTTGGCGACATGAGCATCCACGGCACTTAAAGGGTCATCCAGAAGGTAGACGTCCTCTGATTGGTAGACAGCCCGTGCCAGACTCACGCGCTGTTTCTGACCTCCTGATAGGTTAATTCCCTGCGATCACAAAAAAATATAAATAAAACGTGGTCATAACGCTTTTAATTCATTCTGTTATTGTTGTGGGGTTTTTAAACCCTTACAACGCTGAAATATTCGTGTATAAACCATGGAGACAAACGTGTTTTTTTTCAATTTGAAATCATCATAAATGTCTTATAGTCTATGACACAATTATCTGGAGCGCATGCTTTTCGTCGATTTCTCCGTCAATTCTGAGCCGATTTTCTTAAAATATTGCAAAGGACATTTTCCAGTCATGTTCTAACATCGGTAAAAATTTCGTAAAGTTTACAGCAGAATGGCAAAAGTTAGACCATTTGACATGTTGTAAATTGAAAATATGACGTCCCTTTATAAACCCATTACACTAATTCTAGAATGTTATTACATGTCAAATGGTCTAACTTTTGAAATGTTCAATATAATTTCGCTAAATTTTTACCCATGTTAGGATATGTCTTGGAAATGTACTGTGCAAAATTTCAAGGGAATCGGTTCAAAATTGACGGAGAAATCGACAAAAAGCATGCGCTCCAGATAATTCTGTCCTAGACTATAGTTAGCTCTTTCCGCTTCATTTGAATATCTATGTTATGGGTGTACGGCTATTATAGATTGTTTAATTCTTCAGCACGGGGACCGACTATAGACGTCAGAATCTGACGTCTATGGACGTCAGATTCTGACGTCTAATGTCGGTCCCTGTGCTGAAAAGGCTAGGATCTACCCAGCACATACCAGGCGCTAAACCAACGTTGATTTAATGTTGCCCATCCGTCTACAACGCTGCGCCAGCATTAAAACAACATTACTCAAACGTCTTGTAGGGTTCAAATCTCCGAGTTTGAAATTCACGCCCAGACTCACTTTTTCTCCGATCTCTGTCTTGTCCCCTCCCGGAAGTACTTTAAGATCCGGTGTGAGAGCGCATGCGTCAATCACTTTGTGGTAGCGGGACTCGTTCACTGGTTTATCAAAAAGTACGTTTTTTCTGAGCGTCATGTTCTGAATCCAGGCTTGCTGAGATACATAAGCCACAGCTCCCTGTCAATATAAAGATCACAGACCAATAGCAATTGTAATATGTATGTCTGTGATAGATACCTAAGACTTAACCAGTTAACTCTTATAACTAAATAATTCAAAATAAAACAAAATAATTCGAAATAAATGAAAGACATGCTATAAACAGTAGAATAGCGCAAGGTCAATAGAAACATTAACTCTTTTAGTGCGGGGACAGAACTTAGACCTTCATCTGAGCCATTTCGTTCATCTCACCCAGTGTGGTCATCACGTTCATCTCACTTCAAAAAGTCCCCTAAATTGGCTAATATTTACCAAAAAATCTTGGGGGCAAGCCCCCAAAACTTCGGGCGCCCCCCTTTTTTCAGATCTTGGATCCGCCACTGCAGTGTAGTCATTTCATTGTAACTTACCTTGACATTCACGTCTCCTGTCAATTTGATCATCTCCCCCAGGATGGCCGATATTAGGGAGCTTTTGCCGCATCCCACCTGGCCGACTACAGCTGTCAGCTTACCCTCTTTGATCTTCAAATTCACACTGAAAAGGGTAACATTATAAGCGTTAAGCGTATGCCAGCAAACAACGCTGCCCGACGTTGGTTTAGTGTTGGATCACCGATGTTGATTTAGTATTGGATCACCAATGTTGATTTAGTATTGGTTCACCGATGTTGATTTAGTATTGGATCACCGATGTTGATTTAGTGTTGGATCACCAATGTTTATTTAGTGTTGGATCACCGATGTTGATTTAGTGTTGGATCACCATTGTTTATTTAGTGTTGGATCACCGATGTTGATTTAGTGTTGGATCACCATTGTTTATTTAGTGTTGGATCACCAATGTTGATTTAGTGTTGGATCACCGATGTTGATTTAGTATTGAATCACCATTGTTGATTTAGTATTGGATCACTGATGTTGATTTAGTATTGGATCACCATTGTTGATTTAGTGTTGGATCACCGATGTTGATTTAGTGTTGGATCGCCAATGATGATTTAGTGTTGGATCACCATTGTTTATTTAGTGTTGGATCACCATTGTTTATTTAGTGTTGAATCACCATTGTTGATTTAGTGTTGAATCACCAATGTTGATTTAGTGTTGGATCACCGATGTTGATTTAGTGTTGGATCACCAATGTTGACTAATTGTTCGGCCACCGTTGTTGATTTATTGTTGGATCACCGATATTGATTTGGTGTTGTATCACCGATGTTGATCTAATATTGTTGGATCGCCGGTCTTGGTTAATGTGTTGTTTGGCCACCGTTAAGCATTTATTATTGTTGGGCCACCGATGTTGATTTATTGTTTGGCCACCGTCAAAACGATGGGTCAGCAATAAATCAACATCGGGGAACATCTCCTGGTAGCTGATATGACCCTTTTTATCGTAAAAATAGCTCATATAAGTAACACAAATTAGCCCCATTCCTGTTTCCAGCCAAACACAATTACAGTGAAATTTATAAAATATTTGATCGTAGATGCTTATCAAATTATCCAATTTCGAAGATTTTCTTCGAAAATACTTCAATTATACTTAAAAATACGTTAGCAATTCCAGCTTCAAAAAAAAAAAATACTACCTGACAATTAAATAGGATAAGTCAACTGTGTGTGACACAACTTAACTTCTGTGAAAAATACGCACAGTTACAAAATATATAGGACCTACTGATTTTATAAAGTGTCAAATTCAAATCTCTGGTCACATTTTAGAATATTTATATTACACACCTCTATAGCAAATCATATTCAATTATTCAAATGCATAATAATTTAACTTCCCTGATAAAATAACATATTTTTTTATGTCTAATCATGACCGAATTTGACAAGAAAGGAATTTGACAATATGCTTAAAGTATTGAAGATACAGTCAAACACAAATAAACACAGAATCACAGATAGGTGTTCATGAGTGATTTTGATTTTAAATAATTTAATTTTGAAGATGTATATTAACAAAAAAATTGTCAATTGAAGCTGGGCATTTGGTCAGCAATTCCAGCTTCAAATGAAAGAAAAACTTCTAACTGTCAATGAAGCAGTAGAAGGGCTGGATCGCTCATGTGAACTCACTTCCTCAGTGTAGGAGTGCCTGTCTTACGCCAGCTAAACGTCCCGTTGTCAATGGATACCATGGACTCTGTGAATAAAATAATTAAAAGATAGTTCATTCGTGAACCTTTCGATTGTGTCTTTATATAAAAGTCAGCAACTATTTAAAGTATGTCTTAAGTTACTGTGGAAGCATCAAATCATTTAGCTATTTGACATAGCTCGCGCGACATTAGGCTATGGTAACATATCAGATATGTATCTTTCAGCTATAAGGGGTGTTCAGTTATGAAGTGATTTGTGTATATTGCACTGCTTTCTGACATGCTATCAGCTTGAAAAATAAACTCCTATATTTTAATTATTACCGAGTAAGTCAAGTGGGGTGCATTTAAGAACCGTATTGTCTGGAGATCATAATATGTCTTGTGCTGATGGGGCAGTATATACGTGCTTCTATGACATATGTACACGTGTCATGCTGTGTCTTGCGTTGATGGTGCCATATATACACGTGTGATGATATGGCTTGCGCCGATGGGCAGTATATACACGTGTCATGATATGGTTTGCGCTGATGGGGCAGTATATACACGTGTCATGATATGTTTTGCGCTGATGGGGCAGTATATACACGTGTCATGATATGTTTTGCACTGATGTGGCTAAAAATACACGTGTTATGATATGTCTTGCGCCGATGGGCAGTATATACACGTGTGATGATATGTTTTGCACTGATGGGGCAGTATATATACACGTGTGATGATATGTCTTGCGCCGATGGGGTCGTATATACACGTGTCATGATATGTCTTGCTCCGATAGGCAGTATATATACGTGTCATTATGCTTTGTGTTTCTGGGACATATACACGTGTGCTTACAATGTGCTTCTATGACCTATATACACGTGTCATGAAATGTCTTGTGCCGATGGGGCTGTATGTACATGTGTCATGATATGTCTTGTGCCGATGGTGATATATACATGTGTGACGATATGCCTTGCGTATATATTGCCACTTAATTTGATAAAATAGATAGTGATAGATAGAATAGCGATGTTATCAAATAAATCAATTTGGAATGTGTCAACAGATTAATATTTCGTTATTTAAAGATGAGTATATTCTTGGTGGTTTAATGATAACTAGTTATATTATTTTGGGAAGAACTTATAAATGAAATACATCAAAAAAACATTTTTCATTTTTCTTTTTACTCTGAACTTTAAAAAATGTTGGTTGTGCATCCACGGCCATTTGGAGTCACTTATAAAACATCTGAGGTCTAGAAAAACAAAATAGTTTTACAATATGGTTGGACAAAAAACAAAAAACCTAAACCCACCGTATTATTTTCAAGACTATTTTTAAGCAAGATAATGTGCCCTCTTCCTTGTGAAGCTGCTGATGACCTTGGACTAACCTTGGCGTTGATCATGTGACACAGCGTTGACATCAATGTCGTCTTGCATCAGCATATTCACAATGCGCTTAATGGACACGAAAGCCTGCACAGATAAATACAGCAGTATATTACTAATAAATAAAAATAATATAACATTTATAAAGCGCCTAAATCCAGCCTCAGGACGTTCATGGGCGCGTAATATTACCCCTTATAGCGCTAACATATTTTTATATAGACCATTTTTCAATTTGAAATCATCATAAATGTCTTAGTTAGCTCTTTCTGCTTCATTTGAATACCTATGGTATAGGTCTACGCCCTTATAAATATTTACCTTTTGGTGACCAAAGGGTTTTTTCAATTTGAAATCATTATAAACGTCTGAGTTAGCTTATTTGAATACCTCTGTTATGGATCTATGGCTATTATATAGGTATTTTATTTTTTCAGCTCGGGGATCGAATTTAGACGGTCCCCGGTAATTTTAAACCATTTACGGCTGATAGCCTGAATTTCAATCCGTTTTATTAAGCATTTAATTCGCCGTTATTGGGAACGAAATGTGTGTTTAAAAGGAAAAAAATGTGAGTGATTTTCACCCCACTTGAAATTGTGGGTCGCGGTAGCGAGACACAACTTGAAGTAGGTGAACAAAAATGTCCTTATTACAATAAAATACCCAAATGAGAGATCAGAACCTCAACGTTGTGATATATTATAACATTTTTCATTCCATGAAATTTATTCTAAATATGCCATGTGTTGTTAATTGTAGTATTCACACCATGAGCCTCCATCTTGTCAAATCATGTCAGACAAGTGGTCTGCCAGTAGCAGAGACAACTCGATAGCTGAAGGTGTGAGCCACACGCCTCAGCTGAAGGTGTGAGCCACACGCCTCAGCTGAAGGTGTGAGCCACACGCCTCTACCAACCTGAGCTCCAAACGCTATTATGATGGGCATGATGGTGGTGGCGAAGTTTAGAGTCTGGATCAGGTTGAGGGTGACGAAGGCCTGCTGTGGACTGAGGTAGTGATCCTCTGACGTCACCAGGTACACGGCGAATATCACCAGGGAGATCTACAAGTACAAGCAGTGATGCCAAGAGAAATACAAGTACAAGCAGTGATGCCAAGTACACCGCGAATATCACGAGGGAGATCTACAAGTACAGACAGTGCTGCCAAGGAATATACAAATACAAGCACTGATGTCAAATACACGGCGAATATCACGAGGGAGATCTACAAGTGCAGACAGCGATGCCAAGTGCATTGCGAATATCAGGAGGAAGGGAGATCTACAAGTACAGACAGGGAAGTCTTTTCTCGTGGCATCATGACATCATATACACACCAGATAAGATGAGCACATTATTGTGACGTCTATTCCGCAGAGCATGTAGGCTTGTTTACGGATGATAGACATCTCTTCTCCTCTGATGGTGTCCACCTGACTCCTACATGAAGGCTCCCAGGCGTACATCTTCAACACCTGAAGCAAATCAAATACAATCTGAATAGTTATCTACGTGACTCGTGTTCCCATACAAACATCTTCAAAACCTAAAGTAAGGACATACACCCTTATTAGTAAGCCACACACAATCTGAGTGACTAACCCATCAAATCCCATACACACTCAACAATTAGTATTTTCTGGGCGTCATAATAATAGCAATTTATTACATGTCAAATGGTTTGCCTATTGAAATGTTCAATATAATTTCTTGATATATGAGTAATTTTCAAGTGGGTGAAAAATTAATTACATTCCCTTACTGTGAATATACCCGGAAAGCCAAATGATAGATTTAGAGGACTATTCGTGCTTTTGGACATAACAGTTGAATAGTGGTGTGTAGGTCAATTCTATGATTATTTGACATTGTGGCCATGAGTGGTGCATGTATAATAATTAAAAAATATAAAATTACCTTTATGCCGGCCAGCATTTCATTAATAGCTTTAATTCGCACATCTTTTTGTCTCATCTGGGCGGCCTGTGTCAAACATAAAAATAACTT
Organism: Flabesymbios commensalis; assembly: GCA_964017125.1. Classification (NCBI taxonomy): domain Eukaryota; kingdom Metazoa; phylum Annelida; class Polychaeta; order Terebellida; family Flabelligeridae; genus Flabesymbios; species Flabesymbios commensalis. The sequence continues at coordinate 1,185,110 of OZ024918.1, forward strand.
TATAAACTCTAACACTTCCAATGGTGAACTAATCGTGAAAACAGCGATTTAGTTGTCCTTTCTATATTCAAATAAAGTTGAAGAGCTCACTAAGACATTTATGATGATTTAAAAAAGTTATAAAAAACTTTGTTCTCCATGGCTTATGCAAAAGTTTTCAGCGTCGTCGGGGATAAACTGACCTGATAAAGTGTGAATTTTCTGCCGAATACGCCTCCATTGACTAGAGCGAGGATGATGAGAACAGCTAGACCGGCCATGGAGGCTGGCCCCATCATCTGCCACAGCATGTACATGGCTATGGCTATGGTGAGGGGACAGGCCCAGATCTCATGCACGTTAAATGTGATATCGTGTACTTTCTGAGCGTCAACTGCCATCAGGTTAACGATCTCACCAACTGTAGTCGTCTGCCTCACGTAGTTAGAGAGGCGTAATGCCTAAAACAACAACAGGTGAGAGACGTAATGCCTAAAACAACAGCAGGTGAGAGGCGTAATGCCTAAAAAAACAACAGGTGAGAGGCGTAATGCCTAAAACAACAACAGGTCAGAGGCGTAATGCCTTAGACAACAACAGGTGAGAGACGTAATGCCTAAAACAACAACATGTAGTTAGACAAACGTAATGCCTAAAACAACAACATGTAGTTGACAAACGTAATGCCTAAAACAACAACATGTAGTTGACAAACGTTATGCCTAAAACAACAACATGTAGTTGACAAACGTTATGCCTAAAACAACAACATGTAGTTGACAAACGTAATGCCTAAAACAACAACATGTAGTTAGACAAACGTAATGCCTAAAACAACAACATGTAGTTAGACAAACGTAATGCCGAAAACAACAACATGTAGTTAGACAGACGTAATGCCTAAAACAAAAACACGTAGTTAGATAGACGCAATACCTTAAACTAGAACACGTAGCTAGTCGTAATGCGAAAAACAACAACAACACATAGTTAGACAGCCGTAATGCCTAAAACAACAATAACACGTGGTTAGACAGCCGTAATGCCTAAAACAACAATAACACGTGGTTCGACAGGCGTAATGCCTAAAACAACATCATGTAGTTAGACAGCAAGTAGTGCCTAAAACAAATACAACAGGTAGTTAGACAGACATAATGCCTAAAACAACAACAACAGATAGTTAGACAGACGTAATGGCTAAAACAACAACAACAGGTAGTTAGACAGCCGTAATGAATAAAACAACAAGACGTAGTTAGACAAACGTAATGCCTGAAACAGAAGCAGTTATTTAGACAGACGTAATGTCTAAAACAACAACACGTAGTTAGACAGACGTAATGTCTAAAACAACAACAACAGGTAGTTAGACAGCCGTAATGTCTAAAACAACAACACGTAGTTAGACAGACGTAATGTCTAAAACAACAACACGTAGTTAGACAGCCGTAATGTCTAAAACAACAACACGTAGTTAGACAGACGTAATGTCTAAAACAACAACACGTAGTTAGACAGACGTAATGGCTAAAACAACAACAACAGGTAGTTAGACAGCCGTAATGTCTAAAACAACAACACGTAGTTGGACAAACGTAATGCCTAGAACAACAACATTTAGTTAGATAGGCGTAATGCCTAAAACAACAACACTTAGTTAGACAGATGTAATACCTAAAACAAAAACACGTAGTCAGACGTAATGCCAAAGACAACAACAACACGTAGTTAGACAGACGTAATGCCTAAAACAACAACAACACGTAGTTAGACAGACGTAATGCCTAAAACAACAACAACACGTAGTTAGACAGGCGTAATGTCTAAAGCAACAACAGGCAGTTAGACAGAAGTAATGCTAAAGACAACATCAACACGTAGTTAGACAGCCGTAATGCCTAAAACAACAACATGTAGTTAGACAGACGTAATACTTAAAACAACAACAGGTAGTTAAACAGACGTATTGCCTAAAACAACAACACATAGTTAAACAGATGTAATGCTTAAAACAACAACATGTAGTTAGACAGACGTAATGCTTAAAACAACAACAGGTAGTTAAACAGACGTAATGCCTAAAACAACAACACATAGTTAAACAGATGTAATGCTTAAAACAACAACATGTAGTTAGACAGACGTAATGCTTAAAACAACAACAGGTAGTTAAACAGACGTAACCCCTAAAACAACAACTACAACAACAGGTAGTTAGACAGACGTAATGCCTAAAACAACAACACGTAGTTAAACAGATGTAATGCCTAAGACAACAACAGGTGGTTAGACAGACGTATTGCCTAAAAAAACAACACGTAGTTAGACATACGTAATGCCTAAAACAACAACAGCTAGTTAGACAAACGTAATGCCTAAAACAACAACAACACGTAGTTAGACAGACGTTATCCCTAAAACAACAACAAGTAGTTAAGCAGATGTAATGCTTAAAACAACAACAACAACAACAACAGGTAGTTAGACAGACCTAATGCCTAAAACAACAACACTTAGTTAGACAGACGTAATGCCTAAAACAACAACAGTTAGTTAGACAAACGAAATGCCTAAAACAACAACAACACGTAGTTGGACGGTCGTAATGCCTAAAACAACAACAGGTAGTTAGACAGACGTAATGCCTAAAACAACAACAACAGGTAGTTAGACAAACGTTATGCCTAAAACAACAATAACACGTAGTTATTCAGACGTAATGCCTAAACAACAACACGTAGTTAGACAGACGTAATGCCTAAAACAACAACAGTTAGTTAGACAAACGAAATGCCTAAAACAACAACAACACGTAGTTAGACGGTCGTAATGCTTAAAACAACAACAGGTAGTTAGACAGACGTAATGCCTAAAACAACAATAACACGTAGTTAGACGGTCGTAATGCCTAAAACAACAACATGTAGTTAGACAGACGTAATGCATGAAACAACAACATAGAGTTAGACAGCCGTAGTGCCTAAAACAACAGCAACACGTAGTTAGACAGACCTAATGCCTAAAATAACAACAGGTAGTTAGACAGACGTAATGCCTAAAACAACAACAGGTGGTTAGACAGACGTAATGCCTAAAACAACAACAGGTAGTTAGACAAACGTAATGCCTAAAACAACAATAACACGTATATAAAATAGTTTTATAACATTTCATACAAACATATTACCTTTCTGTAGACTGAGTTGATGATGGCTGATCTATTACGGAGTGCTGTGACCAAGGCATACTTAAAGTATTGATGTTGTATGACAGCGCTGGTCATGTTGACCAGCAGTAGAGCCACGGCCAACAGGTAGCCTTTCCAGTAATATTGGTCATTACTGCTCACAAATGTGATAACCTCCCTGAAAAAATACATATCACCCTCTGCAAATATATCACCCACAAATAGTATGGACATACCAGAACAGAAACATAACTTTTGATTATATTACCTGCAATTAGTATGGACATATCGGAAGAGAAACATAACTTATGATTATATTACCTGTAATTAGTATGGACATACCGGAAGAGAAACATAACTTATGATTATATTACCCGTAATTAGTATGGACATATCAGAAGAGAAACATAACTTATGATTATATTACCTGTAATTAGTATGGACATATCGGAAGAGAAACATAACTTATGATTATATTACCCATAATTAGTATGTACATATCGGAAGAGAAACATAACTTATGATTATATTACCCATAATTAGTATGGACATATCGGAAGAGAAACATAACTTATGATTATATTACCTGTAATTAGTATGGACATATGGGAAGAGAAACATAACTTATGATTATATTACCTGTAATTAGTATGGACATATCATCAGAGAAACATAACTTATGATTATATTACCTGTAATTAGTATGGACATATCGGAAGAGAAACATAACTTATGATTATATTACCCATAATTAGTATGGACATATCGGAAGAGAAACATAACTTATGATTATATTACCTGTAATTAGTATGGACATATCAGAAGAGAAACATAACTTATGATTATATTACCCATTATTAGTATGGACATATCGGAAGAGAAACATAACTTATGATTATATTACCTGTAATTAGTATGGACATATCGGAAGAGAAACATAACTTATGATTATATTACCCATAATTAGTATGGATATATCGGAAGAGAAACATAACTTATGATTATATTACCTGTAATTAGTATGGACATATCAGAAGAGAAACATAACTTATGATTATATTACCCATAATTAGTATGGACATATCGGAAGAGAAACATAACTTATGATTATATTAACTGTAATTAGTATGGACATACCAGAAGAGAAACATAACTTATGATTATATTACCCGTAACTAGTATGGACATATCGGAAGAGAAACATAACTTATGATTATATTACCCGTAATTAGTATGGACATACCAGAAGAGAAACATAACTTATGATTATATTACCCATAATTAGTATGGACATATCGGAAGAGAAACATAACTTATGATTATATTACCTGTAATTAGTATGGACATATCAGAAGAGAAACATAACTTATGATTATATTACCTGTAATTAGTATGGACATATGGGAAGAGAAACATAACTTATGATTATATTACCCGTAATTAGTATGGACATACCAGAAGAGAAACATAACTTATGATTATATTACCCGTAAATAGTATGGATATATCGGAAGAGAAACATAACTTATGATTATATTACCCGCGATTAGTATGGACATATCGGAAGAGAACCATAACTTATGATTATATTACTCGTAATTAGTATGGACATACGGGAAGAGAAACATAACTTCTGATTATATTACTTGTAATTAGTATGGACATACCAGAAGAGAAACATAACTTATGATTATATTACCCGCGATTAGTATGGACATACCAGAAAGAGAAACATAACTTATGATTATATTACTCGTAAATAGTATGGACATATCGGAAGAGAAACATAACTTATGATTATATTACTCGTAAATAGTATGGACATATCGGAAGAGAAACATAACTTATGATTATAATACCTGTAATTAGTATGGACATATCGGAAGAGAAACATAACTTATGATTATATTACTCGTAAATAGTATGGACATATCGGAAGACAAACATAACTTATGATTATATTACCTGTAATTAGTATGGACATATCGGAAGAGAAACATAACTTATGATTATATTACTCGTAATTAGTATGGACATATCGGAAGAGAAACATAACTTATGATTATATTACCTGTAATTAGTATGGACATATCAGCAGAGAAACATAACTTATGATTATATTACCCGTAATTAGTATGGACATATCGGAAGAGAAACATAACTTATGATTATAGTACCTGTAATTAGTATGGACATATCAGAAGAGAAACATAACTTATGATTATATTACCCATAATTAGTATGGACATATCGGAAGAGAAACATAACTTATGATTATATTACCTGTAATTAGTATGGACATATCAGCAGAGAAACATAACTTATGATTATATTACCCGTAATTAGTATGGACATATCAGCAGAGAAACATAACTTATGATTATATTACCTGTAATTAGTATGGACATATCGGAAGAGAAACATAACTTATGATTATAGTACCTGTAATTAGTATGGACATATCGGAAGAGAAACATAACTTATGATTATATTACCTGTAATTAGTATGGACATATCGGAAGAGAAACATAACTTATGATTATATTACTCGTAAATAGTATGGACATATCGGAAGAGAAACATAACTTATGATTATATTACCTGTAATTAGTATGGACATATCAGCAGAGAAACATAACTTATGATTATATTACTCGTAAATAGTATGGACATATCGGAAGAGAAACATAACTTATGATTATATTACCTGTAATTAGTATGGACATACCAGAAGAGAAACATAACTTATGATTATATTACCTGTAATTAGTATGGACATATCGGAAGAGAAACATAACTTATGATTATATCATCTTAAATAGTATGGACATATCGGAAGAGAAACATAACTTATGATTATAGTACCTGTAATTAGTATGGACATATCGGAAGAGAAACATAACTTATGATTATATTACCTGTAATTAGTATGGACATACCAGAAGAGAAACATAACTTATGATTATATTACCCGTGATTAGTATGGACATATGGGAAGAGAAACATAACTTATGATTATATTACCCGTAATTAGTATGGACATACCAGAAGAGAAACATAACTTATGATTATATTACCTGTAATTAGTATGGACATATCGGAAGAGAAACATAACTTATGATTATATTACCCACAATTAGTATGGACATATCAGCAGAGAAACATAACTTATGATTATATTACTCGTAATTAGTATGGACATATGGGAAGAGAAACATAGCCTAAGATTATATTACTCGTAATTAGTATGGACATATGAGAAGAGAAACATAACTTATGATTATATTACCTGTAATTAGTATGGACATATGGGAAGAGAAACATAACTTATGATTATATTACCTGTAATTAGTATGGACATATCGGAAGAGAGACATAACTTATGATTATATTACCTGTAATTAGTATGGACATACCAGAAGAGAAACATAACTTATGATTATATTACCCGTAATTAGTATGGACATATCGGAAGAGAAACATAACTTATGATTATATTACCTGTAATTAGTATGAACATACCAGAAGAGAAACATAACTTATGATTATATTACCTGTAATTAGTATGGACATATCGGGAGAGAAACATAACTTATGATTATATTACCTGTAATTAGTATGGACATATCGGAAGAGAGACATAACTTATGATTATATTACCTGTAATTAGTATGGACATACCAGAAGAGAAACATAACTTATGATTATATTACCCGTAATTAGTATGGACATATCGGAAGAGAAACATAACTTATGATTATATTACCTGTAATTAGTATGAACATACCAGAAGAGAAACATAACTTATGATTATACTACCTGTAATTAGTATGACATATCGGAAGAGAAACATAACTTATGATTATATTACCCGTAATTAGTATGGACATATCGGAAGAGAAACATAACTTATGTTTATATTACCCGTTATTAGTATGGACATACCAGAAGAGAAACATAACTTATGATTATATTACCTGTAATTAGTATGGACATATCGGAAGAGAAACATAACTTATGATTATATTACTCGTAAATAGTATGGATATATCGGAAGAGAAACATAACTTATGATTATATTACCCGTAATTAGTATGGACATATCGGAAGAGAAACATAACTTATGATTATATTACTCGTAAATAGTATGGATATATCGGAAGAGAAACATAACTTATGATTATATTACCCGTAATCAGTATGGACATATTGGAAGAGAAACATAACTTATGATTATATTACCTGTAATTAGTATGGACATATCGGAAGAGAAACATAACTTATGATTATATTACTCGTAAATAGTATGGACATATCGGAAGAGAAACATAACTTATGATTATATTACCTGTAATTAGTATGGACATATCAGCAGAGAAACATAACTTATGATTATATTACTCGTAAATAGTATGGACATATCGGAAGAAAAACATAACTTATGATTATATTACCTGTAATTAGTATGGACATACCAGAAGAGAAACATAACTTATGATTATATTACCTGTAATTAGTATGGACAAATCGGAAGAGAAACATAACTTATGATTATATTACTCGTAGATAGTATGGACATATCGGAAGAGAAACATAACTTATGATTATAGTACCTGTAATTAGTATGGACATATTGGAAGAGAAACATAACTTATGATTATATTACCTGTAATTAGTATGGACATACCAGAAGAGAAACATAACTTATGATTATATTACCCGTGATTAGTATGGACATATGGGAAGAGAAACATAACTTATGATTATATTACCCGTAATTAGTATGGACATACCAGAAGAGAAACATAACTTATGATTATATTACCTGTAATTAGTATGGACATATCGGAAGAGAAACATAACTTATGATTATATTACCCACAATTAGTATGGACATATCAGCAGAGAAACATAACTTATGATTATATTACTCGTAATTAGTATGGACATATGGGAAGAGAAACATAGCCTAAGATTATATTACTCGTAATTAGTATGGACATATGAGAAGAGAAACATAACTTATGATTATATTACCTGTAATTAGTATGGACATATGGGAAGAGAAACATAACTTATGATTATATTACCTGTAATTAGTATGGACATATCGGAAGAGAGACATAACTTATGATTATATTACCTGTAATTAGTATGGACATACCAGAAGAGAAACATAACTTATGATTATATTACCCGTAATTAGTATGGACATATCGGAAGAGAAACATAACTTATGATTATATTACCTGTAATTAGTATGAACATACCAGAAGAGAAACATAACTTATGATTATATTACCTGTAATTAGTATGGACATATCGGGAGAGAAACATAACATATGATTATATTACCTGTAATTAGTATGGACATATCGGAAGAGAGACATAACTTATGATTATATTACCTGTAATTAGTATGGACATACCAGAAGAGAAACATAACTTATGATTATATTACCTGTAATTAGTATGAACATACCAGAAGAGAAACATAACTTATGATTATATTACCTGTAATTAGTATGACATATCGGAAGAGAAACATAACTTATGATTATATTACCCGTAATTAGTATGGACATATCGGAAGAGAAACATAACTTATGTTTATATTACCCGTAATTAGTATGGACATACCAGAAGAGAAACATAACTTATGATTATATTACCTGTAATTAGTATGGACATATCGGAAGAGAAACATAACTTATGATTATATTACTCGTAAATAGTATGGATATATCGGAAGAGAAACATAACTTATGATTATATTACCCGTAATTAGTATGGACATATCGGAAGAGAAACATAACTTATGATTATATTACTCGTAAATAGTATGGATATATCGGAAGAGAAACATAACTTATGATTATATTACCCGTAATCAGTATGGACATATTGGAAGAGAAACATAACTTATGATTATATTACCTGTAATTAGTATGGACATATCGGAAGAGAAACATAACTTATGATTATATTACTCGTAAATAGTATGGATATATCGGAAGAGAAACATAACTTATGATTATATTACCCACAATTAGTATGGACATATCGGAAGAGAAACATAATTTATGATTATATTACCTGTAATTAGTATGGACATATCGGAAGAGAAACATAACTTATGATTATATTACCTGTAATTAGTATGGACATACCAGAAGAGAAACATAACTTATGATTATATTACCCGTAATTAGTATTGACATATCGGAAGAGAAACATAACTATGATTATATTACCCGTAATTAGTATGGACATATCGGAAGAGAAACATAACTTATGATTATATTACCTGTAATTAGTATGGACATACCAGAAAGAGAAACATAATTTATGATTATATTACCCACAATTAGTATGGACATACCAGAAAGAGAAACATAACTTATGATTATATTACCTGTAATTAGTATGGACATATCGGGAGAGAAACATAACTTATGATTATATTACCCGTAATTAGTATGGACATATTGGAATATAAAAGGATTATTTCTTACATATGTCAATTCTTGTCACACAATTTTAAACCCTTTGCGTGTTAATTTATCTAATTTAACCCTTTCAACGCTGTAATATTTTTTATATGAACCATAGAAACCAAAGGGTTTTTTCTATCTGAAATCATTATAAATGTCTTAGTTAGCTTTTTCTGATTCATGTGAATTCCTATGTGATGGGCCTGCGACCATTATGTACACTTTAAATTCCGTTAGTGCGGGGATCGTCTTTAGACGTCAGAATCTGACGTCTAAAGACGACCCCCGTGCTGAAGGAGTTACATATTTATCCACCTGATGGTGTGCCTCGCTACCGCGATCCACAACTCAATTGATGGTGTGCCTCGCTACCGCGATTCACAATATCAATTGATTAACAATCACCCACATTTGTTCAATTTCAGACCAAACATTTAATATTCCTACAGATTGAGCATCAGTTTATCTCACAAAAACGGGTATTTGATATAATAACAAATACTGGAAAATAGTCAGGTCGTGCTTGGTGCTCTTCTGTCTCTACTGGAGACCTTGAATAAACATCATTGTCATTGTCATTGTCATTGTCATTGTCAAGGGGTTACGTTATAATGTGGCAAGTTAGTGTTAGGCCTACTATGAAATCATTATTAGGACGAATGAACCCTGTCCTAGACAACTACTACACTACTATGAAATCATTATTAGGACGAATGAACCCTGTCCTAGACAACTACTACTACTATGAAATCATTATTAGGACGAATGAAACCCTGTCCTAGACAACTACTACACTATGAAGTCATTATTAGGACGAATGAACCCTGTCCTAGACAACTACTACTACTATGAAGTCATTATTAGGACGAATGAACCCTGTCCTAGACAACTACTACTACTATGAAATCATTATTAGGACGAATGAACCCCTGTCCTAGACAACTACTACTACTATGAAATCATTATTAGGACGAATGAACCCCTGTCCTAGACAACTAGTACACTATGAAGTCATTATTAGGACGAATGAACCCCTGTCCTAGACAACTAGTACTACTATGAAGTCATTATTAGGACGAATGAACCCCTGTCCTAGACAACTACTACTACTATGAAGTAATTATTAGGACGAGCGAAACCCTGTCCTAGACAACTACTACTACTATGAAGTCATTATTAGGACGATGTTCAGTCGCTAAAGAGACGCTTCACATCAGTTTCGAACCAAATAAAATGCCTCTGAATTTGTTTCTGGTATATGCTAATCAAATCATTAAATTTCAAGTATTTTTCATAGCTACATTTTATTATTAATTAAAGCTAGAAATTGAGTGAGCACAACATTGTAACACTGTAGCAGTAGGCCTACCTGGTCGGAATCCCGCCGCCATATATATATGTTTATTTTATGAATGACTGCTTTATTGTCGTGCTTGACATAATATTTATTCATCTACTTATTTTTTATATTTGTCTTTGTATGTGGCATTAATCGGGTTCAGAGTCAACCACGCTACCTGGTACCTATGAGCTAACCTGACGCCACATATGGTTATATATGTTTATGGTGGTTCTGTATGTAAAAAATATACTCTGTACTCGTAATGGCCAGAACTATACGAAAACTAAATGTCAAACATCCTAGTTAACCATTAAGGCCTATTGAAGAGATCAAAGGGTTTATCAATTTTAAATCCTCATGAATGTCTTAGTTTGTGCCTTATTTTACTGTCACCTAGTATGTTTTATGGGGACCCGCACTGAAACGGTGAAGATAACCATGACTCACTGTAAGAGAAGTGGATTCAAAAACGTCCAGAATGTGGTAAACAGTCGACAGAGGCCGCTGATCAACAGGTAGTATTTACTGGTTTTAAACAGAGTCATCACCAGAGAGGGACCAGCAAGCTGCTTAGCTGCTTTTTTGGTGACACCATCTGCAGCAATATCATCTTCTGTTTCCTCTCTAAAATAGAAACAGCATTGCCATTAGAAAAAGTTTGGCAAAAAAAAAGATAATTTATTTCTAATATTTCACGTTCAAAATAAAAGAGCACTACGCTGTTCTGCAAAGGGAAGCAACGTGAAAAGTAAGCAGCTACTGCTTTCTGTCTTTAGATGGCCGTATACATCCACTCACTCACTCACTCACTCACTCACTCACTCACTCACTCACTCACTCACTCACTCACTCACTCACTCACTCACTCACTCACTCACTCACTCACTCACTCACTCACTCACTCACTCACTCACTCACTCACTCACTCACTCACTCACTCACTCACTCACTCACTCACTCACTCACTCACTCACTCACTCACTCACTCACTCACTCACCCACCCACTCACTCACTCACTCACTCACTCACTCACTCACTCACTCACTCACTTAGTATATCTTACTCTACTTACTCTTGTTGCTCTGCATGGTTTCTGCGCCAGGCTTCCACCCGTTAGTATATCTTACTCTCTACTTACTCTTGTTGCTCTGGATGGCTTCTGCGCCAGGTTTCCTCTCGTTGGTATATCTTACTCTCTACTTACTCTTGTTGCTCTGGATGGCTTCTGCGCCAGGTTTCCTCTCGTTGGTATATCTTACTCTCTACTTACTCTTGTTGCTCTGGATGGCTTCTGCGCCAGGTTTCCTCTCGTTGGTATATCTTACTGTAACTCTACTTACTCTTGTTGCTCTGGATGGCTTCTGCGCCAGGTTTCCTCTCGTTGGTATATCTTACTCTCTACTTACTCTTGTTGCTCTGGATGGCTTCTGCGCCAGGTTTCCTCTCGTTGGTATATCTTACTCTACTTACTCTTGTTGCTCTGGATGGTTTCTGCGCCAGGTTTCCTCTCGTTGGTATATCTTACTCTCTACTTACTCTTGTTTCCTTGAATGGTTTCTGCGCCAGGTTTCCTCTCGTTGGTATATCTTACTGTAACTCTACTTACTCTTGTTGCTCTGGATGGCTTCTGCGCCAGGTTTCCTCTCGTTGGTATATCTTACTCTCTACTTACTCTTGTTGCTCTGGATGGCTTCTGCGCCAGGTTTCCTCTCGTTGGTATATCTTACTCTACTTACTCTTGTTGCTCTGGATGGTTTCTGCGCCAGGTTTCCTCTCGTTAGTATATCTTACTCTCCACTTACTCTTGTTGCTCTGGATGGTTTCTGCGCCAGGTTTCCTCTCGTTAGTATATCTTACTCTCCACTTACTCTTGTTGCTCTGGATGGTTTCTGCGCCAGGTTTCCTCTCGTTGGTATATCTTACTCTCCACTTACTCTTGTTGCTCTGGATGGTTTCTGCGCCAGGTTTCCTCTCGTTAGTATATCTTACTCTCCACTTACTCTTGTTGCTCTGGATGGTTTCTGCGCCAGGTTTCCTCTCGTTAGTATATCTTACTCTCCACTTACTCTTGTTGCTCTGGATGGTTTCTGCGCCAGGTTTCCACCCGTTAGTATATCTTACTCTCCACTTACTCTTGTTGCTCTGGATGGTTTCTGCGCCAGGTTTCCTCTCGTTAGTATATCTTACTCTCCACTTACTCTTGTTGCTCTGGATGGTTTCTGCGCCAGGTTTCCTCTCGTTGGTATATCTTACTCTCTACTTACTCTTGTTGCTCTGGATGGCTTCTGCGCCAGGTTTCCACCCGTTAGTATATCTTACTCTCCACTTACTCTTGTTGCTCTGGATGGCTTCTGCGCCAGGTTTCCTCTCGTTGGTATATCTTACTCTCCCCTTACTCTTGTTGCTCTGGATGGCTTCTGCGCCAGGTTTCCTCTCGTTGGTATATCTTACTCTCTACTTACTCTTGTTGCTCTGGATGGTTTCTGCGCCAGGTTTCCTCTCGTTGGTATATCTTACTCTCTACTTACTCTTGTTGCTCTGGATGGTTTCTGCGCCAGGTTTCCTCTCGTTGGTATATCTTACTGTAACTCTACTTACTCTTGTTGCTCTGGATGGCTTCTGCGCCAGGTTTCCTCTCGTTGGTATATCTTACTCTCCACTTACTCTTGTTGCTCTGGATGGTTTCTGCGCCAGGTTTCCTCTCGTTAGTATATCTTACTCTCCACTTACTCTTGTTGCTCTGGATGGCTTCTGCGCCAGGTTTCCTCTCGTTGGTATATCTTACTCTCTACTTACTCTTGTTGCTCTGGATGGTTTCTGCGCCAGGTTTCCTCTCGTTAGTATATCTTACTCTCCACTTACTCTTGTTGCTCTGGATGGCTTCTGCGCCAGGTTTCCTCTCGTTGGTATATCTTACTCTCTACTTACTCTTGTTGCTCTGGATGGCTTCTGCGCCAGGTTTCCTCTCGTTGGTATATCTTACTGTAACTCTACTTACTCTTGTTGCTCTGGATGGCTTCTGCGCCAGGTTTCCTCTCGTTGGTATATCTTACTCTCTACTTACTCTTGTTGCTCTGGATGGCTTCTGCGCCAGGTTTCCTCTCGTTGGTATATCTTACTCTCTACTTACTCTTGTTGCTCTGGATGGTTTCTGCGCCAGGTTTCCTCTCGTTGGTATATCTTACTCTCTACTTACTCTTGTTGCTCTGGATGGTTTCTGCGCCAGGTTTCCTCTCGTTAGTATATCTTACTCTCTACTTACTCTTGTTGCTCTGGATGGCTTCTGCGCCAGGTTTCCTCTCGTTGGTATATCTTACTCTCTACTTACTCTTGTTGCTCTGGATGGCTTCTGCGCCAGGTTTCCTCTCGTTGGTATATCTTACTCTCTACTTACTCTTGTTGCTCTGGATGGCTTCTGCGCCAGGTTTCCTCTCGTTGGTATATCTTACTCTACTTACTCTTGTTGCTCTGGATGGATTCTGCGCCAGGTTTCCTCTCGTTGGTATATCTTACTCTCTTCTTACTCTTGTTGCTCTGGATGGTTTCTGCGCCAGGTTTCCTCTCGTTGGTATATCTTACTCTCTACTTACTCTTGTTGCTCTGGATGGCTTCTGCGCCAGGTTTCCTCTCGTTGGTATATCTTACTCTCTACTTACTCTTGTTGCCCTGGATGGCTTCTGCGCCAGGTTTCCTCTCTTTTATCCCATTCTGATCCAAAGATGGAAATGATTTCTTCACTGCGGTGAACATCAAGTAACTTGTAGACATCGTCAAATTGTAGAGTACGTCTGTAGCCTCTCCATATCATACTAAATAAGACATTCATAATTAAATCGATAAAAACTGAGGGGTGAGGTGTGCCTGTCCGTAAAAATTCGTCCATAAGATCATCATGAAACGTATGATTTGACACAATATATTGTTTAGATCGTATGGATTTAACATTGTGAATACTGAGGCATGTGCATTAAAATTAATGCATAAGAATCGTAGCATTTATCATGAGCTGTGCAATTTAATTCCAAATAAATGTTTTGAAGATTTACAAGCTAGGGCTGGTCAGCAACATAGTGTAAATAATCAGCAGCAGGGTGTAAATGGTCAGCAGCAGGACGTAAATGATCAGCAGCAGGGTGTAAATGGTCAGCAGCATGGTGTAAATGGTCAGCAGCAGGGTGTAAATGGTCAGCATCATGGTGTAGATGGTCAGCAGCAGTGTGTAAATGGTCGGCAGCAGAGTGTAAATGGTCAGCAGCAGGGTGTAAATGGTCAGCAGCAGGGTGTAAATGGTCAGTAGCAGGGTGTAAATGGTCAGCAGCAGGGTGTAAATGGTCAGCAGCAGGGTGTAAATGGTCAGCAGGAGGTAGTAAATGGTCAGCAGCAGGGTGTAAATGGTCAGCAGCAGGGTGTAAATGGTCAGCAGCAGTGTGTAAATGGTCAGCAGCAGGGCGTAAATGATCAGCAGCAGGGTGTAAATGGTCAGCAGCAGGATGTAAATAGTCAGTAGCAGGGTGTAAATGGTCAGCAGCATGGTGTAGATGGTCAGCAGCATGGTGTAGATGGTCAGCAGCAGTGTGTAAATGGTCAGCAGCAGGGTGTAAATTGTCAGCAGCATGGTGTAGATGGTCAGCAGCAGGGTGTAAATTGTCAGCAGCATGGTGTAGATGGTCAGCAGCAGGGTGTAAATGGTCAGCAGCAGGGTGTAAATGGTCAGCAGCATGGTGTAAATGGTCAGCAGCAGGGTGTAAATGGTCAGCAGCATGGTGTAAATGGTCAGCAGCAGGGTGTAAATGGTCAACAGCAGGATGTAAATGGTCAGCAGCAGGGTGTAAATGGTCAGCAGCAGGGTGTAAATGGTCAGCAGCAGTGTGTATATGGTCAGCAGGAGGATGTAAATGGTCAGCAGCAGTGTGTAAATGGTCATCAGCAGTGTGTAAATAGTCAGCAGCAGTGTGTATATGGTCAGCAGCAGGGTGTAAATGGTCAGCAGCAGTGTGTATATGGTCAGCAGCAGGGTGTAAATGGTCAGCAGCAGTGTGTATATGGTCAGCAGCAGTGTGTAAATGGTCATCAGCAGGGTGTAAATGGTCAGCAGCAGTGTGTAAATGGTCATCAGCAGTGTGTATATGGTCAGCAGCAGTGTGTATATGGTCAGCAGCAGTGTGTAAATGGTCAGCAGCAGGATGTAAATGGTGAGCAGCAGGGCGTAAATGGTCAGCAGCAGGGCGTAAATGGTCAGCAGCAGGGTGTAAATGGTCAGCAGCAGTGTGTAAATGGTCATCAGCAGTGTGTAAATGGTCAGCAGCAGTGTGTATATGGTCAGCAGCAGGGTGTAAATGGTCATCAGCAGGGTGTAAATGGTCAGCAGCAGTGTGTAAATGGTCATCAGCAGTGTGTATATGGTCAGCAGCAGTGTGTATATGGTCAGCAGCAGTGTGTAAATGGTCAGCAGCAGGATGTAAATGGTGAGCAGCAGGGCGTAAATGGTCAGCAGCAGGGTGTAAATGGTCAGCAGCAGTGTGTAAATGGTCAGCAGCAGGGCGTAAATGGTCAGCAGCAGGGTGTAAATGGTCAGCAGCAGTGTGTAAATGGTCAGCAGCAGGGTGTAAATGGTCAGCAGCAGTGTGTATATGGTCAGCAGGAGGGTGTAAATGGTGAGCAGCAGGGTGTGAATGGTCAGCAGCAGGGTGTAAATGGTCAGCAGCAGTGTGTATATGGTCAACAGGGGGTGTAAATGATCAGCAGCAGGGTGTAAATGGTCAGCAGCAGGATGTAAATAGTCAGTAGCAGGGTGTAAATGGTCATCAGCAGGATGTAGATGGTGAGCAGCAGGGTGTAAATGGTCAGCAGCAGTGTGTATATGGTCAACAGGGGGTGTAAATGGTGAGCAGCAGGGTGTAAATGGTCAGCAGCAGGGCGTAAATGGTCAGCAGCAGGGCGTAAATGGTCAGCAGCAGGGCGTAAATGGTCAGCAGCAGGGTGTAAATGGTCATCAGCAGGATGTAAATGGTGAGCAGCAGGGTGTAAATGGTCCGCAGCAGTGTGTATATGGTCAACAGGGGGTGTAAATGGTGAGCAGCAGGGTGTGAATGGTCAGCAGCAGGGTGTAAATGATCAGCAGCAGTGTGTATATGGTCAACAGGGGGTGTAAATGATCAGCAGCAGGGCGTAAATGGTCAGCAGCAGTGTGTATATGGTCAACAGGGGATGTAAATGATCAGCAGCAGGGCTTAAATGGTCAGCAGCAGTGTGTATATGGTCAGCAGGAGGGTGTAAATGGTGAGCAGCAGGGTGTAAATGGCCAGCAGCAGTGTGTATATGGTCAACAGGGGGTGTAAATGATCAGCAGCAGGGTGTAAATGGTCAGCAGCAGTGTGTAAATGGTCAGCAGCAGGGTGTAAATGGTCAGCAGCAGGGTGTAAATGGTCAGCAGCAGTGTGTATATGGTCAGCAGGAGGGTGTAAATGATCAGCAGCAGGGTGTAAATGGTCAGCAGCAGTGTGTAAATGGTCAGCAGCAGTGTGTAAATGGTCAGCAGCAGGGTGTAAATGGTCAGCAGCAGTGTGTATATGGTCAGCAGGAGGGTGTAAATGATCAGCAGCAGGGTGTAAATGGTCAGCAGCAGGGTGTAAATGGTCAGCAGCAGGGTGTAAATGGTCAGCAGCATGGTGTATATGGTCAGCAGCAGGGTGTAAATGGTCAGCAGCAGGATGTAAATGGTCAGCAGCAGAGTGTATATGGTCAGCAGGAGGGTGTAAATGATCAGCAGCAGAGTGTAAATGATCAGCAGCAGTGTGTAAATGGTCAGCAGCAGTGTGTAAATGGTCAGCAGCAGGGTGTAAATGGTCAGCAGCAGTGTGTATATGGTCAGCAGGAGGGTGTAAATGATCAGCAGCAGAGTGTAAATGGTCAGCAGGAGGGTGTAAATGGTCAGCAGCAGGGTGTAAATGGTCAGCAGCATGGTGTATATGGTCAGCAGCAGGGTGTAAATGGTCAGCAGCAGGGTGTAAATGGTCAGCAGCAGAGTGTAAATGGTCAGCAGGAGGGTGTAAATGGTCAGCAGCAGTGTGTAAATGGTCAGCAGCAGGGTGTAAATGGTCAGCAGCAGTGTGTAAATGGTCAGCAGCAGGGTGTAAATGGTCAGCAGCAGTGTGTAAATGGTCAGCAGCAGGGTGTAAATGATCAGCAGCAGAGTGTAAATGGTCAGCAGGAGGGTGTAAATGGTCAGCAGCAGTGTGTAAATGGTCAGCAGCAGGGTGTAAATGGTCAGCAGCAGAGTGTAAATGGTCAGCAGGAGGGTGTAAATGGTCAGCAGCAGTGTGTAAATGGTCAGCAGCAGGGTGTAAATGGTCAGCAGCAGGGTGTAAATGATCAGCAGCAGGGTGTAAATGGTCAGCAGCAGTGTGTAAATGGTCAGCAGCAGGGTGTAAATGGTCAGCAGCTGTGTGTAAATGGTCAGCAGCAGGGTGTAAATGGTCAGCAGCAGGGTGTAAATGGTCAGCAGCTGTGTGTAAATGGTCAGCAGCAGTGTGTATGCACATTGCCCTCTACATTTCTATTATAAGTGAAGTCCCACACTCGGATATTACAAGAGACGCACACATACATTCCCTGATGCAGATTCCCTGCTGACATAGGCTGTTTATATTTATATGATACGTGATGGACACCTACCCTACAATCCACCAGTTAGTGACACAAGACAGAAAACTGGCACTCTCCTCAGGGCACGCAGCCTGCAATAAACCACGCAGATTATTAGACTGGCAAAATGTACAGAATACTTCTCACATTAACTGATGATATAATAAACTTCACAAAATGTAAAACAAATCTTACAGTAATGGATTTGATTTTATGTTTAAGCTTTTCATGTTTAAACATATGGCTTAAATTATTTTCAAAATAATGGTGTGTGAAAATATATTGTATAAAATATATATATCTTGCTCGCCAAGTTCAATTTTCCACAATTAATTCCTATAACCGAATTTGGATTAAATATTTGGTTTATATCTGGGAAACATGTATAGGCCTATTCACAAACAAAAATCTATGATGGTTGTATTTCTGAAGCGTGTCCGTCTTAGTCGTTAGCCTGATGTTGGACGGTACTATTCTTCTCGCATTCATGATGTTGGCTTTCAGTACGAGACGTAGCCCATCTCACACTCTCTCGTAGCCCATCTCACACTCTCTCCTATACGCTTCCGTGTTCTGTTTGATTTTGCGTGGTGAACAGATAGATATTCGTACGAGAAAATGCACAGGGACCTACTGCATCGTTGGGAAGGTGAGATGGGCTCATCTCAGCACAAGTCACCACATCAAGCCCGAGCCTTTATGCGAGTGCTTGATGTGGTGACGAGGCCCATCTCGCTTTCCCAACGATGCCATTTGCATATAATTCAGCACGGCCTCATCGACTCGACAATTTTCGCATACTTTCACAAATACGATAAGATATGCAAACGGTGTTCATTTGAGTGCGGTATTGGAAATTACAGCACTCGTCCAATGAATAAGGTGTGAGCCTTTAGGCCAACACCTTATTCCTTAGACATGTGCTGTATTTTCCCATACCGCACGAAAATGAACACCGTTTGTATTTTCTCACACGAATGTCCAACACTATCAACGGCGCCAAGATTTTGTTTCTTTGAAACTTAAATGCCAGAGGCAGGCAGCTTCAACCACTGGACCAGGGCTTCCGCTCACCAGCATACATAAAGAAAGCTTTCCATAGTGCGCTCACATCTGGTGCTAAAGTACGTGGTCGCGTCTGTCTGGGAGTTGTTGATCATGTTACAAAATACAAACGGTGTACAGTTTTCATGCAGTATGGAAAATGCAGCCAATGAAAAAGTATAAATTGGCGAGTGCTGTCTGTATCATTTCCCGCACTCGTGCCGCTGGCTTTCACTACGAGACGTATGGTGAGATCAGCCCATCTCACACTGTCAGTCCCACTAACTCCCCTATTGGGCTCTATTGGCTACGTTTCAGTTTTATTTTGCGTTTCAGATAGATATTCGTACGAGAAAATACATAGGCCTACTGTATCGCTGGGTACGGCGGGATGGGCTGATCGCAGCACTCGTCAAGCCTAAAGGCCTAAAGGCTCGGGCTTGATGTGCTGAGATGACCCCCATCTCGCCTTCACAACGATGCCGTATGCATATAATCACGCTCAAATGAGCATATCTTTTGGTTTTCTTTGCATCCATGGGGTGTCTCACCCTGGTTGACTGCTGCTGTCCTTCGTCTTCCCTTGACAAGGAGAATTCTCCCAGCAAAGGTGCCCTCTCTTCCTCCAGTAGTCTGGTTGTGTACTGCAATGCGACCCTGTCTGATACGGTGTATAGACCTAACAGGACCAGTAATAGCCCGTAACTCACGTAAAACATCACAAACCGTAACGTGTCATCAATAGACCCCTGGAAAAAGAAAGTAACGGTTACACGTAGGTAAAACCATAAAAATAAAGCCCTACCATAAACAGACATACAGATACAGCAGTCGCTACTTGTCAACTAAGAAGTTACATGATGAAACCCTAACATAAACAGACACACAGATGTAGCAGTCACTACTTGTCAACTAAGAAGTTACATGATGAAACCCTAACATAAACAGACACACAGATACAGCAGTCACTACTGGTCAACTAAGAAGTTACATGATGAAACCCTAACATAAACAGACACACAGATACAGCAGACACTACTGGTCAACTAAGAAGTTACATGATGAAGCTGAAACCCTAACATAAACAGACATACAGATACAGCAGTCACTACTGGTCAACTAAGAAGTTACATGATGAAGCTGAAACCCTAACATAAACAGACACACAGATACAGCAGACACTACTGGTCAACTAAGAAGTTACATGATGAAGCTAAAACACTAACATAAACAGACACACAGATGCAGCAAACGCTACTGGTCAACTAAGAAGTTACATGATGAAACCCTTACATAAACAGACACACAGATACAGCAGACACTACTTGTCAACTAAGAAGTTACATGATGAAGCTAAAACACTAACATAAACAGACACACAGATGCAGCAAACGCTACTGGTCAACTAAGAAGTTACATGATGAAACCCTAACATAAACAGACACACAGATACAGCAGTCACTACTGGTCAACTAAGAAGTTACATGATGAAACCCTAACATAAACAGACACACAGATACAGCAGACACTACTTGTCAACTAAGAAGTTACATGATGAAGCTGAAACCCTAACATAAACAGACACACAGATACAGCAGACACTACTGGTCAACTAAGAAGTTACATGATGAAGCTAAAACACTAACATAAACAGACACACAGATGCAGCAAACGCTACTGGTCAACTAAGAAGTTACATGATGAAACCCTTACATAAACAGACACACAGATACAGCAGACACTACTTGTCAACTAAGAAGTTACATGATGAAGCTAAAACCCTAACATAAACAGACACACAGATACAGCAGTCACTACTGGTCAACTAAGAAGTTACATGATGAAGCTAAAACCCTAACATAAACACACAGATACAGCAGTCACTACTGGTCAACCAAGAAGTTACATGATAAAGCTGAAACCCTAACATAAACAGACAGACAGATACAGCAGACGCTACTGGTCAACTAAGAAGTTACATGATGAAGCTGAAACCCTAACATAAACAGACACACAGATACAGCAGTCACTACTGGTCAACTAAGAAGTTACATGATGAAGCTAAACCCTAACATAAACAGACACACAGATACAGCAGACACTACTGGTCAACTAAGAAGTTACATGATGAAACCCTAACATAAACAGACACACAGATACAGCAGTCACTACTGGTCAACTAAGAAGTTACATGATGAAACCCTTACATAAACAGACACACAGATACAGCAGACACTACTTGTCAACTAAGAAGTTACACGATGAAACCCTAACATAAACAGACACACAGATGCAGCAGACACTACTGGTCAACTAAGAAGTTACCCGATGAAACCCTAACATAAACAGACACACAGATACAGCAGTCGCTACTGGTCAACTAAGAAGTTACATGATGAAGCTGAAGCCCTAACATAAACAGACACACAGATACAGCAGTCACTACTGGTCAACTAAGAAGTTACATGATGAAGCTAAAACCCTAACATAAACAGACACACAGATACAGCAGTCACTACTGGTCAACCAAGAAGTTACATGATGAAGCTAAAACCCTAACATAAACAGACACACAGATACAGCAGTCACTACTGGTCAACTAAGAAGTTACATGATGAAGCTAAAACCCTAACATAAACAGACACACAGATACAGCAGTCGCTACTGGTCAACAAAGAAGTTACATGATGAAACCCTAACATAAACAGACACACAGATACAGCAGTCACTACTTGTCAACTAAGAAGTTACATGATGAAACCCTAACATAAACAGACACACAGATACAGCAGACACTACTGGTCAACTAAGAAGTTACCCGATGAAACCCTAACATAAACAGACACACAGATACAGCAGTCGCTACTGGTCGACTAAGAAGTTACATGATGAAACCCTTACATAAACAGACACACAGATACAGCAGTCGCTACTGGTCAACTAAGAAGTTACATGATGAAACCCTAACATAAACAGACACACAGATACAGCAGTCGCTACTGGTCGACTAAGAAGTTACATGATGAAACCCTTACATAAACAGACACACAGATGCGGCAGTCACTACTGGTCAACTAAGAAGTTACACGATGAAGCTAAAACCCTAACATAAACAAACACACAGATACAGCAGTCACTACTGGTCGACTAAGAAGTTACATGATGAAACCCTAACATAAACAGACATACAGATGCAGCAGTCACTACTGGTCAACTAAGAAGTTACATGATGAAACCCTAACATAAACAGACACACAGATGTAGCAGTCACTACTGGTCAACTAAGAAGTTACATGATGAAGCCCTAACATAAACAGACACACAGATGCAGCAGTCACTACTGGTCAACTAAGAAGTTACATGATGCAGCTGAAACCCTAACATAAACAAACACACAGATACAGCAGTCACTACTTGTCAACTAAGAAGTTACATGATGAAGCTGGAACCCTAACATAAACAGACACACAGATGCAGCAGACACTACTGGTCAACTAAGAAGTTACATGATGAAACCCTTACATAAACAGACACACAGATACAGCAGACACTACTGGTCAACTAAGAAGTTACATGATGAAGCTGGAACCCTAACATAAACAGACATACAGATGCAGCAGTCACTACTGGTCAACTAAGAAGTTACATGATGAAACCCTAACATAAACAGACACACAGATGTAGCAGTCACTACTGGTCAACTAAGAAGTTACATGATGAAGCTAAAACCCTAACATAAACAGACACACAGATACAGCAGTCACTACTGGTCAACTAAGAAGTTACATGATGAAGCTGAACCCTAACATAAACAGACACACAGATACAGCAGAAGCTACTGGTCAACTAAGAAGTTACATGATGAAGCTAAAACCCTAACATAAACAGACACACAGATACAGCAGTCACTACTTGTCGACTAAGAAGTTACATGATGAAACCCTAACATAAACAGACACACAGATACAGCAGTCGCTACTGGTCAACTAAGAAGTTACATGATGAAGCTAAAACCCTAACATAAACAGACACACAGATACAGCAGTCACTACTTGTCAACTAAGAAGTTACATGATGAAACCCTAACATAAACAGACACACAGATACAGCAGTCGCTACTGGTCGACTAAGAAGTTACACGATGAAACCCTAACATAAACAGACACACAGATACAGCAGTCGCTACTGGTCAACTAAGAAGTTACACGATGAAGCTGAAACCCTAACATAAACAGACACACAGATACAGCAGTCGCTACTGGTCGACTAAGAAGTTACACGATGAAACCCTAACATAAACAGACACACAGATACAGCAGTCGCTACTTGTCAACTAAGAAGTTACATGATGAAGCTGAAACCCTAACATAAACAGACACACAGATACAGCAGTCGCTACTGGTCAACTAAGAAGTTACACGATGAAACCCTAACATAAACAGACACACAGATACAGCAGACACTACTGGTCAACTAAGAAGTTACATGATGAAGCTAAAACCCTAACATAAACAGACACACAGATGCAGCAGTCACTACTGGTCAACTAAGAAGTTACACGATGAAGCTGAAACCCTAACATAAACAGACACACAGATACAGCAGTCACTACTGGTCAACTAAGAAGTTACATGATGAAACCCTAACATAAACAGACACACAGATACAGCAGTCGCTATTGGTCAACTAAGAAGTTACATGATGAAACCCTTACATAAACAGACACACAGATACAGCAGACACTACTGGTCAACTAAGAAGTTACATGATGAAGCTGAAACCCTTACATAAACAGACACACAGATACAGCAGTCACTACTGGTCGACTAAGAAGTTACATGATGAAACCCTTACATAAACAGACACACAGATACAGCAGACGCTACTGGTCGACTAAGAAGTTACATGATGAAGCTGAAACCCTAACATAAACAGACACACAGATACAGCAGTCACTACTGGTCAACTAAGAAGTTACATGATGAAACCCTAACATAAACAAACACACAGATACAGCAGTCACTACTGGTCAACTAAGAAGTTACATGATGAAACCCTAACATAAACAGACACACAGATACAGCAGTCGCTACTGGTCAACTAAGAAGTTACATGATGAAACCCTAACATAAACAGACACACAGATACAGCAGTCGCTACTGGTCAACTAAGAAGTTACATGATGAAACCCTAACATAAACAGACACACAGATACAGCAGTCGCTACTGGTCAACTAAGAAGTTACATGATGAAACCCTAACATAAACAAACACACAGAAGCAGCAGTCGCTACTGGTCGACTAAGAAGTTACATGATAAAGCTGAAACCCTAACATAAACAGACATATACAGCAGTCGCTACTGGTCAACTAAGAAGTTACATGATGAAGCTAAAACCCTAACATAAACAGACACACAGATACAGCAGTCACTACTGGTCAACTAGGAAGTTACATGATGAAGCTAAAACCCTAACATAAACAGACACACAGATACAGCAGTCACTACTGGTCAACTAAGAAGTTACATGATGAAGCTGAAGCCCTAACATAAACAGACACACAGATACAGCAGAAGCTACTGGTCGACTAAGAAGTTACATGATGAAACCCTAACATAAACAGACACACAGATACAGCAGTCGCTACTGGTCAACTAAGAAGATACTTCATGAAGCTGAAGCCCTAACATAAACAGACACACAGATACAGCAGTCACTACTGGTCGACTAAGAAGTTACATGATGAAACCCTAACATAAACAGACACACAGAAGCAGCAGTCGCTACTGGTCAACTAAGAAGTTACATGATGAAGCTAAAACCCTAACATAAACAGACACACAGATACAGCAGTCACTACTGATCAACTAAGAAGTTACATGATGAAGCTGAAACTCTAACATAAACAGACACACAGATACAGCAGTCACTACTGGTCAACTAAGAAGTTACATGATGAAGCTAAAACCCTAACATAAACAGACACACATATACAGCAGAAGCTACTGGTCGACTAAGAAGTTACATGATGAAGCTGAACCCTAACATAAACAGACACACAGATACAGCAGTCACTACTGGTCAACTAAGAAGTTACATGATGAAGCTGAAACCCTAACATAAACAGACACACAGATACAGCAGTCACTACTGGTCAACTAAGAAGTTACATGATGAAGCTAAAACCCTAACATAAACAGACACACATATACAGCAGAAGCTACTGGTCGACTAAGAAGTTACATGATGAAACCCTAACATAAACAGACACACAGATACAGTAGACGCTACTGGTCAACTAAGAAGTTACATGGTGAAGCTGAAACCCTAACATAAACAGACATACAGATACAGCAGTCACTACTGGTCAACTAAGAAGTTACATGATGAAGCTGAAACCCTAACATAAACAGACACACAGATACAGCAGTCACTACTGGTCAACTAAGAAGATACTTGATGAAACCCTAACATAAACAGACACACAGATACAGCAGACACTACTGGTCAACTAAGAAGTTACATGATGAAACCCTAACATAAACAGACACACAGATACAGCAGACACTACTTGTCAACTAAGAAGATACTTGATGAAGCTGACACCCTAACATAAACAGACACACAGATACAGCAGTCACTACTGGTCAACTAAGAAGTTACATGATGAAGCTGAAACCCTAACATAAACAGACACACAGATACAGCAGACACTACTGGTCAACTAAGAAGATACTTGATGAAACCCTAACATAAACAGACACACAGATACAGCAGTCACTACTGGTCAACTAAGAAGTTACATGATGAAGCTGAAACCCTAACATAAACAGACACACAGATACAGCAGACACTACTGGTCAACTAAGAAGATACTTGATGAAACCCTAACATAAACAGACACACAGATACAGCAGTCACTACTGGTCAACTAAGAAGTTACATGATGAAGCTAAAACCCTAACATAAACAGACATACAGATACAGCAGTCACTACTGGTCAACTAAGAAGTTACATGATGAAGCTGAAGCCCTAACATAAACAGACACACAGATACAGCAGTCACTACTGGTCAACTAAGAAGTTACATGATGAAGCTAAAACCCTAACATAAACAGACACACAGATACAGCAGTCACTACTGGTCAACTAAGAAGTTACATGATGAAGCTAAAACCCTAACATAAACAGACATACAGATACAGCAGTCACTACTGGTCAACTAAGAAGTTACATGATGAAGCTGAAACCCTAACATAAACAGACACACAGATACAGCAGTCACTACTGGTCAACTAAGAAGTTACATGATGAAGCTGAAACCCTAACATAAACAGACATACAGATGCAGCAGTCACTACTGGTCGACTAAGAAGTTACATGATGAAACCCTAACATAAACAGACACACAGATACAGCAGTCACTACTGGTCAACTAAGAAGTTACATGATGAAGCTGAAACCCTAACATAAACAAACACACAGATACAGCAGTCACTACTGGTCAACTAAGAAGTTACATGATGAAGCTGAAACCCTAACATAAACAGACACACAGATACAGCAGTCACTACTGGTCAACTAAGAAGTTACATGATGAAGCTAAAACCCTAACATAAACAGACACACAGATACAGCAGTCACTACTGGTCAACTAAGAAGTTACATGATGAAACCCTAACATAAACAGACACACAGAAGCAGCAGTCGCTACTGGTCAACTAAGAAGTTACATGATGAAGCTAAAACCCTAACATAAACAGACACACATATACAGCAGAAGCTACTGGTCGACTAAGAAGTTACATGATGAAACCCTAACATGAACAGACACACAGATGTAGCAGTCACTACTGGTCAACTAAGAAGTTACATGATGAAGCTAAAACCCTAACATAAACAGACACACAGATACAGCAGTCACTACTGGTCAACTAAGAAGATACACGATGAAGCCCTAACATAAACAGACACACAGATACAGCAGTCACTACTGGTCAACTAAGAAGTTACATGATGAAACCCTAACATAAACAGACACACAGATGCAGCAGTCACTACTGGTCAACTAAGAAGTTACATGATGAAGCTAAAACCCTAACATAAACAGACACACAGATACAGCAGTCACTACTGGTCAACTAAAAAGTTACATGATGAAGCCCTAACATAAACAGACAGACAGATACAGCAGTCACTACTGGTCAACTAAGAAGTTACATGATGAAACCCTGACATAAACAGACACACAGATACAGCAGTCACTACTGGTCAACAAAGAAGTTACATGATGCAGCTGAAACCCTAACATAAACAGACACACAGATACAGCAGTCACTACTTGTCAACTAAGAAGTTACATGATGAAACTGAAACCCTAACATAAACAGACACACAGATACAGCAGTCACTACTGGTCAACTAAGAAGTTACATGATGAAGCTGAAACCCTAACATAAACACACACACAGATACAGCAGTCACTACTTGTCAACTAAGAAGTTACATGATGAAACCCTAACATAAACAGACACACAGATACAGCAGTCACTACTTGTCAACTAAGAAGTTACATGATGAAACCCTAACATAAACAGACACACAGATGTAGCAGTCACTACTTGTCAACTAAGAAGTTACATGATGAAACCCTAACATAAACAGACACACAGATGTAGCAGTCACTACTGGTCAACTAAGAAGTTACATGATGCAGCTGAAACCCTAACATAAACAAACACACAGATACAGCAGTCACTACTTGTCAACTAAGAAGTTACATGATGAAACCCTGACATAAACAGACACACAGATACAGCAGTCACTACTGGTCAACTAAGAAGTTACATGATGAAGCTGAAACCCTAACATAAACAGACACACAGATACAGCAGTCGCTACTGGTCAACTAAGAAGTTACATGATGAAACCCTTACATAAACAGACACACAGATACAGCAGTCACTACTGGTCAACTAAGAAGTTACATGATGAAACCCTTACATAAACAGACACACAGATACAGCAGACACTACTGGTCAACTAAGAAGTTACATGATGAAGCTGAAACCCTAACATAAACAGACACACAGATACAGCAGTCGCTACTGGTCAACTAAGAAGTTACATGATGAAGCTGAACCCTAACATAAACAGACACACAGATGTAGCAGTCACTACTTGTCAACTAAGAAGTTACATGATGAAGCTGAAACCCTAACATAAACAAACACACAGATACAGCAGTCACTACTTGTCAACTAAGAAGTTACATGATGAAGCTAAAACCCTAACATAAACAGACACACAGATACAGCAGTCGCTACTGGTCAACTATGAAGTTACATGATGAAGCTGAACCCTAACATAAACAGACACACAGATGTAGCAGTCACTACTTGTCAACTAAGATGTTACATGATGAAGCTGAAACCCTAACATAAACAGACACACAGATACAGCAGTCGCTACTGGTCAACTAAGAAGTTACATGATGAAGCTGAAACCCTAACATAAACAGACACACAGATACAGCAGTCACTACTGGTCAACTAAGAAGTTACATGATGAAGCTGAAACCCTAACATAAACAGACACACAGATGTAGCAGTCACTACTGGTCAACTAAGAAGTGACATGATGCAGCTGAAACCCTAACATAAACAAACACACAGATACAGCAGTCGCTACTGGTCAACTAAGAAGTTACACGATGAAGCTAAAACCCTAACATAAACAGACACACAGATACAGCAGTCGCTACTGGTCAACTAAGAAGTTACATGATGAAGCTGAACCCTAACATAAACAGACACACAGATACAGCAGTCGCTACTGGTCAACTAAGAAGTTACATGATGAAACTGAAACCCTAACATAAACAGACACACAGATACAGCAGTCGCTACTGGTCAACTAAGAAGTTACATGATGAAGCTGAACCCTAACATAAACAGACACACAGATACAGCAGTCACTACTGGTCAGCTAAGAAGTTACATGATGAAACTGAAACCCCACCATAAACAGACACACAGATGCAGCAGTCGCTACTGGTCAACTAAGAAGTTACATGATGAAGCTCTAACATAAACAGACACACAGATGCAGCAGTCACTACTGGTCAACTAAGAAGTTACATGATGAAACCCTAACATAAACAGACACACAGATGTAGCAGTCACTACTTGTCAACTAAGAAGTTACATGATGAAACCCTAGCATAAACAGACACACAGATGTAGCAGTCACTACTGGTCAACTAAGAAGTTACATGATGAAGCTGAAACCCTAACATAAACAGACACACAGATACAGCAGTCACTACTGGTCAACTAAGAAGTTACATGATGAAGCTAAAACCCTAACATAAACACACAGATACAGCAGTCACTACTGGTCAACCAAGAAGTTACATGATGAAGCTAAAACCCTAACATAAACAGACACACAGATACAGCAGTCACTACTGGTCAACCAAGAAGTTACATGATGAAGCTAAAACCCTAACATAAACAGACACACAGATACAGTAGTCGCCACTGGTCAACTAAGAAGTTACATGATGAAGCTAAAACCCTAACATAAACAGACACACAGATACAGCAGTCACTACTTGTCAACTAAGAAGTTACATGATGAAGCCCTAACATAAACAGACACACAGATGTAGCAGTCACTACTGGTCAACTAAGAAGTTACATGATGAAACCCTAACATAAACAAACACACAGATGCAGCAGTCACTACTTGTCAACTAAGAAGTTACATGATGAAGCTGAAGCCCTAACATAAACAGACACACAGATACAGCAGTCACTACTGGTCAACTAAGAAGTTACATGATGAAGCTAAAACCCTAACATAAACAGACACACAGATACAGCAGTCACTACTGGTCAACTAAGAAGTTACATGATGAAACCCTAACATAAACAGACACACAGATGCGGCAGTCACTACTTGTCAACTAAGAAGTTACATAATGAAACCCTAACATAAACAGACACACAGATACAGCAGTCACTACTGGTCAACTAAGAAGTTACATGATGAAGCTGAAACCCTAACATAAACAGACACACAGATGTAGCAGTCACTACTGGTCAACTAAGAAGTTACATGATAAAGCTGAAACCCTAACATGAACAGACATACAGATACAGCAGTCACTACTGGTCAACTAAGAAGTTACATGATGAAACCCTAACATAAACAGACACACAGATGCAGCAGTCGCTACTGGTCAACTAAGAAGTTACAAGATGAAGCTAAAACCCTAACATAAACAGACACACAGATACAGCAAACGCTACTGGTCAACTAAGAAGTTACATGATGAAGCTGAAACCCTAACATGAACAGACATACATATACAGCAAACGCTACTGGTCAACTAAGAAGTTACACGATGAAGCTAAAACCCTAACATAAACAGACACACAGATGCAGCAGACGCTACTGGTCAACTAAGAAGTTACATGATGAAGCTAAAACCCTCACATAAACAGACACACAGATGCAGCAGACGCTACTTGTCAACTAAGAAGTTACATGATGAAGCTGAAACCCTAACATAAACAGACACACAGATACAGCAGTCACTTCTGGTCAACTAAGAAGTTACATGATGAAGCTAAAACCCTAACATAAACACACACACAGATACAGCAGTCACTACTGGTCAACTAAGAAGTTACATGATGAAACCCTAACATAAACAGACACACAGATACAGCAGACGCTACTGGTCAACTAAGAAGTTACATGATGAAGCTAAAACACTAACATAAACAGACACACAGATGCAGCAGTCACTACTGGTCAACTAAGAAGTTACATGATGAAACCCTAACATAAACAGACACACAGATACAGCAGTCGCTACTGGTCAACTAAGAAGTTACATGATGAAGCTAAAACACTAACATAAACAGACACACAGATGCAGCAGTCACTACTGGTCAACTAAGAAGTTACATGATGAAACCCTAACATAAACAGACACACAGATACAGCAGTCGCTACTGGTCAACTAAGAAGTTACATAATGAAACCCTAACATAAACAGACACACAGATGCAGCAGTCGCTACTGGTCAACTAAGAAGTTACATGATGAAGCTAAAACACTAACATAAACAGACACACAGATGCAGCAGTCACTACTGGTCAACTAAGAAGTTACATGATGAAGCTAAAACACTAACATAAACAGACACACAGATACAGCAGTCACTACTGGTCAACTAAGAAGTTACATGATGAAGCTAAAACCCTTACATAAACAGACACACAGATACAGCAGTCACTACTGGTCAACTAAGAAGTTACATGATGAAGCTAAAACACTAACATAAACAGACACACAGATGCAGCAGTCACTACTGGTCAACTAAGAAGTTACATGATGAAACCCTAACATAAACAGACACACAGATACAGCAGTCGCTACTGGTCAACTAAGAAGTTACATGATGAAGCTAAAACACTAACATAAACAGACACACAGATGCAGCAGTCACTACTGGTCAACTAAGAAGTTACATGATGAAACCCTAACATAAACAGACACACAGATACAGCAGTCGCTACTGGTCAACTAAGAAGTTACATAATGAAACCCTAACATAAACAGACACACAGATGCAGCAGTCGCTACTGGTCAACTAAGAAGTTACATGATGAAGCTAAAACACTAACATAAACAGACACACAGATGCAGCAGTCACTACTGGTCAACTAAGAAGTTACATGATGAAGCTAAAACACTAACATAAACAGACACACAGATACAGCAGTCACTACTGGTCAACTAAGAAGTTACATGATGAAGCTAAAACCCTTACATAAACAGACACACAGATACAGCAGTCACTACTGGTCAACTAAGAAGTTACATGATGAAGCTAAAACACTAACATAAACAGACACACAGATGCAGCAGTCACTACTGGTCAACTAAGAAGTTACATGATGAAACCCTAACATAAACAGACACACAGATACAGCAGTCGCTACTGGTCAACTAAGAAGTTACATGATGAAGCTAAAACACTAACATAAACAGACACACAGATGCAGCAGTCACTACTGGTCAACTAAGAAGTTACATGATGAAACCCTAACATAAACAGACACACAGATACAGCAGTCGCTACTGGTCAACTAAGAAGTTACATAATGAAACCCTAACATAAACAGACACACAGATGCAGCAGTCGCTACTGGTCAACTAAGAAGTTACATGATGAAGCTAAAACACTAACATAAACAGACACACAGATGCAGCAGTCACTACTGGTCAACTAAGAAGTTACATGATGAAGCTAAAACACTAACATAAACAGACACACAGATACAGCAGTCACTACTGGTCAACTAAGAAGTTACATGATGAAGCTAAAACCCTTACATAAACAGACACACAGATACA
Organism: Flabesymbios commensalis; assembly: GCA_964017125.1. Classification (NCBI taxonomy): domain Eukaryota; kingdom Metazoa; phylum Annelida; class Polychaeta; order Terebellida; family Flabelligeridae; genus Flabesymbios; species Flabesymbios commensalis. Next base: position 1,218,241 of record OZ024918.1, read on the forward strand.
GCAGTCACTACTGGTCAACTAAGAAGTTACATGATGAAGCTAAAACCCTTACATAAACAGACACACAGATACAGCAGTCACTACTGGTCAACTAAGAAGTTACATGATGAAGCTGAAACCCTAACATAAACAGACATACAGATGCAGCAGTCACTACTGGTTGACTAAGAAGTTACATGATGAAACCCTAACATAAACAGACACACAGATACAGCAGTCACTACTGGTCAACTAAGAAGTTACATGATGAAGCTGAAACCCTAACATAAACAAACACACAGATACAGCAGTCACTACTGGTCAACTAAGAAGTTACATGATGAAGCTGAAACCCTAACATAAACAGACACACAGATACAGCAGTCACTACTGGTCAACTAAGAAGTTACATGATGAAGCTAAAACCCTAACATAAACAGACACACAGATACAGCAGTCACTACTGGTCAACTAAGAAGTTACATGATGAAACCCTAACATAAACAGACACACAGAAGCAGCAGTCGCTACTGGTCAACTAAGAAGTTACATGATGAAGCTAAAACCCTAACATAAACAGACACACATATACAGCAGAAGCTACTGGTCGACTAAGAAGTTACATGATTAAACCCTAACATAAACAGACACACAGATGTAGCAGTCACTACTGGTCAACTAAGAAGTTACATGATGAAGCTAAAACCCTAACATAAACAGACACACAGATACAGCAGTCACTACTGGTCAACTAAGAAGTTACATGATGAAGCCCTAACATAAACAGACACACAGATACAGCAGTCACTACTGGTCAACTAAGAAGTTACATGATGAAACCCTAACATAAACAGACACACAGATGTAGCAGTCACTACTTGTCAACTAAGAAGTTACATGATGAAACCCTAACATAAACAGACACACAGATGTAGCAGTCACTACTGGTCAACTAAGAAGTTACATGATGAAGCTAAAACCCTAACATAAACAGACACACAGATACAGCAGTCACTACTGGTCAACTAAGAAGTTACATGATGAAGCCCTAACATAAACAGACAGACAGATACAGCAGTCACTACTGGTCAACTAAGAAGTTACATGATGAAACCCTGACATAAACAGACACACAGATGTAGCAGTCACTACTTGTCAACTAAGAAGTTACATGATGAAACCCTAACATAAACAGACACACAGATGTAGCAGTCACTACTGGTCAACTAAGAAGTTACATGATGAAGCCCTAACATAAACAGACAGACAGATACAGCAGTCACTACTGGTCAACTAAGAAGTTACATGATGAAACCCTGACATAAACAGACACACAGATGTAGCAGTCACTACTTGTCAACTAAGAAGTTACATGATGAAACCCTAACATAAACAGACACACAGATGTAGCAGTCACTACTTGTCAACTAAGAAGTTACATGATGAAACCCTAACATAAACAGACACACAGATGTAGCAGTCACTACTTGTCAACTAAGAAGTTACATGATGAAACCCTAACATAAACAGACACACAGATGTAGCAGTCACTACTGGTCAACTAAGAAGTTACATGATGCAGCTGAAACCCTAACATAAACAAACACACAGATACAGCAGTCACTACTTGTCAACTAAGAAGTTACATGATGAAGCTAAAACCCTAACATAAACAGACACACAGATGCAGCAGACACTACTGGTCAACTAAGAAGTTACATGATGAAGCTGAAACCCTAACATAAACAGACACACAGATGTAGCAGTCACTACTGGTCAACTAAGAAGTTACATGATGAAGCTGAAACCCTAACATAAACAGACACACAGATACAGCAGTCGCTACTTGTCAACTAAGAAGTTACATGATGAAACCCTAACATAAACAGACACACAGATACAGCAGTCACTACTGGTCAACTAAGAAGTTACATGATGAAACCCTTACATAAACAGACACACAGATACAGCAGACACTACTGGTCAACTAAGAAGTTACATGATGAAGCTGAAACCCTAACATAAACAGACACACAGATACAGCAGTCGCTACTGGTCAACTAAGAAGTTACATGATGAAGCTGAACCCTAACATAAACAGACACACAGATGCAGCAGTCACTACTTGTCAACTAAGAAGTTACATGATGAAGCTGAAACCCTAACATAAACAGACACACAGATACAGCAGTCACTACTTGTCAACTAAGAAGTTACATGATGAAACCCTAACATAAACAGACACACAGATGTAGCAGTCACTACTGGTCAACTAAGAAGTGACATGATGCAGCTGAAACCCTAACATAAACAAACACACAGATACAGCAGTCACTACTTGTCAACTAAGAAGTTACATGATGAAGCTGAAACCCTAACATAAACAGACACACAGATACAGCAGTCACTACTGGTCAACTAAGAAGTGACATGATGAAACCCTAACATAAACAGACACACAGATGTAGCAGTCACTACTGGTCAACTAAGAAGTTACATGATGAAGCTAAAACCCTAACATAAACAGACACACAGATACAGCAGTCACTACTGGTCAACTAAGAAGTTACATGATGAAGCTAAAACCCTAACATAAACAGACACACAGATACAGCAGTCGCTACTGGTCAACTAAGAAGTTACATGATGAAGCTAAAACCCTAACATAAACAGACACACAGATACAGCAGTCACTACTTGTCAACTAAGAAGTTACACGATGAAGCTAAAACCCTAACATAAACAGACACACAGATACAGCAGTCGCTACTGGTCAACTAAGAAGTTACATGATGAAGCTAAAACCCTAACATAAACAGACACACAGATACAGCAGTCGCTACTGGTCAACTAAGAAGTTACACGATGAAGCTAAAACCCTAACATAAACAGACACACAGATGCAGCAGACGCTACTGGTCAACTAAGAAGTTACATGATGAAGCTAAAACCCTCACATAAACAGACACACAGATACAGCAGACACTACTTGTCAACTAAGAAGTTACATGATGAAACTGAACCCTAACATAAACAGACACACAGATACAGCAGTCACTACTGGTCAACTAAGAAGTTACATGATGAAGCTAAAACCCTACCATAAACAGACACACAGATACAGCAGACGCTACTGGTCAACTAAGAAGTTACATGATGAAACTGAAACCCCGCCATAAACAGACACACAGATACAGCAGTCACTACTGGTCAACTAAGAAGTTACATGATGAAGCTCTAACATAAACAGACACACAGATACAGCAGACGCTACTGGTCAACTAAGAAGTTACATGATGAAACTGAAACCCTAACATAAACAGACACACAGATACAGCAGTCACTACTGGTCAACTAAGAAGTTACATGATGAAGCTGAACCCTAACATAAACAGACACACAGATACAGCAGTCACTACTGGTCAACTAAGAAGTTACATGATGAAGCTAAAACCCTACCATAAACAGACACACAGATGCAGCAGTCACTACTGGTCAACTAAGAAGTTACATGATGAAGCTAAAACCCTAACATAAACAGACACACAGATACAGCAGTCGCTACTGGTCAACTAAGAAGTTACATGATGAAACTGAAACCCCACCATAAACAGACACACAGATACAGCAAACGCTACTGGTCAACTAAGAAGTTACATGATGAAGCTCTAACATAAACAGACACACAGATGCAGCAGTCACTACTGGTCAACTAAGAAGTTACATGATGAAACCCTAACATAAACAGACACACAGATGCAGCAGTCGCTACTGGTCAACTAAGAAGTTACATGATGAAGCTCTAACATAAACAGACACACAGATGCAGCAGTCACTACTGGTCAACTAAGAAGTTACATGATGAAACCCTAACATAAACAGACACACAGATGTAGCAGTCACTACTTGTCAACTAAGAAGTTACATGATGAAACCCTAACATAAACAGACACACAGATACAGCAGTCACTACTGGTCAACTAAGAAGTTACATGATGAAGCTGAAACCCTAACATAAACAGACACACAGATACAGAAGTCACTACTGGTCAACTAAGAAGTTACATGATGAAGGTGAAACCCTAACATAAACAGACAGATACAGCAGTCACTACTGGTCAACTAAGAAGTTACATGATGAAGCTAAAACCCTAACATAAACACACAGATACAGCAGTCACTACTGGTCAACTAAGAAGTTACATGATGAAGCTAAAACCCTAACATAAACAGACACACAGATACAGCAGTCACTACTTGTCAACTAAGAAGTTACATGATGAAGCCCTAACATAAACAGACACACAGATGTAGCAGTCACTACTGGTCAACTAAGAAGTTACATGATGAAACCCTAACATAAACAAACACACAGATGCAGCAGTCACTACTTGTCGACTAAGAAGTTACATGATGAAGCTGAAGCCCTAACATAAACAGACACACAGATACAGCAGTCACTACTGGTCAACTAAGAAGTTACATGATAAAGCTAAAACCCTAACATAAACAGACACACAGATACAGCAGTCACTACTTGTCAACTAAGAAGTTACATGATGAAGCCCTAACATAAACAGACACACAGATGTAGCAGTCACTACTGGTCAACTAAGAAGTTACATGATGAAACCCTAACATAAACAAACACACAGATGCAGCAGTCACTACTGGTCAACTAAGAAGTTACATGATGAAACCCTAACATAAACAGACACACAGATACAGCAGTCACTACTGGTCAACTAAGAAGTTACATGATGAAGCTAAAACCCTAACATAAACAGACACACAGATACAGCAGTCGCTACTGGTCAACTAAGAAGTTACACGATGAAACCCTAACATAAACAGACACACAGATACAGCAGTCACTACTGGTCAACTAAGAAGTTACATGATGAAGCTAAAACCCCAACATAAACAGACACACAGATACAGCAGTCGCTACTGGTCAACTAAGAAGTTACATGATGAAGCTGAAGCCCTAACATAAACAGACACACAGATACAGCAGTCACTACTGGTCAACTAAGAAGTTACATGATGAAGCTAAAACCCTAACATAAACAGACACACAGATGCAGCAGTCACTACTGGTCAACTAAGAAGTTACATGATGAAGCTGAAACCCTAACATAAACAGACAGACAGATACAGCAGTCGCTACTGGTCAACTAAGAAGTTACATGATGAAACCCTAACATAAATAGACACACAGATACAGCAGTCGCTACTGGTCAACTAAGAAGTTACATGATGAAGCCCTAACATAAACAGACACACAGATACAGCAGTCACTACTGGTCAACTAAGAAGTTACATGATGAAGCTGAAACCCTAACATAAACAGACACACAGATACAGCAGTCACTACTGGTCAACTAAGAAGTTACATGATGAAACCCTAACATAAACAGACATACAGATACAGCAGTCACTACTGGTCAACTAAGAAGTTACATGATGAAACCCTAACATAAACAGACACACAGATACAGCAGTCACTACTGGTCAACTAAGAAGTTACATGATGAAGCCCTAACATAAACAGACACACAGATACAGCAGACGCTACTGGTCAACTAAGAAGTTACATGATGAAGCTAAAACCCTAACATAAACAGACACACAGATACAGCAGTCACTACTGGTCAACTAAGAAGTTACATGATGAAGCTAAAACCCCAACATAAACAGACACACAGATACAGCAGTCGCTACTGGTCAACTAAGAAGTTACATGATGAAGCTGAAGCCCTAACATAAACAGACACACAGATACAGCAGTCACTACTGGTCAACTAAGAAGTTACATGATGAAGCTAAAACCCTAACATAAACAGACACACAGATGCAGCAGTCACTACTGGTCAACTAAGAAGTTACATGATGAAGCTAAAACCCTAACATAAACAGACACACAGATACAGCAGTCACTACTGGTCAACTAAGAAGTTACATGATGAAGCTAAAACCCTAACATAAACAGACACACAGATACAGCAGTCACTACTGGTCAACTAAGAAGTTACACGATGAAACCCTAACATAAATAGACACACAGATACAGCAGTCACTACTGGTCAACTAAGAAGTTACACGATGAAACCCTAACATAAATAGACACACAGATACAGCAGTCACTACTGGTCAACTAAGAAGTTACACGATGAAGCTGAAGCCCTAACATAAACAGACATACAGATACAGCAGTCACTACTGGTCAACTAAGAAGTTACATGATGAAGCTAAAAACCCTAACATAAACAGACACACAGATGCAGCAGTCACTACTGGTCAACTAAGAAGTTACATGATGAAGCTAAAACCCTAACATAAACAGACACACAGATACAGCAGTCACTACTGGTCAACTAAGAAGTTACGCGATGAAACCCTAACATAAATAGACACACAGATACAGCAGTCACTACTGGTCAACTAAGAAGTCACACGATGAAGCTGAAGCCCTAACATAAACAGACACACAGATACAGCAGTCACTACTGGTCAACTAAGAAGTTACATGATGAAGCTGAAACCCTAACATAAACAGACACACAGATACAGCAGTCACTACTGGTCAACTAAGAAGTTACACGATGAAACCCTAACATAAATAGACACACAGATACAGCAGTCACTACTGGTCAACTAAGAAGATACATGATGAAGCTAAAACCCTAACATAAACAGACACACATATACAGCAGTCACTACTGGTCAACTAAGAAGTTACATGATGAAGCTAAAACCCTAACATAAACAGACACACAGATACAGCAGTCACTACTGGTCAACTAAGAAGTTACATGATGAAGCTAAAACCCTAACATAAACAGACACACAGATACAGCAGTCACTACTGGTCAACTAAGAAGTTACATGATGAAGCTAAAACCCTAACATAAACAGACACACAGATACAGCAGTCACTACTGGTCAACTAAGAAGTTACATGATGAAACCCTAACATAAACAGACACACAGATACAGCAGTCGCTACTGGTCAACTAAGAAGTTACATGATGAAGCTGAAACCCTAACATAAACAGACACACAGATACAGCAGTCACTACTGGTCAACTAAGAAGTTACACGATGAAACCCTAACATAAATAGACACACAGATACAGCAGTCACTACTGGTCAACTAAGAAGATACATGATGAAGCTAAAACCCTAACATAAACAGACACACATATACAGCAGTCACTACTGGTCAACTAAGAAGTTACATGATGAAGCTAAAACCCTAACATAAACAGACACACAGATACAGCAGTCACTACTGGTCAACTAAGAAGTTACATGATGAAGCTAAAACCCTAACATAAACAGACACACAGATACAGCAGTCACTACTGGTCAACTAAGAAGTTACATGATGAAGCTAAAACCCTAACATAAACAGACACACAGATACAGCAGTCACTACTGGTCAACTAAGAAGTTACATGATGAAACCCTAACATAAACAGACACACAGATACAGCAGTCGCTACTGGTCAACTAAGAAGTTACATGATGAAACCCTAACATAAACAGACACACAGATGTAGCAGTCGCTACTGGTCAACTAAGAAGTTACATGATGAAGCTGAAGCCCTACCATAAACAGACACACAGATACAGCAGACACTACTGGTCAACTAAGAAGTTACATGATGAAGCTGAAGCCCTAACATAAACAGACACACAGATGTAGCAGTCGCTACTGGTCAACTAAGAAGTTACATGATGAAGCTAAACCCTATCATAAACAGACACACAGATGTAGCAGTCGCTACTGGTCAACTAAGAAGTTACATGATGAAGCTAAACCCTATCATAAACAGACACACAGATACAGCAGTCGCTACTGGTCAACTAAGAAGTTACACGATGAAACCCTAACATAAACAGACACACAGATACAGCAGTCACTACTGGTCAACTAAGAAGTTACATGATGAAGCTAAAACCCCAACATAAACAGACACACAGATACAGCAGTCGCTACTGGTCAACTAAGAAGTTACATGATGAAGCTGAAGCCCTAACATAAACAGACACACAGATACAGCAGTCACTACTGGTCAACTAAGAAGTTACATGATGAAGCTAAAACCCTAACATAAACAGACACACAGATGCAGCAGTCACTACTGGTCAACTAAGAAGTTACATGATGAAGCTGAAACCCTAACATAAACAGACAGACAGATACAGCAGTCGCTACTGGTCAACTAAGAAGTTACATGATGAAACCCTAACATAAATAGACACACAGATACAGCAGTCACTACTGGTCAACTAAGAAGTTACACGATGAAACCCTAACATAAATAGACACACAGATACAGCAGTCACTACTGGTCAACTAAGAAGTTACACGATGAAGCTGAAGCCCTAACATAAACAGACATACAGATACAGCAGTCACTACTGGTCAACTAAGAAGTTACATGATGAAGCTAAAAACCCTAACATAAACAGACACACAGATGCAGCAGTCACAACTGGTCAACTAAGAAGTTACATGATGAAGCTAAAACCCTAACATAAACAGACACACAGATACAGCAGTCACTACTGGTCAACTAAGAAGTTACATGATGAAACCCTAACATAAACAGACACACAGATACAGCAGACGCTACTGGTCAACTAAGAAGTTACACGATGAAACCCTAACATAAATAGACACACAGATACAGCAGTCACTACTGGTCAACTAAGAAGTTACAAGATGAAACCCTAACATAAACAGACACACAGACACAGCAGTCACTACTGGTCAACTAAGAAGTTACACGATGAAGCTGAAGCCCTAACATAAACAGACACACAGATACAGCAGTCACTACTGGTCAACTAAGAAGTTACACGATGAAACCCTAACATAAATAGACACACAGATACAGCAGTCACTACTGGTCAACTAAGAAGATACATGATGAAGCTAAAACCCTAACATAAACAGACACACATATACAGCAGTCACTACTGGTCAACTAAGAAGTTACATGATGAAGCTAAAACCCTAACATAAACAGACACACAGATACAGCAGTCACTACTGGTCAACTAAGAAGTTACATGATGAAACTGAAACCCTAACATAAACAGACACACAGATACAGCAGTCACTACTGGTCAACTAAGAAGTTACATGATGAAGCTAAAACCCTAACATAAACAGACACACAGATACAGCAGTCACTACTGGTCAACTAAGAAGTTACATGATGAAACCCTAACATAAACAGACACACAGATACAGCAGTCGCTACTGGTCAACTAAGAAGTTACATGATGAAACCCTAACATAAACAGACACACAGATGTAGCAGTCGCTACTGGTCAACTAAGAAGTTACATGATGAAGCTGAAGCCCTACCATAAACAGACACACAGATACAGCAGACACTACTGGTCAACTAAGAAGTTACATGATGAAGCTGAAGCCCTAACATAAACAGACACACAGATGTAGCAGTCGCTACTGGTCAACTAAGAAGTTACATGATGAAGCTGAAGCCCTAACATAAACAGACACACAGATGCAGCAGTCACTACTGGTCAACTAAGAAGTTACATGATGAAACCCTAACATAAACAGACACACAGATACAGCAGTCACTACTGGTCAACTAAGAAGTTACATGATGAAGCTGAAACCCTAACATAAACAGACACACAGATACAGCAGTCACTACTGGTCAACTAAGAAGTTACATGATGAAACCCTAACATAAACAGACACACAGATACAGCAGTCACTACTGGTCAACTAAGAAGTTACATGATGAAGCTGAAACCCTAACATAAACAGACACACAGATACAGCAGTCACTACTGGTCAACTAAGAAGTTACATGATGAAGCTAAAACCCTAACATAAACAGACACACAGATACAGCAGTCACTACTGGTCAACTAAGAAGTTACATGATGAAGCTGAAACCCTAACATAAACAGACACACAGATACAGCAGTCACTACTGGTCAACTAAGAAGTTACATGATGAAACCCTAACATAAACAGACACACAGATACAGCAGTCACTACTGGTCAACTAAAAAGTTACATGATGAAACCCTAACATAAACAGACACACATATACAGCAGTCACTACTGGTCAACTAAGAAGTTACATGATGAAACCCTAACATAAACAGACACACAGATACAGCAGACGCTACTGGTCAACTAAGAAGTTACATGATGAAACCCTAACATAAACAGACACACAGATACAGCAGTCACTACTGGTCAACTAAAAAGTTACATGATGAAACCCTAACATAAACAGACACACAGATACAGCAGTCACTACTGGTCAACTAAGAGGTTACATGATAAAGCTGAAACCCTAACATAAACAGACACACAGATACAGCAGTCACTACTGGTCAACCAAGAAGTTACGCGATGAAACCCTAACATAAACAGACACACAGATACAGCAGTCACTACTGGTCAACTAAGAAGTTACATGATGAAGCTAAAACCCTAACATAAACAGACACACAGATACAGCAGTCACTACTGGTCAACTAAGAAGTTACATGATGAAACTGAAACCCTAACATAAACAGACACACAGATACAGCAGTCACTACTGGTCAACTAAGAAGTTACATGATGAAGCTGAAACCCTAACATAAACAGACACACAGATACAGCAGTCACTACTGGTCAACCAAGAAGTTACACGATGAAACCCTAACATAAACAGACACACAGATACAGCAGTCACTACTGGTCAACTAAGAAGTTACACGATGAAACCCTAACATAAACAGACACACAGATGCAGCAGTCATTACTGGTCAACCAAGAAGTTACACGATGAAACCCTAACATAAACAGACACACAGATACAGCAGTCACTACTGGTCAACTAAGAAGTTACATGATAAAGCTGAAACCCTAACATAAACAGACACACAGATACAGCAGTCACTACTGGTCAACCAAGAAGTTACACGATGAAACCCTAACATAAACAGACACACAGATACAGCAGTCACTACTGGTCAACTAAGAAGTTACACGATGAAACCCTAACATAAACAGACACACAGATACAGCAGTCACTACTGGTCAACCAAGAAGTTACACGATGAAACCCTAACATAAACAGACACACAGATACAGCAGTCACTACTGGTCAACTAAGAAATTACACGATGAAACCCTAACATAAACAGACACACATATACAGCAGTCGCTACTGGTCAACTAAGAAGTTACATGATGAAGCTAAAACCCTAACATAAACAGACACACAGATACAGCAGTCGCTACTGGTCAACTAAGAAGTTACATGATGAAGCCCTAACATAAACAGACACACAGATACAGCAGTCGCTACTTGTCAACTAAGAAGTTACACGATGAAGCTAAAACCCTAACATAAACAGACACACAGATGCAGCAGTCATTACTGGTCAACTAAGAAGTTACATGATGAAGCTCTAACATAAACAGACACACAGATACAGCAGTCACTACTTGTCAACTAAGAAGTTACATGATGAAGCTAAAACCCTAACATAAACAGACACACAGATGCAGCAGTCATTACTGGTCAACTAAGAAGTTACATGATGAAGCTAAAACCCTAACATAAACAGACACACAGATGCAGCAGTCATTACTGGTCAACTAAGAAGTTACATGATGAAGCTAAAACCCTAACATAAACAGACACACAGATACAGCAGACGCTACTGGTCAACTAAGAAGTTACATGATGAAGCCCTAACATAAACAGACACACAGATACAGCAGTCGCTACTTGTCAACTAAGAAATTACATGATGAAGCTAAAACCCTAACATAAACAGACACACAGATACAGCAGTCACTACTGGTCAACTAAGAAGTTACACGATGAAACCCTAACATAAATAGACACACAGATACAGCAGTCACTACTGGTCAACTAAGAAGTTACACGATGAAACCCTAACATAAATAGACACACAGATACAGCAGTCACTACTGGTCAACTAAGAAGTTACACGATGAAGCTGAAGCCCTAACATAAACAGACACACAGATACAGCAGTCACTACTGGTCAACTAAGAAGTTACATGATGAAACCCTAACATAAACAGACATACAGATACAGCAGTCACTACTGGTCAACTAAGAAGTTACATGATGAAGCTAAAAACCCTAACATAAACAGACACACAGATGCAGCAGTCACTACTGGTCAACTAAGAAGTTACATGATGAAGCTAAAACCCTAACATAAACAGACACACAGATGCAGCAGTCACTACTGGTCAACTAAGAAGTTACATGATGAAGCTAAAACCCTAACATAAACAGACACACAGATACAGCAGTCACTACTGGTCAACTAAGAAGTTACATGATGAAGCTAAAAACCCTAACATAAACAGACACACAGATGCAGCAGTCACTACTGGTCAACTAAGAAGTTACATGATGAAGCTAAAACCCTAACATAAACAGACACACAGATACAGCAGTCACTACTGGTCAACTAAGAAGTTACATGATGAAACCCTAACATAAACAGACACACAGATACAGCAGACGCTACTGGTCAACTAAGAAGTTACACGATGAAACCCTAACATAAATAGACACACAGATACAGCAGTCACTACTGGTCAACTAAGAAGTTACAAGATGAAACCCTAACATAAACAGACACACAGATACAGCAGTCACTACTGGTCAACTAAGAAGTTACATGATGAAGCTAAAACCCTAACATAAACAGACACACAGATACAGCAGTCACTACTGGTCAACTAAGAAGATACATGATGAAGCTAAAACCCTAACATAAACAGACACACATATACAGCAGTCACTACTGGTCAACTAAGAAGTTACATGATGAAGCTAAAACCCTAACATAAACAGACACACAGATACAGCAGTCACTACTGGTCAACTAAGAAGTTACATGATGAAACTGAAACCCTAACATAAACAGACACACAGATACAGCAGTCACTACTGGTCAACTAAGAAGTTACATGATGAAACCCTAACATAAACAGACACACAGATACAGCAGTCGCTACTGGTCAACTAAGAAGTTACATGATGAAACCCTAACATAAACAGACACACAGATACAGCAGACGCTACTGGTCAACTAAGAAGTTACATGATGAAACCCTAACATAAACAGACACACAGATACAGCAGTCACTACTGGTCAACTAAGAAGTTACATGATGAAACTGAAACCCTAACATAAACAGACACACAGATACAGCAGTCACTACTGGTCAACTAAGAAGTTACATGATGAAACCCTAACATAAACAGACACACAGATACAGCAGTCGCTACTGGTCAACTAAGAAGTTACATGATGAAACCCTAACATAAACAGACACACAGATACAGCAGTCACTACTGGTCAACTAAGAAGTTACATGATGAAACCCTTACATAAACAGACACACAGATGCAGCAGTCACTACTGGTCAACTAAGAAGTTACATGATGAAGCTAAAACCCTAACATAAACAGACACACAGATACAGCAGTCACTACTGGTCAACTAAGAAGTTACATAATGAAGCTAAAACCCTAACATAAACAGACACACAGATACAGCAGTCGCTACTGGTCAACTAAGAAGTTACATGATGAAACCCTAACATAAACAGACACACAGATACAGCAGTCGCTACTGGTCAACTAAGAAGTTACATGATGAAACCCTAACATAAACAGACACACAGATGTAGCAGTCGCTACTGGTCAACTAAGAAGTTACATGATGAAGCTGAAGCCCTACCATAAACAGACACACAGATACAGCAGACACTACTGGTCAACTAAGAAGTTACATGATGAAGCTGAAGCCCTAACATAAACAGACACACAGATGTAGCAGTCGCTACTGGTCAACTAAGAAGTTACATGATGAAACCCTAACATAAACAGACACACAGATACAGCAGTCGCTACTGGTCAACTAAGAAGTTACATGATGAAGCTGAAACACTAACATAAACAGACACACAGATACAGCAGTCACTACTGGTCAACTAAGAAGTTACATGATGAAACCCTAACATAAACAGACACACAGATACAGCAGTCACTACTGGTCAACTAAGAAGTTACATGATGAAGCTAAAACCCTAACATAAACAGACACACAGATACAGCAGTCACTACTGGTCAACTAAGAAGTTACATGATGAAGCTAAAACCCTAACATAAACAGACACACAGATACAGCAGTCGCTACTGGTCAACCAAGAAGTTACATGATGAAGCTAAAACCCTAACATAAACAGACACACAGATACAGCAGTCACTACTGGTCAACTAAGAAGTTACATGATGAAGCTGAAACCCTAACATAAACAGACACACAGATACAGCAGTCACTACTGGTCAACTAAGAAGTTACATGATGAAGCTGAAACCCTAACATAAACAGACACACAGATACAGCAGTCACTACTGGTCAACTAAGAAGTTACATGATGAAACCCTAACATAAACAGACACACAGATACAGCAGTCACTACTGGTCAACTAAGAAGTTACATGATGAAACCCTAACATAAACAGACACACAGATACAGCAGTCACTACTGGTCAACTAAGAAGTTACATGATGAAACCCTAACATAAACAGACACACATATACAGCAGTCACTACTGGTCAACTAAGAAGTTACATGATGAAACCCTAACATAAACAGACACACAGATACAGCAGTCACTACTGGTCAACTAAGAAGTTACATGATAAAGCTGAAACCCTAACATAAACAGACACACAGATACAGCAGTCACTACTGGTCAACCAAGAAGTTACGCGATGAAACCCTAACATAAACAGACACACAGATACAGCAGTCACTACTGGTCAACTAAGAAGTTACATGATGAAGCTAAAACCCTAACATAAACAGACACACAGATACAGCAGTCACTACTGGTCAACTAAGAAGTTACATGATGAAGCTAAAACCCTAACATAAACAGACACACAGATACAGCAGTCACTACTGGTCAACTAAGAAGTTACATGATGAAGCTAAAACCCTAACATAAACAGACACACAGATGCAGCAGTCGCTACTGGTCAACTAAGAAGTTACATGATGAAACCCTAACATAAACAGACACACAGATACAGCAGTCGCTACTGGTCAACTAAGAAGTTACATGATGAAACCCTAACATAAACAGACACACAGATACAGCAGTCACTACTGGTCAACCAAGAAGTTACACGATGAAACCCTAACATAAACAGACACACAGATACAGCAGTCACTACTGGTCAACTAAGAAGTTACACGATGAAACCCTAACATAAACAGACACACAGATACAGCAGTCACTACTGGTCAACTAAGAAGTTACATGATGAAACCCTAACATAAACAGACACACAGATACAGCAGTCACTACTGGTCAACCAAGAAGTTACACGATGAAACCCTAACATAAACAGACACACAGATACAGCAGTCACTACTGGTCAACTAAGAAATTACACGATGAAACCCTAACATAAACAGACACACATATACAGCAGTCGCTACTGGTCGACTAAGAAGTTACATGATGAAGCTAAAACCCTAACATAAACAGACACACAGATACAGCAGTCGCTACTGGTCAACTAAGAAGTTACATGATGAAACCCTAACATAAACAGACACACAGATACAGCAGTCACTACTGGTCAACTAAGAAGTTACATGATGAAGCTACAACCCTAACATAAACAGACACACAGATGCAGCAGTCATTACTGGTCAACTAAGAAGTTACATGATGAAGCTCTAACATAAACAGACACACAGATACAGCAGTCACTACTGGTCAACTAAGAAGTTACATGATGAAGCTGAAACCCTAACATAAACAGACACACAGATACAGCAGTCACTACTTGTCAACTAAGAAGTTACATGATGAAGCTAAAACCCTAACATAAACAGACACACAGATGCAGCAGTCATTACTGGTCAACTAAGAAGTTACATGATGAAGCTAAAACCCTAACATAAACAGACACACAGATGCAGCAGTCATTACTGGTCAACTAAGAAGTTACATGATGAAGCTAAAACCCTAACATAAACAGACACACGGATACAGCAGTCGCTACTGGTCAACTAAGAAATTACACGATGAAACCCTAACATAAACAGACACACAGATACAGCAGACGCTACTGGTCAACTAAGAAGTTACACGATGAAGCTGAAACCCTAACATAAACAGACACACAGATGCAGCAGTCACTACTGGTCAACTAAGAAGCTACATGATGAAACCCTAACATAAACAGACACACAGATACAGCAGTCGCTACTTGTCAACTAAGAAGTTACATGATGAAGCTAAAACCCTAACATAAACAGACACACAGATGCAGCAGTCATTACTGGTCAACTAAGAAGTTACATGATGAAGCTAAAACCCTAACATAAACAGACACACGGATACAGCAGTCGCTACTGGTCAACTAAGAAGTTACATGATGAAGCTAAAACCCTAACATAAACAGACACACAGATACAGCAGTCGCTACTGGTCAACTAAGAAG
This sequence comes from Flabesymbios commensalis, assembly GCA_964017125.1. Classification (NCBI taxonomy): domain Eukaryota; kingdom Metazoa; phylum Annelida; class Polychaeta; order Terebellida; family Flabelligeridae; genus Flabesymbios; species Flabesymbios commensalis. Next base: position 1,234,801 of record OZ024918.1, read on the forward strand.
TGACTGTTCATTACATTTCTTACGGCAGTTAGCCTTAAAAGTAAACAGGTATAAGTAACTATTAAAATAATATTATACAAATAAGTAGACGTTATATATCACCTTGATGCAAACATGGTTATATTAACCTATTGATTACATGTAGCTCTTGTTTTAATCCATTCATTAGTTGTCAATGTATTCATTAACTGTTGTTGTATTCTCTTGCTTAAATCTATTTACTAGCTCATCTTTTAAAATGTTCAACCTATTTTTACATTGTTTATTAGCATGTACCATATCAGCTTTCAAACATATTGAAGATGAAATGTGACAATAACCAGCAAGCTTTGAAAATAGTCCACATCCATTTTGTCAAATCTGAATAATTTTCACTCGCTTAAAGTTGACGCGATCCACAACTTCAAGTGGGTGAAAATGCAAATTGAATAATTTGGCGGTAAAGGGTTAACCTATTTATAAGATCTTAAGTATTTATTATTAGGGGCGGGGGCCCTAGGGTAGTGGTTAGCACCGCTGCCTTTCACGCCAGTGTCCGGGGTTAGGTTCCCGGTCTCGGCGGTTTGAAAGAAACAAAATTGTTTCTTCCCCATCCACGTGTGAAAGTTAGTATTGTGGGGAGCCTCCGTGACCGAGAGGTAGCGTGCTCGGCCTCAGACCGCCAGGGCTCGAATTTCGAATCCTGTGTCTGGAAGACAGTGTCATCTCAATCATCTCACCATCCTCAGGAGGTTCTCCTGGCCCAGTTTAGCCTATATGTGCACAAAGGTGGCCTAAAGCCTGATTTATTTCATTTCATTTATTATTAGGTCTCATTTCAACCTATTACTCATTAGCTCTGTTTTAGCCTATTCATTAGCAATGTTTTACCTTATTTATGATATCTTAAGTATTTAATATTAACTATTTTACCTATTTATTAGCCACTCATTACATATTATACGCAGCTCTATACTACATTAACATGACCTTGACCTATCTAACCTTGGACAGAGTTCGGACTTTGGACTTACCTGATTTTCGATAGCTTTCTTGATGTTAGAGTAAAACGGCACTATACCTAGCAGCAGGAATATCAGCAGGAACACAAACTGTACCCCAGACGTATGACGACCTCTGCTAAACTCAAGGTGAACTAATACCAGCGACAGAATCTGAAGAAACGAACCAAATAATAAAGATATATACATATACCACAATTTTCAACCACCTGAAGTTGTGAGTCGCTGTAGCGAGACACAACCTCAAGTGGGTGAAAATTTTCAATGATTTCATTTTCCGCTCCAAGGGTTAACATTGAATGTGTGATTTCTGACACAAAAAAATAACGAGCGATGTGAATATGCATGGCTCCTTACAAACGATGCTAGTCGTATACTGGGCTCCAGGTAGAGGTATAGGGGGGCGTCCTGCTGCTCCCAGTCCTGGAGGATCGTGTGGATCAGCTCTGTCAGTGACGTCCCAATAACCAGCGTAACAATCACCTGGAGAGACATATGATTCATTGACATCAACAAAAGTCATTACTGATATTTTTGTTTGCCATAGATATATATATCAGTAGATAGGGTTAGCTTTGTAAAATCACATGCAATTATAAAGTTATTAATACTTAAAATCATCTTATTATACATAGTAGCAGAAAAGACACTTATCAAACAAAACACTTATTCTTATCGATATATATGGCAAAGTGTAGTATTCTACACCCAATTGGCTCATCCTGTCACATAACGAGATCAGCCAATCACCCCCGTCATTCAGTTTTTATTTAAATTAAAGGGTAGAATACCATACTTGGTCCCCATTTGGCATCTGAGACGAAGTTAATGTGTCTATAGAGCGCGTCATTTAGACTACTAGAACATGTTATAGAGACTACATTGTTATAGATAGCTTCTATTAAACTATGTAATATGTTTCAATTAATTTTTCAGGCTAGTCGCGGCATCACTAGATATAATTTTCCTATGAACCTAAAACAACATTAAACCAGCATTGGCACAACGTCTGGTATTGATTTGGCTCCCATCTGTAACCTCAAAAACTATACTCGGGTCTACATTGTAAATATAGACCAGATCACAGTACTTTTAGGGGGATATACATTGTCCTATGAACCTAGCACAACATTAAACCAGCATTGGCACAACGTCTGGCACTGGTTTGGCTCCCATCTGAAACCTCAAAAACTATACTCGGGTCTACATTGTAAATATAGACCAGATCGCCGTACTTTTAGGGAGATATACATTGTCCCCTTGGATATGAAAGGGTGTATCAGCCACTTAGTGAGATATCCTATGTTTAGTCCCAGTTAGACGCACCAATACGGTTTAGGTTCATAGTTGAGCAGAGTAGACCAAGCGGTGTTTGTGTATGTTCATCACGTGACCCTATTCAAATGATAAATTACCTATAAAGACGTATAAATCAACATATCAAGCCTTTAACCATCAGTCACGACTACGTTCGTTTTTTTCCATATTTTATTATCAACACATGTCAAATTTAAAGGTAAATCGTGACATCAATCAACAAGATTTGAAAATAGTTGACCTTCATTTTTTCAAATCTGAATAATTTTCAGATACTCACTTGACGTTATTATTATGCTAATGAGATGTAAATCTGCCTTATCAACGACTGATATAATGATCACCAATCAAACAGAGATTTTTATGGTATTATGGACGTACCATTTTGAGCCAGTTGATCCATCCTTTATCTTGCCACGTGTTCACTTTAGGCCAAACACAGCATAATATAGGTAAATACCTGAAATATACATAATATTGGTAAATACCTGAAAACACACAGCATAATATTGGTAAATACCTGAAAAACACAGCATCTGGCTTAACAACAGACACACATCAGGCTCCGGTCTCACCAATTGACTCAAGTCAAAATATTGTTTTAACTATTACCACGTGATCAAGTCTCATCCAATCAGAGAGCTCAAGACCGACTTACGTGGGGGTGACTTAGAAGAGCAGTTGGTGAAACCGGCCCCAGGTTGTATCACCGCAAATCACGTTTTTAATTCGTTTAATCAGCTTATCACTTCACAGCTATTGGGAACGAAAAGTGTCTTTAAAAAGTTGAGTCAATTTGAACAAATACGAGTATTTTTAGCCACTTGAAGTTGTGGGTCGCACTAGTGAGACACAACATCAGGTGGGTTAAAAAATTTATTTTTTGCACTTTAAAGTAAATGAGCTGGGCGGCTTATAGTAACTACATTTTTTGGCTTATTATATATGTTTCACAATTGCTTTTGTAACATACTAATTATATATGAAACTAGAATGGCATTAGACATGTGGACCTGAACTCTTGTTGTAGAGGGTCATTGTAAAAAAAATAGTAATTTTACAAAAACAAGAAATGCAAATTAAAATATGTATAATTAGGTGGAAACCTCGATTAGCAATATGCTTCTGTTGCCTCCTATTTTTTTCATATTGCTCATAAATGTATGTATTTTTTGTGAATTACTTTTCTTTTTGTTATGAAGAGAATAAACACTTTCTGATTCAGATTCTGATCTTACCCAACACTTAACACCCAGAGCAGACCACACGGTATCCACACAAGCACAGTGTGCTGGAAACACTCAGGTAGATCAGGGCTGGACGAGTTCCACGCCAAGTCAAAATCCTGGAAAACAAAAGGTCGTCAGAATAAAGAACCGCGAGACATGTTAGGCCTGTATCTAAAACATACTATATGCCACTATCGTGATAATTATGAGGTCTCGTATACATCGAGACATATTGATTTTGTATGCCACTATCGTCATTATAAGGCCCACATATACATCGAGACATAGGCTTAAGTCTAAATTATATTATATCGCGTTATATCGTGATTATAAGACCAAAGTAGGCCTATATACATCGAGACATTAGTCCTGTGTTTAAATGATATTATATGCCACTATCGTAATAATAAGGACTACGTATACATGGAGACATTATTAGGCCTATGTACAAGTAATATATTCTACAGATCATGCATAGGCCTGCATCGAGATTATTTTTTTTGCTATTGGGACAAATTATATAAAAACGATATAAACCAAAAGTTGCACATGCAGATTTTATATTTCTAGACACAGCTTAATAATATAATCGTCAGCCACGACTATGGTCATCGACTTTAAGTTGTGAATCGCGGCAGGGAGACAGCTTCAAGTGAGTAAACATAACACAGTAAAACCTGTGCATACCGGAATGCCTTGGGGACAAACTCTTATTCAGGTTTGGACAGGTTCCGGTTTGGGGAGGGTTTTTGCTTTCGGAGAGGAACAAAAAACGATAACTTGTACAATTGCCATAAGGTTTTTAATTCGAGATGCGCCGTCGGTAGGTCTACAAATGATAGGTGGATGTATCAAATAAATTGAAATAATAAAAGACACAAGATGTTTTATTATATTAAAATAATAAGCACATATTAGTCATACTGATGTATCTGCCTGATTGCGGTTTTTATAAAAATTGCCTTTTTAGCACTTTACTTAAAACAACAGTACATATTTCACACACGCATTTGTCATTTTTTAAACATTGTTCGTGGTTACGCACAATGCCTGTCACGCCGAAGCGTTCAGTTTGTACCCGCTCCAGTAGTCAGACTTTAAAGAAACCAAATGTTTCATCCCTGCCCCCACTAAAAATTGAGTATAACGTGGAGCCTTTGCAGCTCACCATCCCCAGGTATATGTGAGTACATCCACGATTCAACGGAGACAGCACACTATCTAGATGCACTAGATACCCCGAAAAGAATACAGATGTGAAAAAACAAAGAGCCCGTTATAAGGTTGTAGTGTGGACATGTGTCTGGTCAGGCCCCATCAAGGTTAGGCATACACTCACAACGGATTCAGAGAGTTTTCCATGGGATACTGGAAGGCAGTCAAACGTCTCGGCAAACACAAAACACTTTTCACACATTTTTAAAATGACATTTGAAAATGTTTTACAATATTAAAACGTCGGGTCGACAGAATATTTTAAAACATTAAATAAAAATAGCATGCAAAACATTAATAAAAAAACGTTTTAAAAACGTTTTTATAGCATTTTTTGAAATGTAACTTTTTAACAGAATATTTGAATATTATTAAAAAAAGGTTTTAAGACATTTTTAATGATGTTTTTGAATAAAATTCTTAATAAATGTTTTTTAATATCCTGTTGACCCGACGTTTTAATACTTAAAAAACATTTAGTTTTCTAAATAGCATTGCAATGTTTTTCTGTTTGCTGGGTTTGTGTGATATGATGACTCATCCCTTACAAAGCTGAAGTATTCTGTATAAATCATGGAGGTTAAAGGGTTTTTTCCCATTTGAAATCATCATAAATGTCTTAGTTAGCTCTTTCATTCGAATACCTTTGCTATGGGTCCACGTTCAATGCGACAATCGACTTTATAACGTCAGATTCTGATGTTTAACTTCGGTCCCCGCACTCAAAGGGTTAATTCCCATCGTTCCTTAGCAAACACGTGAAGTTTTCTTGTTTTCTATTTTTAACCTTCCGTATTGTAGCCTATGCATATTTTCAATTTCAAACCAGTTCCCATTAAAATGTCAATGAAATCGTTATGGGAGATGCTGCTCAGTTACCTGATAATTTAATTTGTTATTAAGAGCTACATGTATATTCCCTTTTTTAAATTTCAGAATTACCTCATATAGCTCTGCAAAACTTGGGCGCAAAACTAAAAGGCATTAATAGCCTACCATTAAAGTAAGCCGTTACTGCATTTTGGTTCTACAGAGCAAAATACCATAACATACTAGACATTGCCTCTATTGTGGTTCAATGCTGGGCCACTGTCTGCCATGCTGTCCCAACATTGGGCCACTATACAAGTCATTCCCGGCAGACATAAGACGTTAATCCAATGTTGTTGTGATTTTGGGTCAGGGTCACAGGCGCTGGTGCTACATTAACCCAGCATTGCATAAACGTCGTATGTGTGAAGGTAATGTGTTCATTGGGATATTATTGTGGAAATAACGGTGAGAGGTGTAACCCTTGGAAGAAGAGACATCTGGTGAGTAGAGCTGTAACACAAAGCTGCAGTGTCTGAATCGGAACAGTAGATGCAGTGTGAGCTAATACTAGGTCTAACCTGGCCCCCGATTGAGAGAACGGCGGCTTCAGTGTGAGTCAGGATTCTACACAGGGGATGTAGTGTCCTCGGTGGGAGGCAAGAACACTACAAACAACAACACGATGGACACAAAGATGGAACAATGCTGAGCCATCACTCACCCAGCCCTTAAAGCGCTGACCAAAAAGGGTTTTTTCATTTTAAAAGCATCATAAATGTCTTATTTAGCTCGTTCTGATTCATTTGAATACCTATGTTATGAGTATACGGCCATTATAAATCGTTGTAGTGTTACAGTGCGGGGATCGACTTTAGTCGTGAGAATCAGACGTCTACAGACGTGATCTGACCTACCAAGACGCCTAGAATGGTCTAGTCTTGCAGAAAAAAAATTAGCTATTTTTTAGGATGAATGTAATTTTGTGAGCTTTGAACAAAGTTCATTCTTATATACAGAAGGTCAATTATGACTTAATTTGTTATAAATTTCACGTTTTGCGTAAAAAGTGTGATAACTATTAATGTTTTAGGAATAGGCTAGGCCTTATTATAGGCAAGATTTAATTTGGTAAGAAATAGATGCGTTGTTCAAAAAGAGCAGAATTTAAAAAGTCCAAGCGCGGTGATCAATCCAGGTGATCACGTATCCTCCCAATACATGAACAGTAATTAATAAATCTCTTCCATATGGTCTGTCTTTACCCCTAGCTCCTGTCGATGAGCTTGATTTGGTCTGTGTTAGGACTATCTGAGCTATTGATTGATTGATTGATTGATTGATTGATTGATTGATTGATTGATTGATTGATTGATTGATTGATTGATTGATTGATTGATTGATTGATTGATTGATTGATTGATTGATTGATTGATTGATTGATTGATTGATTGATTGATTGATTGATTGATTGATTGATTGATTGATTGATTGATTGATTGATTGATTGATCGATCGATCGATCGATCGATCGATCGATCGATCGATCGATCGATCGATCGATCGATCGATTGATTGATTGATTGATTGATTGATTGATTGATTGATTGATTGATTGATTGATTGATTGATTGATTGATTGATTGATTGATTGATTGATTGATTGATTGATTGATTCGTTCATTCATCCATTCATTCATTCACGCCTGACTACTTAATTAATTAATTAATTCATTTAATAACTTCATTAATTACCGTTAGTAACCATAATTAATATTATAGGCTACCGCATCTGCGGTCACGTATTCTGGGGTTCAGGGCCGGATGAAATAATCGTTAGCACAGATACATATCATCACGTGACACCCATCACCTTTACCCCTTTAACAACCACGGTATGTCTCATTTTAGAAACGCAGTGACGTCACCGGAAGCCTTTTTGAATATGGCTACTCTGTAAAAAAGTTATATAAAGTTATATAAGTCCCTCTCCCCATACTTCATTGTATTAGATTGCTCGGTGAAAACATAGCAGGTAAGGCCACTATGTTTTTTTCTCTGTTTAGATGAGCGCGCGTAATATATTTAGACCGCCCATTACCAAAAAAAACATGTGTTTCTTTTTGCCCAGCGCGTGCATTAGATTGTTGCCGATTTCCGAAAAAAACAGTCAATTTTGGGAGATAAAAAAAATACTCAGAAAAAAAAAAAAGTTCATTTCGAGAGATAACAAATATTTTTCCAGCTACGTTTTTTTTGCTTGTTTTTTCCGTCGCCCTCATTATTTTTTTTTTTAAATAGGTCAATTTTTTTTTATTTCGTCGCCCTCATTAATTTTTCCAGAAATATGTTCGATGTTTTTTTATTATTTTGTCGCCCTCATTAACTTTTCTAAAAATAGGTTCAATGTTTTTTTTCTTAAATGTTTTTTATTCCCGCCCTCCCTCATTAGATTTTGGATTTTTTCTGATCTAAAACAGATAAATTAAACATAGTGGCCTAAAAGCTATTGAGTTTTGCGGAATATAGAGCACTGATTTGTATAGTAGTGTTTCGGGTGTTTTAATTCCTGGAGCACTGGTGTCGACAGTAGTAGATAGATAGATAGATGATTAACTCGACAAAAAATACATATTCATTACATACATTTACATTTGATTAACACATAATATGTTTCCTGTATGTCTGGAGACACCCATTAATACATCGCTATCACGGGGCCACCAACTATGTTTACCGGAAAATTTAAATAAATATATATAAAACAAAAAGACATGCATATAATTTGCATGTATGTACTGATAAAATTTTGAATATTTTACATGAGCATTAAAAATAATAGTTGTTGACCATAATCAACCATTGTTGGATATTTTCAATATAAATGTTATTTCAGCTTTCACTACCAGAGTACCCCTTTGTCACCTGAATGCCATGTAACATGCAGCTGACAAAGGTGAACCCCAGCGGTGAAAGGGTTTTCAAAGTAACAACAGTATGTTGTCAAATTTTAAACCCCCCCCCCCCATCAGTGAAAAGCAAGATTCGCCCCTGAATAGCATTTTATATTGAAATAATTTAATTCAAAACTAGGACAAAATAAAAACAAAGTGCCTAATTATTATATATGTTTTATTATGATGTACATATGTTTATTATGTACATATTCCTATTATCTTCAACAGAAGGCATTTATGGAATAATGTATGTATAATATTATATTTTGCAATAAAATAAATAAATACTATGAACCACAATAATGAATATGACAATATTATTAGCCTGTTATAATATCTTTCCCGATAAATGTTTCAGGAACTTGATAAATAAAACTATTGAAAGAAGCTATGAGATTCAAATGAACGCATACCTAAATCACTTTGATAATGTATGCTATGTATGGCCTACTAGGCCTACTATATGTTCAACGTGTTAATAACTACTGTCTTAATATAAGGATATACAATACATTGTTTACTGAGTGTCACCTATTGACCCCTTATCACTTTCGGTCGGGGGGGGGGACAAGTACAATGAATTACTATAATATACGGCCTCGGAAAAATAATAAATCGTTACGAGCGGACAAGGAAGAAACATGTTGTTTCTTTGAAACCTGAACAGGCCTGCCAGAGCGGGGAACGAAGCCACAGATCCCGCCGTGACAGGCATCCGACGTAACCTTTATTAGCAGGCGCGTCTGCAGGCATACTCGGGGTACTCAACTGCGTACCTGTAGGCATACGCAGCCTACGCTACAGCGTACCTTCAAATTTTGAAATCACGTGTTTTGAGGAGCCATCACATAACACCCCTTTCGTGACTTCGTGAAAATATTCGTTCAGGCCTACCCACCCAATACCGGTTCAATGTTGGGCTAGCGTCGCAGCCCACTGCTGGATCAATGCTGAGCAATCGTATTCGACGCTGGCTCAACCTTTTCACTACCATACATGACGGAAATTTCCGTCGTCATTCGTCAATGAACGTAACCATAAAATGACACAAATTTTCGTCAAATATATACTACATTTATGTATTTTTCGTCATTTGAAGCTGGAAATTGCGTTAGCAATTCCAGCTTCAAATGACGAAAAATAGAACTCCTACACCAGTATATCTGGATCCTGGCATGCACCCCGGCCTGGAAGTCAAAGGGTTAACATTGAACAGAATTGAGTGAGTGTCTCTGTTTGCTCTGACTGCCATGCGGGTGACGCTTTATGCCCCAAAAAGCCACTACCCGGATGACACGATACATTGGCCCAGTTTCGAAATAATGTTGGGCCACCGTCTGCGACGCTGGGCCAACATTATTCCAACCAGGAATATAATAGTGAATATTTTTTTCTGAAGACTTTTAAAACACGAAAGTACTTAACCTAGGGACCTCAAACGTTATATTGCACATGATCATAAGGCCTGGTGTGCAGAAATGTTAAACGTTTCCCACACACAGCACCCCTCTTTCCCCTAAATAGGACACAAACTCAGGCAAAATAAACTTAATCAATCGAGCAATGAATGAATGAATAATGAATGAATGAATTGCCCAGGAGAGATTGAATCAGAATGCATAATAATTACACTTACCCAGAATTTACTGGAGTTCCCACACACGGCCGGCCAAGAGATGTCCTGCGCCATGACGCCTAGCTTTATGACGTCAGGCTTTAGGTATGGCGTCACTATGTATACAGCCGGGTATTATGATGTCATAAGTCGCTGTGACCAGTTTGTTTAGCTGTCACCCACCATGGAGTATAGGCTGCTGTCACACATGTCAACTCCACTATTTATACTATCAGAGTCACATGATCCGATTTCACCACCTGGTAAGCAGTTATAGGGGGACCTCCTTTGATGACGTCACGGGGAACCCCTTCTCCTCCATAGATTACCCAGCAAACACACGACGTTGAACCAATGTGGATAAAATACTGGTCCAGCGTCGTAGGCGGTGGGCCAATATTAAATCAACTTTGGTTCAACGTCTAGTGTTTGCTTGTTTAGCAGGCCTATCAAACACAAGATATTAGCTCAATGATGGTACAATGTTGGTCCACCGTCTGCGACGCTGGTCTAACATTGTACCAGCATTGGGTTAATGTCTCTTGTTAGCAGGCCTATACGCTATGAATCTGTTATCATCTTATCAGGAAGGCGTCCACAAAAGGCCTGCACACCATTACACGGTATGATCAAACCTTTAACCCCTGGAGGACTCAGTGTTTTATGAAAATTTTGCTTAGAGTTTTTTTAGGTGATTTCAAATCTGTGACATTCAGTTAAAGTAACGTTACATTCGGGATTCGGTGGTAGGTCGTAGGCCGTGATTCGGTGGTAAGTGATTCGGTGGTAGGTCGTAGGCCGCCTGAAAAATGTGGGCGCACAATAGAATGGCACGCATGCGCTGCATGGTCATTATCCACAGGAGTGGGGACTGCTTAATGTTAATAGTATGATTCAGTGCAGCATACGGATGCTTTAACTAGGAGCGCATGAGTCCACCATTGCGCCAGACATCAGCATCCTATTTCCAGACCATTACTGAAGGAAACAGTTTATGATACTCGGTACTTTTCTGTGATTTTATGCGGTTTATTAGTGCCTCTATTGAAAGAAACGATCGTCCAAGCTGTGCCAAGTCCACATATGTTTCCTATGATTTTGGCATCTTTATTGAGCTACATTGTACAAAATTGTCCACTTTGAGTTAGAAGGTGCTAAACTGCCACTTTGTAAAGTGGCAGTTTAGCACCTTCTAACTCAAAGGGAACATAATGGCCCTACCAATATGTGTCCTAATCATAGACCTCTAGCAATCTTCTAATTCTGTGGTCCTAATAATAAGCTAGTTGAGCTAATTTCAGAACCTTTTAGTTTAAATCACGCTCTCATAAATTGTATTATATGTAGCCACTTATTGGCTTATGAGTTCTATTTATCATCTCCATATTTAACACTTACAGCGCGGGGATCGACTTTAGTTGTCAGAATCTGACGTCTGTAGACGTCAGATTCTGACGACTAAAGTCGATCCCCGCGCTGTAAGTGTAACAAATATTTATAATGGTCGTAATCCCATAACATAGGTATTCAAATGAATCAGAAAGAGTGAACTAAGACGTTTATGATGATTTTGAATTGATTAAAACCTTTGACCTCTATGATTTATACAAAAGTAATTCAGCGTTAAGCACATTCCCATGGCATCAAGACTTGAGATAAAGGTATTTAAAATATGTCTGGAAAGAGGACATAGGCCTACCATTATTTGTCATTACCCACAGTAATCACCAGGTGGTGTTTCTGTCATTATACTTGCCCTGAAACGCAACATATCAGCTGTTCTAGGAAGAGTTCACAACGTTCCTATCGTAAATTGGAAAAGGTACTGGTAAGGATAGGTTTTGAAATTGTATACTTTATATTTTAGCTAAAGAAAAATAGCCTAAAGTGCCTAAAAATATTTTCTTTAGAGTCATATGTGTATTATTAACTGTTAATATTTTGTGTCTTTCTGTTATCAGGGGTTATAAATATATGTTTTCCCGTTATCAATATGTGCCTTTACATGTGGATCCTATAATAATAAGAAAAATATTTCGAGGATTGGAACTGGTACTTGATGTGTAGCTTGATAATTTGTTAAAAGTAGGTGTGTCGTCATGATTCGCTGAGTAAACATTGCGGGCACAGACTTCAATGGCCCGCATACGCAGCATGGTACACGTCTATAGATACAGGTATGAGGTCTGCCACAATTTAAATATTATGGTTCAGCAAAGCATAGCGACCCAACCTGCTTTAATTTATCAAATAGGGCCTAAGTTTACTTCAATATTTGATTTGTAAAGACTGATCAGGAGTAATTAAACAGTATACACAATAATTGTTACCAAAAGTTAACATAATTTTAACATTCAAAAGTTAACATAACATTTATTATGTACCGGTGATGCTAATTGTGTTTTTTTGTGTCATTTAAGGCATGCTAACGTGACGTTTGTTTTGACATGTTGTATTGTCACATTAGCAGCAGTGCCAATAGAAGTCGCATCCTTATCTAGAATTATTTGTAGGCCTACATGTTTTGAAATAAAGACTGGAATGACTGGTTTTAGATTGTTGCATTGTAGAATGACTACGAGGTCTGTTCCTTTACTGTTTGCAATAAACATATAGTCATGAAGTGTTAATGGGACAGATGTCATGCCTTCCCAAAGTATATATGTTATTAAATGAAATTGTCCAACCACTGATATATAACTGGACATGTAAACACAATTAAAAACAATTGGACTAAACACAAATCTTCGGTTTTGACTTTTGGGCCCCTTATTAACAACAAATTTTAGAGGCGTCCAACCTCATCTCGCGATATCACTTTGATACGACTGATGTGGCTCATATAAAGATGAAGCCAATGTTCAGTGCAGCTTTCATTTTCCAATTACCATGATTACCCTTTCATTTCTGCGCCTTGTCGTGATGATCTAGGTAGTCAGAAAAGAATAATCTTGTTCAAAGGACTGATGAGACCTGAACGAATGTAGGCCTATAGATTTGACACTGTCACAATAGTATTGCCGTTTGTCTATTTAAATGCATTTAAATATATCATAGTCATATACAAAAACACGTATCTTGCAATGCCTTTGTCCAGTTAAACTACAATTTTATAGCATATATGTGGTAAATTCTGGATATCACAGAACCACCAATGGATACTTTTTGGGGTTGGTTTAGTATGACAAAACCGATTTATGTGTTGTATCCACAAAAAGAAGCATTATTTGCGATAGTAGGCCCATGCTATTATTATATATATTATAGCATGGAAAATTTTGTATCGTCCCTAAGGCATCAGCCCAACCTAGTTGTTTTCTCCAGATGATCAAGAGTTGTATCGTCGCGGGACTGTCATGACAAAAAGCCCTGTGATTGTAGGCTATTTGGTCCAATGAAAGGGCAATAATCCCTTCTATTTTTCCTGTTCATGCAGCTACAAATAGAAGTAAGTGTGACTCAAATGTCCCAATTAGAAGGAAATACTTACTTTAGTTTACAAACTTAATATGCACTAGGGGTAACATAATTGAACACGTCCATTGGCCTACCATTTGAAAAATTTCACGCAGTTTTAGAAGGTAGGCCTATTTCAAAAGTTCGACCATTTGACATGTAAAATTGTAATTAAATCCTGAGGCGAAATCTAATAGATTTAGAGGGCGACGTTTTTTTATTATTAACTATAGGCCCATAGGCCTACATGTTACATGGACTAACTTTAAAATAAGCAATATTTTTCAATGAAATTCTCAGGGTAGGCCTACCGTAAAGTGGAAATGCTTTGGCCCGCTGGGTCAACTTTGCACCAACAGTATCTGGATCATTTAGTTTTTTATCAGGTCACCTGGTTTCGAGTTCGATACTTGGGTTAATTTGGCCCACCACAACCGGCAGGGGTAACTTCGGCCCAGATGTTGTAGGCCCCTACAGGGTTCTAATATTAGCTCTAATAATAATTATTTTGTTACTTTGGGTCGAGGTCTACGATGGCCACAGAACACTGGATCTAGGAGGACACAGAAATAATAGGAAAAAACTAAGTAGCAATGGGTGACTTTCGCCCAAGCCCACAGACAACGCTGACGTTGCACCTTGTGTTATATGGTACCGGTACAATAGTAGGCTATGTACGTGATTGTTCTTTTTAAAACTTCAAACTGTGGGTCAATATTAAACCCCTTCAAGAGGTCTAGCTTGAATTATAACCAATAAAAAAATATGGGTCAAAGTATCAACACCTGCTGGTGTAACTTTGGCCTACCATTAAAATGAAAAAAAAAATCTTTCCAATAATAGGTGAATGATATCTTTCAACGATAATAAAGGGGTGACCAGGTTTCTACCACATACCATCTCTGTTGCCGGTCTTTACTGGCAAAATGATACCGTATCTGCTTACTTTACAAGTAAGCAGATACTTCCTTTTGCCTTTGTAGAGTACAATTCATCCATTCATCCATTGACTCGTGTCTTTTCCAGAGAAGAACGAGCGGGGGCGAGTTCGGGGTTCGGTTCCCGGTCTCGGCGGTTTGAAGGAAACAAAATGTTTCTTCCCCATCCACGTGTGAAAGTCAGTATTGTGGGGAGCCTCCGTGACCGAGAGGTAGCGTGCTCGGCCTCAGACCGCCAGGGTTCGAATTTCGAATTATGTGTCTGGAGGACAGTGTCATCTCAATCATCTGACCATCCTCAGGAGGTTCTCCTGGCGCAGTTTAGCCTATATGTGCACAAAGGTGGCCAATAACCGATTCATTTCATTTATTTCTTTACTTCAGTAAGTAGCAACCCTGCAAACACTGTACGTGATATAGCGTTCGTTAAAGTTCCGTTTTCGTCATTCATGAATGAACGTAATTTATGTTGTACGTTCCAAGGACTTAAATGGGAGTTCACAGAGCTATGTCCTAAGTACGAATGCTATACGTTGTGGGGACGTTATTACAACGTAAAGTAGTTTGTAGGGAATGGAATAGTGAACAAAAAATAGGTCAAAGTATCCCCGCTTTACTGTAGTCATGCACATGACTAGCAAAGAGTTCTTGTGAAATGTCATGACGATTGATTGAGAATTGACTTGGAAATCAGCGAAAATTATTTACCACGGTTGATGACTAATGTGAATCAGACTAGTTTAGGCCCCTAATGGACCCCATGTGGGCCTATATGTCAAATTTAATAGAAGATTTGCAAAACTCTATTGATAACCTTTTTAAGTATTGTTCAAAGTGGCAACTAATTGTGAATATTCTAAAAAAAAAATTCGTGTTTGGCAAGAAGCCTAAAAGCTCGATCAATGGATGTACCGTAGGCCTACACTTTTTTTTCAATGAATTAGGGCCTACAGATTGAAACAACAACGCAATACAAATATTTCGGTTGTATTTTTAAATCAAACCCTGGTATTTGCAAAGAACATTTAAGTCACACATATATCTTAAAAGCAAATAAAGCTACATATAAAGTGAAAAGTTACTGTGTACCTTTAGGAAACCCCCACATCAACTTGCAATCAAATTGTTAAGCTCTATTGGCCTCCGTATTATTGAGTATGGGAGTGAAATATTATGCCAGTTGGAATAAATGATGATTCTGTTCATATTTTTCATGTCAAATTTCATAAAAGAACACTTAGACTTAGATCTCAGATCCCCTATTTAGCTGATCTCGGTGAGGTGGGACAGTATACATGTCTACCCCATGTCAATAAAATTAATACTAATTAGAGCTATCAAATATTAGTTGAGATTGGCAAATTTTCTCTATGATTGTAGGCCTATGTATAACAAAAAGTATGTTTGATGCATTGTCCCAGACAACATCACTCCAGTGGTCCACCAGTGGCTATGAGCGGCAAAAAAGCCACTGGTGGACCACCAGTGGCACGACGGCGGAAGTCGGAAGGTGGGATTTGCCACTCATGGCCACTGATGGACCACCGGTGGTCCACCACCGGCAAAAAATGTAGCTAGTGGGCCACCCGCTATCAGCTGGACAACCGTATGGTGGGCCACCACTGGCAACCGGTGGCATTAGGTGGTGGGCCACCGGTGGCCCACCATTACGTTGCTGTCTGGGATGTAGGCCATGGTTAGACAACCTAGGATGTGTAGGCCTAACTTTCCAGCAAACACAAAAGCGTTTTGTTATATATCTCAAAAACGTCTATACGCCTACTTGGTTAAAAAAACTGGCTGCATGACCAATCATCAACGTGTTTTCATCCTCAATGTGAATGTGGTCCATTTCTTCGAAAAAAGTATTGCATAGACGTCTATGATAAACGTTGTTTAGATGAGAAATAGAGGTCTAGAGAACAGTTTTAGACGTTTATATTACGTATGCTAACAACGCAGATGTAGCTTAACTTAGACGTCTATGAAATGGTCTATCAACGATAAACTGGTTTTCAACGTTTAAACGACGTCTGTGTCAATTACGCATAATTATTATCTGTTGCAACGTAGACGTTTATATAGACGTCTATAGACCATATGGGTCATATCGCCTGGAAATGTACAATTGCCCATTATTGTGGTCGTAAGTATTATACTGGCCTTAGCTTTACTGATGAGTAATATATTTCTTATTCAAACACCTATAGCTATAATCGATAGATATCTAGCTTGATGAAAATGCATAGGTTTCACTGTGTTTCACGACTCGTTGGTGCTTATTTTCAGTCTGACAGTGTCATATTTGGGTCCAAATAACACACTTTCAACCTTTAGACGACACTTCAAAAGTTTTTAACAAATATACAGGCTTGATATATAATATTTTTGTTACTTTCCATAGTTGCTACATATATAAGGTATTCAATAAATAAATATAAGCTGCACAAAACATATTTTGGGATAGCACCTGCATGTATACCACCTTCGAAAATTTGTTTGTGATGTGCCAAACAAATACATTATGGTGTATACTGTGATTAAGAAATAACATAAGAGGTAAGTTGTGCGTTCCCAATAATAAAGCTCCGGGTGTTTATTTAAAATTATCAACAGAAAATGACAGTGAATCATAGTCGTCTATGCCAGCGACTCCCATTATATATTATACTATGAAATAATTAGGCACATCATTTTCGCTTCATAGGTGGTATTAGACAAAAATAGACTACACGCCAATACTATTTTGATGGCTATGCCTGAGCATGCCTGTGGATTCCAATATGAGCCGGATCGACATACAAATTACGTTATTTATCTATATAAAATTGCATGTTTCCACCAAATCATGATGTGCCTTACATAACAGTGCATTAAAACGGATGCGTATTTTTCACCATTTTCAACTGAATAAACTGGGTATGGACCATGCTGGCTTCAGACATTCAACATCCGTGATCAATGGTGAGAAAAATCTACACTATGTGAACTTTCAACACAGAGATTAAGCACAGTATCAATATACTGTAGACTATTGTATAGGAAAGGACAAATAATTTAACAAGCTATTAGAAAAAGCTTTGCAAATAAGTACTCTCATGTTTCTGTTCTAAAGTTCATCATCTCAAGACCTTCCTGAGCGATAAAAGGGGTATTTTTTGTTTGTCTATGCTGCACACACCAGCAGAATGTTCATGTTTGATATCATGACATGATGTGCCTAACTTTTCCCGCAGGCTGTATATATTACCATGATTGTCAACAATACATTGACTTTTGATTTATTTCAATGCGTTTTTCTGCCATTTTCATAGATCAAACTGCCCTAGATATGTTTTGTATTATCCCACTGATATGAGAATATGTAAATATTTAACGCAGATCCCTACTTTTCTGTTAGGCACATCATGAAATTAATAATTTGGGAAACAAATCAATGTTTTAATACAATTAGTGAGGCTTAAAGTAAACACAATGATGTCACACATTTTAAGTGAGTTGTTAAATATCATTGCAGAAATAGAGAATGAACTTGTATTTTCTACGCTGTTGTTAATAATTAGCTACAAGGTGATGTGCCTAACTTTCGGTTAGGCACATCACCACTAAATGTTGTTAACCCAACTATTGAAACCTATACTTTTGTACAATCAGATTAATTTGTATAAACGGTAGGTGTTGTCCATATGAATAGTTTCAATATTTTTTTTTTAAGTGATGGAGTAGACCATTTATCTTGAAAGTTTGTCAAAATGTGCATATTAAACCTGCCTGTGGATACTAGCGTGAATTTTAATGATATTTTAAAGCTTATTATAAGATATTTTTTCTGCTGATTGAATGATGTGCCTAACTTGTATTACATGTTGATCATTTGTAGTGGTAAGGCAAATATAACGCAGTTAAATGTCTTTCGTTGGTTCAACTTATCTGGTAAATGATTAGCGACGTAAAACGGCTGATATTAACATACTCATGTGAGTGCTCAATGTTGCGAAGAACAAAAAGAATATTGATTTAAACTTTCCCCAACATATACGAATGCATTTTTGGCGTATATCACTCGTATAAATCGTGTTAAAGTTAACTAAAATCTTCGTTATTCATACGCCAAGTTTAGACTGTATATATATTAGTTTTTAAAACCATCAGTTTTGATACTTGAAACATATGTGGTGATATTGCAGGATATGCATGATGTGCCTAACATTTCAACGGCATTTTCTATTGCCATAGCAGTGATAAAAAATGGTTGAATTGGTGAATTTGTTATCTTCTTATATTCACAAATCGACTAAAGGCGTCATAGAAGCAGTCATGTCATCAGGGAGTCTACTGTTGAATATGTATGTCATTAATCAGTATTTGATGCTAGTAAGGAGGCTGAAATCGGCATTTCAAGAAAGAAGACTGCGTCTCAAAAAAACATATACAAGTAGACCCATCCATCCAATATTCATGTCATTTCGAAAGATTATTTCTGATAGTTTATAATATATCACTGCCAATTATGGGAGGCATATATCGTTTATCTATACATCATAGGGAGGTTTTAATAGTTGCAACCTAAAAATGTTAGGCACATCATGGAAAATGATAGTGTTTTTGTTCTATGCTGAAAAAAACCTATAATTCTTCATGATTTGAAGTATAATTGGTATGGTAAGTTAGAATACTGTTTGTGCTCCTGAATTAAAAGCATAACAAGTAAATTTGAGCAATTTTAATCCAGTATCTGAGCCCTAACAGGCCATTTGTACATTTCCAGGCGATTTGACCCATATATGTACTGGTTTTAGACGGCTATATCACGTCTATAGACGTCTTGTCTTTGTAGGGATGGGTTACACACTTGAGATCGGTAGCCCTAACAAAGAATGCACTTTCTTGCAATTCAGTAACGTTAGGCCTAGTAATTCCAAAAATGTTCAAAGTTACATAGGTTCACGACACCTCATAATGATCACTGACATGACTGACCCTCACTCTCGCCCAGTAGTTAAATCTATAAAATTTTCTGGAAATAAACTATTTTTTGTTGTTGAGCGAGACCTTGTAAATTGTCAACATGCGCACGCGCATGGCACCTGTCTTGACACCACTTCCGCTTGGAATCTGACTTGCTTTCCAACTTGAAAAACGTGGCCTATTTTAATTGCGTGATTAATTTGTAAATACTCAGTTTTATAGCTCTAGTCTAGGCCTACATGACTTGAAAATGGCACCACCAAGAAATAGACGAATAGCCGTCATGGGCTTTCGGAGTGTTGGTATGTGCATGAACCGATGAAACTGTCGCCTTCACCTGTTCACCAGTCGTCCAGTGTTGGGAATCTCACATTTCGGACAGTGTTGTGTAGTCTACCAAACTCCCTCATGGCGGCCAGTAATCATTATAGTGTAGAGGGAATTCGGTACACAATGACATCAGCGTGAGATTCCGAGCTTTCTAACCGTTATATGGTTTCGATGCTAGACACTTCGTACCATGGCATGTCCACTTCGTAACCTACCACTTCGTCTTCGTACCAGAAACTGGGAAAGCTACCAGTACCAGTTCATACCAACGTACTTACCACTTCGTTCCATAAAGCTACCAGTTCGTACCAACGTACCCACCACTTCGTACCAGAAAAAAATAAATGTTTTTTTTCCAAATTAGTGGACAGGTTTGTTATGCTATATATATATTAATATATATGTAGGGCCTATATACATAATAGATTACACTCTGCAAATTGGCAATTATTCAGAATCATCAGAAATAAAGATTTGTCTTTGTCTTAATTATTTAGACAGATCATTTATTATGCTATATATATATATAGGCAGTGGCTAATCTTACGTGATTCTTTATAATGTAACTCTATGGGCAGCCTGGTTTACGAAATGACGTTTACGAAATGACACCACCTTCCCTGGGTCACCCAAAAAATTAAGAGTATGATTCGGAAAAGAAACAAAATTCACACAAAATCAAAGAAATTAGCCAAACCATCTGCCAGGATTTCGAAAAAACTCATAATATTCAGCACAGTTTACAAAAAGAAATGAGACAGGCATACTGGCAGTATATAGAAAATATTATAGACTATTCGGAAGAAGATAACAACTCTGAAAGAAAATTTAAACAAAAGAAATTCTGGTCCTTCATTAAAAACATGCGAAAGGACTCGGCGGGTGTTGCCCCATTGCGTAGCCAGGGAGACACTTTCAGCGATGCCTCTGACAAAGCTAAAATTCTAAACAATCAATTTAGCTCTGTGTTCACTCAAGAACCCATCGGATCCATGCCAGACAAAGGACCCAGTTCCTTCCCTTCTATGCCCCAAATTGAAATTTCTACTCCTGGCGTTAAAAAACTTTTGGATAACTTAAAACCCCATAAAGCTTCAGGCCCCGATTCAATACCTCCGACGGTCTTAAAGGAACTTAGTAATGAAATCGCCCCCATACTACAAATTATCTTCCAAATTTCCCTTACAACTGGACAGGTGCCGGACGACTGGAAAGAAGCTAATGTGGCTCCAATTTTCAAAAAGGGTGATAAGCACAAGCCAAGTAACTATCGCCCAGTCTCATTGACATGTATAACATCAAAAATTATGGAACATATTATTGTAAGTAACTTGATGAAACATCTCGAAATTCAGAACATTCTATTTCCTCTTCAGCATGGTTTTCGGCGAAATCATTCTTGCGAATCACAGCTTCTTTCCCTCTTTCAGGACCTGGCCAGTAGTACAACTCAAACAGACATGCTTATTATGGACTTTAGCAAAGCTTTCGACAAGGTTCCGCACAAACGTTTAAATTACAAACTCAACTGGTATGGCATCCGAGGAGATACACTTGAGTGGATCACAGACTTTCTCTGTTCCAGATCCCAGAGAGTAGTCCTGGATGGTGCTACCTCTGACAGTGCTCCTGTATTGTCGGGGGTGCCCCAAGGGACTGTCCTGGGACCCATACTCTTTCTTATATATATAAATGACCTCCCTGATGGGGTCGTGAATAGTACAGTCCGCTTATTCGCTGATGACTGTATTATTTACCGTCCCATCAGATGTAAAAAAGACACCGAGCTACTCCAATCTGACCTAAATTCTGTCGGCTCCTGGGAAAAGACTTGGCTTATGCAGTTTAATGCAGACAAGTGTTTTACCATGAGGACCGGCAGAAGCAAATCTAAAATCAATGCATCTTACAATCTACATGACCAGCCACTCCAAAGTACAGATTCTGTTAAATATCTTGGCCTAACACTTACTCCAGATCTTAAATTTAACTCCCGCATCAACAATGTTACAGCAAAAGCTAATAGCGTTCTTGGCCTCCTGCGCAGAAACTTGAAAATTTCATCGCAGGCTGTCAAGACCCAAGCATATCAATCTTTAGTCCGACCTTACCTGGAATATGCCTCCACGGTTTGGAGCCCACATACATCTGATAATATCAAAAAAGTGGAGATGGTGCAGAGACGTGCTGCAAGGTATGTCTGCAACCGCTGGCATAATACCAGCAGTGTTAGCGAGATGGTTAACCACCTTGGCTGGGAATCCCTTGCTGTGCGTCGCAGTAATATGAGACTGCATACAATGTACAGAATAGTGCATACTACAATGGGAGATCCCTGGCACAGGTGGTTGACCCTATCCACCAGACAAACACGAGGATTCCATCTGTGGAGGTATATTCCACTGAGCCCGTCAAATGACCCTTACAAATTTTCCTTCTTACCCTGCACTATACCAGTCTGGAACAGCCTCCCACTCCATGTTGTCTCCTCTCCAACACTAGACTCCTTCCGCCTACGACTGAATACTATGTAAACCACAGGGTTTTTTAATTCACCTTTGTTTTCTATGCACAATTTTTGTTTTGCTGTAACCTCCTGTTTTCTCTTTAGGTTACAACTAGCACTCTTTAACACAAGTTTCCGACATGTAATATGTGCACACACACCACGGCGTGCAATGCTCCAAGAAAGGAGCGAACGCTGTTCACACAAAGAAGAAAAAGAAAGAAGAAGACGGGCGCCCATTGACTCCCATTATAGCCTTGCCGTACGATTAGCCACTCCGATATATGTATTTGTCAATGTCATGTATTTCAGTGCGTATTTCATTATATTGCATCAATACTTTATATAATAGCTTACATCATATTTACGACATTATACTTTTTACACCGGATCTACAATGTCAATGATATACAGGTGTTAGTCAACATTGTCAATCGGTCCTGCCCCTGGTTGACAAGCTGCCTATTGAAAAAACACGACAGGCACCAGTGTGATGTCTGCACACCCTCATCTGACTGTCTAGTGGTGTGCATTCAATTTGTGACGCTGAAAAAGTGTATGGCCACCACCATTAATAAGTTTTTAAGGTCGCGTCAGGAAAATATAAACAATTGAAAATTCGAATCGAGCTGGTATGAAGAGTATAAATGGCGGCCATTTTGTTTGAATTTCTGGAGTCTATAAACAACATCGAGCTCCCCGTCTGGGAACGAAGTGCCAGACAGGTGCCCCGTCTATACAGGTGTTAGAGGTTTATCTTTTAAATTTGATAATTGATGATCGATTACTACATGATTTCTACAGGTAGGCCTGCTAAGTATTTAAAGTTCAGATCACAGCTTTCCCCCGTGCAAGCCGATGAGAGCGTCAGCTATCACTCACACCACCTATGGCTCGGAGCTAATCCCTAACAGGTAGGGTAACAGTTTGAGTAATTCACAGCTCACCTTTGCAAGCTGATGACAGCTTAGCCTTAACTCCTCAAGTTCAGCTAAATTTTAAGTGTTCACCCACTTAAAGTTGTGTCTTGCTACAACTTCAAGTGGGTGAAAATTACAATAGTCGCGCTTAGCGATTTAAGGGTTTCAAGCTGTCACTTACCTCTTTATGGACTAACTCTTACAACAGTTTATTATATGAATTTAATAAACCACAAAAATGCTAACATGTCTTAATTTTTTATCAAACAGCTTATAATTAAGAAATCGTAATCGAAGGGCCTTCACTTATTTGATAAAACGTTTATAATTTACTGTTTTGTAAAGACTGTCGGGCCTAAGTAATGTCAAGATGGTAGACGATGAGACACATTATACTGTCATGTATACTCACAATATCATCCTTATAAGCTGATAAGCAGAAAAAACACCAGAAAGTATTTATATATCAGGTAGGCCTATATATACAAATATATATGTAATCATGCTACAGTTGTTTAAAAACGCTATAGTGCCCTATAAATCTGCTTGACATTAGTTTATCAAAATAGAAATGTTATTTAATAAAATGTCAGACACACTGCACTTGGCTTCAGATCATCAACAGTCTAATCCCATTAGTATAATCAGTGTAGGTGTTGCCGCTAATTGCCACAGGCATTGTTATGAAAACACACCTGTGCATCGCTTAAGCCGTTAATTTTCGCAAGGCTGGCACATTTGCAAAATAGTATTTACACCACCGGATAAGCTCGGCACTCATCCAATCTTTAACAAAACATTTTATATTGTAGACAATGAGAATACGTGTTTACATCACATATAAGCCGTTAGTTATTCCCGATAATCATGTGATGTAAATATAATAAAGCGTTTATCAAGAACAACATGCTCAATATAAGTGTCATATATATGTATGTGATGTGCCAATAAAAACCGGCCCTAAATTTAGAGAAATAAGCCTCAAAGATTAACCCTTTCACCGCTAATCACTACTCTAGTCATTATTAATTCATTTTTTTAGCGGATCAAGTCACTGGTATTGATGCAAATATTTCATCTCAAGTTACACAAATATGAGTAATTTCCACCCACTTGAAGTTGTGGCTTGCGGCAGCGAGACACAACTCCAAGTAATACCCGTGAAATATATGTATTATGAAATTTTAAAAACAACGATACATTGTAATAAGGTAAGCGATTCCAACGATGTGTCACACTTGATAATTAATTAAGAACTGTCCAAGTTATAATACGCCACAGGTCATTCAAATTCATGTAAGTTCCCATAATAAATTGAAAACGGAGGACTAAGACTTATGACTAAGACTAAGACTTATGACTAAGCGTGAGCTAGCGTGAATTACTGCCGGAGTTTACAGAATACATATTCAATATTGTTATTATATATCTACTGTTATTAATTATATATTAATTATAAGACTTGTGATAGACTCCATCTCGCGACATTTTAAAAAAGCGGTACAAATTGTAGACCTGTACGAAGTGGTAGGTACGAAGTGGTAGGTAGAGGTGGTAAGAACTGGTAGGTCTATTATTTTTTGTGGTACGAGGTGGTAGATTACGAAGTAGACATGGTATGAAGTGACCTGCTACCTTCTATATCTATGATATCGACAACGGAAACAAGCAAGCTTTGTTGTTCACCATTAAAAAAAGTCCAGTTGCCGTTGTGTCTGTGGCAGTTCACTGCTTCAGCTTAGACAGTTCAGTATTTCACTTTCACTGTTTCAGTCAAGTTCAGAATCAGAACTAACCGTCAAAGTCAGTCGTCTGAGTGTCTCTATAGCCGAGTAAACAAATTAATACCAAGTAGAGGTATACCAGTAGACCCTACCAGGGTTTTCATTTAGCCTTGAGAATTAAAAGAGTTATTTGTTTTGAATGGCACTTTTATCACCTGTTCTGGGGGTTCTAATCTGTAGATTTCTCGCAATTAATGCCAACTCTCGCCTTTAATTTCATAATAGCTGCAACAAATGCTTGAATAGGTAAGTGGAACAGGCATGCTGTGGCCCCTTCTGATAATTTTTTTTACGCAGGTGCCATTTTTTGAATTTTTGTACAAAAATGCAAGAAATGAAAATAGAATATGTCCACTGCCCTATGAGGAAGTTCTGGAGGACATTATTAAGACCGTTTGGACAGAACAATGTGGGAATCTCAAAGAAATGAGATACCTGGGGAAGGCTGCACTAGTTTACCCAGGGTAAAACCTGGGTGAAGTTTTGTTTGCCTACCCTGCACTTCCTCATGGGGCGCACCTAGGGTAAAAATTGAAGTTGCATGGCTATAAGGATGAGAATCCATCAAAAGTTATGTTCTTCCTTGACCCCCTTGTGGAAAAAAAAATGGAGGTGGGAGGCTATGCCCAAATTTCTGATTGTTATGTGCATATATGGTGTATTTGCTAACTTTACTGTATTGCAGGGCACTCATTGGGTGCCCTGGTGTATCTAAAAACAAAACTCTCAACAGCGGCAACACCTCAGTAGTTTTCTTCAGCTGCCTAAAAAAGTTAAAGTGTCATCTTTTTGACGTTTTTATAATTTAGCTCACATTTTGATCTAGCACAGCATTTTTCTTGCCCATAAAAACTGTGGAATGTGGTCAAATATTTTTTTTAGCATGTCAGCAGTTACAAAAAAAGGCTTAGCATAATTTTATTGAACAATTTTAAACTTCCATGAGTGAGCTGATACTGCTATGAACTGGAAAGGCAGTATCTGCTTATTGTAATGTAAGCAGCTACTGTGTTTGTTAATTGTGGCTGTGTATGTCAGTGTATACACATGATACACACCCGGCTCCAGGCTAACCAGGGGGAAAAAATTCGTCATTTTTATCCACTCGCCAGCCGGGCTAGTGGAACTAAAAATCCACTAGCCCTTATGATTTTTTAATCGCCCTTACTAGTTTAATGTTTTCATGAAAAAAATTGCAGGATTATGCGCGATATGGCTGATATGGCTGAATCACTGGTTGATGATTTTTTCCCCTTTTGACCCATCTTCCGTAAGCTTAGCCTGAGCATTTTTGCTGCAGGTGGACATTTCAGCTTTAATTAGCACATCTGCAGCTGTTTGAGCTCTAGTGAAGTCAGAGTAAATGGGCCAGTGAAATATGTCCAGCCACCCCACCTGAAAATGTCTCTGTCCACCTTTATCTTCATATAAAGCCACGTTATTGAACCAGCATTTCTTCTCTATTATAGTTTTCTTTATTTTATTAGCCTGTGGCGACCCCACCTTCCATAATTCATTTAGATTTGATTGACTATTCATAATTATTGCATGTACAGACAATTAATTCAATCCGACATTGGCTCACTAGTGTTCATTCCAACTTGGAGAAAGAAGGGGTTATGTTGCCCACTTCGATGAAAAAAGGGGGCCATCTCAAAAAAACATAAACCGTTCTGCAAATATAATAAAGTCAGTCATTTTAAACATAAAAATGATGTCAAATAAGCGTACCTGAAAAAAAAAATATATATCTTCTTTCATATCGTTTAGGGGCTATTCGAGGTAACTGAACTTGATATGTAGTCCTATCAACAAAGAAGTAGGGAAGTCTATGGAGCTATAGCCTCTATGGCATCATGACTCAGCAAGGCACAAAATAACTGGGATAAAAAGGTTATCTCAGGTGTATTTTTTAGGCCTTTTCTGGGGGTGTAATTTAGTTTGTGTTAGGCCTATTAGCATGGTTAAACCTTCTTAGTCTCAACACCCTTATGTCCTTTTATTCACATCGTTTCTGCGCAAACATACATGCGCCAGCGGCAGCCCTATGTGTGACTGAAACCGGAGTTTTAGCCACAGCTTGTATTCACACAAAATTAAAAGACGTTTTTGCAGACGTTTTTTATGTAAGATTAATGCTTGATTTATCAGGCCAATAATGCATGAGTCTTTTAGAATCAGCAATAATTCAAGACTGCATCTATTCACCCCCAGCTCGTTGGGCAATGAAATGTTGTCAGCATGCATGTATGTCAGCGAACTAGATAAATGAACTTCTTGATCAGCGCGTATTTGAACTGTGAAATATCGGGTAAAACGAATGTTGGGAACCACGACGCAATAAGTGACGCTGTGGACTGTCATGGCTACCGCAGATAGGGCCACATGTAATACACGCGCCCACGCACCGCTGATTGACCAGGTCGTAGGCCTACTGGTAAGTAGTTTGTTTAACAACTTGGTGAACGTGATTTTTATGTCCACGTGTGTCAGCATCAAACATGATTCAGTTGCTCACTTTTTAGTGTACCAAATCTTGAATTATGTGCGCTTCAGTGCTCCTCAAACGTAAAGGTCTCTGATACACACAATCACATGTGAGCCGAAACAACGCTCTGTAGTGCGCCACGACGACAGCACCTGTACTTGCTGTGCGGCGCTCTGCAGCTACCGTAAATAGCCACACATGATCTGCGGATCGCACAGGGAGTCAGTCGCCAGCAGGGCTAGTGACATGCTGATTTACAATCGCCCTTACATAATTCTTGTCGCCACGGGCGACCGGGCGTATGTGAATTTGCATCCCTGCTAACTGTGATTATGTAATATGCGAAAACTCTCCACCTCCTCACTTCTGACTGTGAACTAAATCTATTTAAATTGTAAATATATCAGGATTCAAGATATATATTGTTCTTTTTAATTCAAACTATTCAAGATTGATATATTACAAACTTCCTTAGTGCCAATATTGATGAAATGATCAATTTTTAAGTCAGGATCGAGCCGACTGTACAGTGACGGGAAGCCAGATGTGGTATGCCTATGATCAGCTATCACCCGGTAAGCACAACTCATTGACCCAATGCTGGGCTAGTGCTGGCCCAGTGGTTATTGTGAATCAATGCACGCGGTTATACAGAAACATAGCAATGCCCGTTATCTATAAGTTAACTTTTTCATTGCGACGATTTGACATGGAAAAAGGACAAAGTATGGTGAAATATTAACCCTTTCACTGCTGCATAAAATTTGCAGCATGTGTGGTTTCGCACTAAGTAATATTTGGCACATTTTTTCTTCAAAAAAAACATCTGATAAACAACTGATATTAAAAGCCATTATATTACAAAATCAGTCAATTAGCTACTATATATTTAAAACACAAATAGGAAGATACCACAAAACAAAAGTAAAAAAAAAATATTTTTTTTTTAAATTTTGCTTGCGCAGTATTTTAATTTACTGTTATCATGGGAAGTTACAAAGAAAACATCCCGCTCTTGTGCATCTAATTATTTTTAGCAAGTTTTTTTTTTTAATCTAAAGCACTTATTGGCGGAAAAAATATTTGTTTTGATCACAATTCTACATGGCCCATTGCTTAATATAAATATCAACTTCAGTCAAATGCAAAAAAATTACTCTCAATAATGTTCAGAACCGAAGGGTTCTTGTTAAAATTTAGCTCAGATTTTTATCTAGCACATCATTTTTCTTGCTCAGTGTAAAGTGTGGAATGTGTGGTCAAGTATTTCTTTTCACATGTCGACAGTTACAAAAAAAAGGGTCAGCATAATTTTATTGGACAATTTTTAAATTTATGTAGGTCCGACAAAATACCCAGCCACATCTGACCTACAATCCGGTTATTTTTTGGTCAGTTTCGTTTTTTTGGTCTCACAAGGTGAGAATCGGTCATTGACCACCTACTGTCTGGTGAAATTTCTTTTGGTCCGGTAAAAGTTTCAAGTTTACAGGACCTACTGTCGAGTGGAATTTTGACCTTATTGGGAAAGACTGTGTAGCTTTTCGTCGATTTCCCAGTCAATTGTCAATTCTTACCCTTATGACATCGCAAGGCTCTGACACAGTGACCTCCATTTTTAAATGTAATAGTTCTAATACGATAAAAAATTTACATCTGTTGAAAATAGCCTAGTTTTTGTTTCAATTTCATGCCATCCGAGTTTTTTAGTAGGCAGTGCGAGTGTCGTTTTTACACAGCTGGCTGTGGAAACAAAATGGCGGTCAGTGTGACTGGGCCTCGCGCAGTAAACAGGGGGGTGGTAAATGAGTTAGGCGGCCCAGTCATACAGAGTAGTCAATTCTGAAACGATTTTCTTAAAATTTTGTACATGCCTTTTCTAGTCAAATCCTAACACCGGTAAAAAATTTGCAAAATTATATATATTTGATTATTTCAAAAGTTGATCCATTTCGCTGTATTTTCAGCATTTGACATGTAATGAATTTTCAGAATTATAGTCAGATTCACTTTTAGGTGATTGAATATGCCTCGTAATCGTAGTTCTCGCAGCGAGCAAGGCATGTGGACGCTCTGATAAGAAAACGCGCATAATTACTGGCCGCCCAATATTGTATTTTGAGAAGTGTTAACACAGTGATTGTCGACCACATCCTCTCATCTGGTTTCTCGATAGTCACTGGTCTTGATGACATATTCTCATAGTCACTGGTAAATTAAGCCTTTACCTGCTGATTACCACAATAGTGGTTTTTAATCCGTTTTTTTAATCGATTAAACCTCTGTCATTGGGAACATAATGTGTGTTTAAACATCACAATTTGCAAAGAATAGATCTCAAGCAAATATGAGTAATTTTCATCCACTTCAGGTTATGGATCGCAATAGCAAGACACAAACCAAGTGGGTGACAATCTAACTAAATTTACTGAGCAGGATAAGGGGTAATTGCCCACGACCTGGGTGAGCGTAGCCTGTTTTATAGATGATAATGGAATACATAAATTTACTAGTCCAGTGCTGTGTGTCTTAACTATTTTGTTTATACAAACAATTGTATTTTGTGAGTTATTTACATCAGATGGAGACTCATTCATTTGACTCTCGAATGCTGTTATTTGCTAGCATTTATTATATTATAGCATTTGTATATTATTTGTATTTTTTGTTGCAGGCAAGTCATCACTCACGATACAGTTTGTAGAAAATCAGTTTGTCGATTCCTATGATCCGACTATTGAAAACAGTAAGTGCATTCCACTAGTGGGACAAGGGTTATTTTTTATGTGCTGTTGCACAGACAGATTGTGGTTTTCTGCTCGCAATTTTTTTTGTTAATGTTTAACCCTTCAACCGCCAAAATATACGATTAGAATTTTCACCCACTTGAAATTGTGTCTCGATGATGCGATCCACAACTTCAAGTGAGTGAAAAATTATCGAGATTTGACAAAATGGCGATCAACTATTTTCAAATACTTGGTGATAGATGTCAAGTTTTATCTTCAACATGTTTAAAAGCTGATATGTAATAATATGCTAAATTAATAAAACATGTAAAAAACGATTATAATCTTTACCTGCTGAATCTGTATATGTGCGCTTTTTAAAGCATGTTAGGTCAATGGAAATATCACTACTTTTGATAACATAGTTTCTGGTAGATGCTCATTTAACCTAATAATTCTATATTGGAGATGTCTATTTTTTCATAATTATAAATATTTTTCATCATTTAAAACTGAAGAAAAATAGAAACAAACAATTCAGCAACACATAAATTTTGAATTTAAAATCATTATACCAACCCCTTCCGGTTTTTAGCCTTTGGAGATAATTTAAAAATCAAAATTCACATTCAAATTTATTAAAGGAGCTTGGGGCTTTTTGGCATTTTGAAAGTAATTTTTCATGGATCAACATAGATGTGTTGTTGTTATTATTTTACAATCACATATGTGTATGTGCACTTAACTGATGAAATTCTATTAAGAGATTCCCATCTCTGGTTTGGACTGAAATGTACTACACAATGTTCAAGATCCATAATTCAGAAACTTAATTATTTGGGAATATTTCTTGCAGCATTTTCTAAACAGGTGAAGATTCGTGGGCAAGAATATCAGCTGGACCTGATTGACACAGCCGGTCAGGTATATTTATCGATTTATTTCAAGCACCTCCTGTTTTTCTTATAAAAATATAGGAATTTCATATACAGTAGGGATTACATCTAGCTTACCATGTCCGCGTGACGGACACGGTCGTTAGTGGATGTTTTCCCGTGCACGTACACCCACACGAAAGTGCGTGAAAGACCCTTGCACGCGTATACACAGGCTGGCGCCACAACTCACGGAGACGACTTGGCACAGAATTCATCCCAGTGAAAGCCAGTGCAAAGTAGTGATGTTTTTCGCTTGCATTCCCACCTTCGTGCATGCACTTCTTTAAAGTCACATTATCAGCATTATACTCGTCGAAATGCACGCACTCCAACGGAACGCTATGTGTAACCATAATAAATGGAATCCACGGATTTGGGGCGACCCCAGTCCAACGGGCAATGACGGGGAGGGGAAATGGGTGGTCATCAGGCCATTCTAAAAAAATTGTTTTCTATTTCCGACGGCATGGGTGAAAATGGGTAAAAGATAGGCCTACTGCACGGCATCCATTCGTCTGCAGGGTTGGTCAGACCTCTGGTTGAGGGCTGATTAGAGTCCCGGAAAAAAAATAGCAGATAAGCCTAGGCCTTATCTAAAAAAAAAATTGTTATGATCCATCGAGATTTAAACTCACGACCCTCTAATTAACAGGCCCTAGTGCTATCCACTACACCACAGAGTCATTCTCAAACTTGGGAAATCTAAATTTCTTGAAATGCTAGGGGTGACTGGAATGAACTGGGCCTGAGGATGAAGCAGAGGTTAACACTAGCACTAAAAGTAGCCCTAACACATGTAGGCCTATCAATCTGCTTATGCACAGTCAGTACTGTATAGGCTAGTAGGCCTACTGCATGGACATTTTCACACCATGAAATCTGAAACAAGGATATCAGGAGTTGACTGCTGGGGCTGACGGACTTCCACGGGCATCAGGCGACTCACACGTGGAGGGGGCGACTCACACGTGGAGGAGGGGCAATTATACTTCGTAACTTGCACGGGGAAAAGTTTGATCAAAAGGTTGTTTGTACGTGCAATCATGTCTATTAGCGTGTAAACACGTTGACACACCTCGCTTCTTCGTGTCCATATGATTCTGTCAGGGCGAAAGGAGTCGCAATCCGTGGTTTGGTGTGCACGCTGAGGTACGCACACGCCTTGTAAATAACTTTTCACGGGCTTGCCTCGATGCACTCCCGTGTGTGCTTACGCGCAACTGACTGGTAAGCTAGAGGGAATCCCTGCTGTATTTCAATACTTTCTCCTGATATCTCCATTATGTCTTATTTAAGTTAAACCCTTAAAGCGCTGAATTGGTATAAACCAAGGAGACCAAATGTTTTTTTAGCTCCCGCCGTCACCGTAGGTGAGCGAAGGGAGCTATGGATTCTACCTCCGTTTTTTTTTGGCCTCTTCTTTTGCCTATAACTTTGTGAGAAAATAAGCTAGGATAACAATTTTTGGTATGTGGGTTACTTCCAGGTGGCTAATGGACGGGTTAAAATATTTTTAATCTGAATTCAATACGCAAGGTTGCAGAGGAGAAAATGATGATGTGACGGCGTTGGGCCGTCCGTAAACAATTCGTTTCCGGAGCATATCTCTGAAAGTACTTGTCCGATTGTCTTCAAATTTTACACACAACACCCCTAGGGGGTCTAGTTGTGCCTTTTGGGGTATTTGAACTTTGACCTACTTCTGGTTCAGAACTATGACCTATTTAGACGTTTTGACGCGCACTTTGTTTCCGGAGCAGATCTCGAAAAGTACTGGGCCGATGACAGTCATATTGCACATACATGTTCTCTAAGGTCCCTAGTTGTGCCTTTTCAGGTTTTTGGACCTTGACCTTGAAGTTGACCCAGCACTTTGACCTAATTTATAACATCGGTGAATCTGACTGAAAGATTTTGCAGAATATCATGAAAACCGCTCAAGATAGCTACACCATTACTATAAAACAAATTGTGAGGTTTCAGGAGAGGATGCATCTTGAAAAATTTCAAGTCGATAAAATTAAAAATGGCCGCCTATCGGCCATTATTCACCTCGACAGGCCTGATATTGCGGAATATCATGAAAACCGCTCAAGATAGCTACACCATTAATATCAAATAAATTGTAAGGTTTCAGGAGAGGATGCATCCTGAAAAAATTGAAGTTGATAAAATTCAAAATGGCCGCCTATCAGCCATTATTCACCTCGACAGGCCTGATATTGTGGAGTATCATGAAAACCGCTCAAGATATCTACACCATTACTATAAAACAAATTGTAAGGCTTCAAGAGAGGATGTATTTTGAAAAAAATCATTTTGTCAAAGTTCAAAATGGCCGCCAATCAGCCATTATTCACTTTCACATGGCCGTTATTTGGTAAACCGTGCTAGATGGCTGGACCATTACTATAAAACAAAATGTGTGATTTCAGGAGAGGATGCATCTTGGAAAAATTTGACTCGATAAAATTCAAAATGGCCGCTTATCGGCCATTATTCACTTTCACATGGCCGTTATTTGGTCAACCGTGCTAGATGGCTAGACCATTACTGTAAAACGAAATGTGAGATTTCAGATGAGGATGCATCTTGAAAAAAATTGACTTGATCAAATTTAAAATGGCCGCCTTTTCGGCCATTATTCATTTTCACATGGCTGATATTTGGTAAACCGTGCTAGATGGCTAGACCATTACCTGATTACTATAAAACAAAGTGTGAGTTTTCGGGGGAGGATGCACCCTGAAAATTTTTAACTTACAAATTCAAAATGGCCGACAATCAGCATTATTTACCTCGATAGGCCTGATATCAGGTAAACCGTGCTAGATAGCTAGACCATTACTATAAAACAAAATGTGACGTTTCGAGAGAGGATGCCTTTTAAAAACTTTCGACTCAATCGAATTCAAAATGGCCGCCTATCGGCCACTATTTACTTGCACATTGCTGATATTTGGTAAACCGTGTTAGATAGCTGGACCATTACTATAAAACAAAATGTGAGATTACAAGAGAGGATGGATCTTGAAAAAAATTGACTTGATCAAATTCAAAATGGCCGCCTATCGGCCATTATTCACTTTCACATAGCCGGTTTTTAGTAACCGTACTAGATGGCTAGACCATTACTATAAAACAAAATGTGAGATTTCAGGAGAGGATGCATCTTGAAAAATTTTGACTTGATCAAATTCAAAATGGCCTTCTATCGGCCATTATTCACTTTCACATGGGCGATATTTGGTAAACCGTGCTAGATGGCTAGACCATTACTATAGAATGAAATGTGAGATGTCAGCTGAGGATGCATCTTGGAAAATTTTGACTTCATCAAATTCAAAATGGCCGCCTTTAGGCCATTATTCACTTTCACATGGCCGATATTTGGTAAACCGTGCTAGATAGCTAGACGATTACTATAGAATGAAATGTGAGATTTCAGCTGAGGATGCATCTTGAAAAATTCTGACTCGTTCAAATTCAAAATGGCCCCCTATCGGCCATTATTTACTTCCACATGCCCAATATTTTGCAAACTGTGTTAGATGTTAGTCCATTACTATAAAACAAAATTTGAGGTTTCGGGGGAGGATGCACCCTAAGTTTTTAACTAATTTATATCGAATTCAAAATGACCGTAAATCAGCTATTAGTTAACTCGATTGGCCTGATATCGGGTAAACCATGCCAGATAGGTGGACCATTACTGGGATACTGATTAGGATCATTAATTTCAATGGAGGTTTGCAATCTCTGACAGACTGTCTAGTTCTTATCTTACTCTTAGACTGGTCTTCTTAGACCTAGTTGTCTTGTGTCTAGATTTTTGACCTAGACTAGGACTACATTAATAACCCTATACAAAATTGCTTAAATCAAATTCTAATTCGTCGCGGGAGCTCCTGGACTTATGTAGTCTTGTTTCAATTTGAAATAATCATAAACGTCTTAGTTAATTCTTTCTAATTCCTTTGAATACCTATGTTATGGGTCTACGACCATTACTATATAAAAAAATTTCAGTGCTTGGGCCATCTTCAGACGTCAGACTCTGACTTATAAAGATGGTCCCTGTGCTGAAAGGGTTAACATGAAGAGTATATTATGATCATCTGTGATTATCTGAAGTACAGTATTGTGTGTACCACTATCTAGATGCACAACCATCAATGTCAGACCCTGCTATTTTTAACTTCAATTTTGTGAATAATATTTTTAAATGTTTGTGAAACGGGAGTTTAATTTGTTATCATAAAGGGCCAATGAATGTTAAAAGGGTTGATTGACAATGCACTCAAGTTCTTGTTTAAGGGTTGATTGACAATGTACTCAAGTTCTTGTTTAAGGGTTGATTGACAATGTACTCAAGTTCTTGTTTAAGGGTTGATTGACAATGTATTCAAGTTCTTGTTTAAGGGTTGATTGACAATGTACTCAAGTTCTTGTTTAAGGGTTGATTGACAATGCACTCAAGTTCTTGTTTAAGGGTTGATTGACAATGTACTCAAGTTCTTGTTTAAGGGTTGATTGACAATGTACTCAAGTTCTTGTTTAAGGGTTGATTGACAATGTACTCAAGTTCTTGTTTAAGGGTTGATTGACAATGTATTCAAGTTCTTGTTTAAGGGTTGATTGACAATGTACTCAAGTTCTTGTTTAAGGGTTGATTGACAATGTATTCAAGTTCTTGTTTAAGGGTTGATTGACAATGTACTCAAGTTCTTGTTTAAGGGTTGATTGACAATGTATTCAAGTTCTTGTTTAGGGGTTGATTGACAATGTATTCAAGTTCTTGTTTAAGGGTTGATTGACAATGTATTCAAGTTCTTGTTTAAGGGTTGATTGACAATGTACTCAAGTTCTTGGAACAGATTTAGATTTATCAATTCAACACTTGATTAAAGGATGCATGCAGCATCTGGTAAAACGGGTTTCTAAATAAAAAAAAAAACAGAAATTGTCACCAGAAGTTTTGCTGCAATGCACACAAAATGAACACAGTCTATGACATTATTTACTGTTGAATCATATTATTATAGTCTCTTTGATATATTGATGTTGTGCTAACAACATACATATGATAAATCGTTCCCTTGGATATGAATGGTCAGGTTATCTGCCACTTAACAAGTGGCAGATACACCCTTTCATATCCAATGGGAGTAAACATATATCTACTCTTCAATAATCAATATTGTTACATAGCTGCTGACTTTTTCTGTTTTCAGGATGAATTCTCCATAATGCCTCAGTCATATTGCATGAATATTGATGGATATGTACTTGTTTACTCTGTAAACTCACCGAAGAGGTAAGAGTCAGTTTGTCTGTTCACCTCTTCTTGCATTATGACTTGTTTTGCACAACTGGAATGCACAATAATAACAGATTAATCGGTACTAAACCTTGATTGTGTTCACATTTGACCTTTCTGTGACCTCCATGACCTTGATTTTTTCCAAAGCGGCAAATTTTCTCGTGAATGCGATTCACTAAACAATTTTTTATGTATCGTTTAAAAATGTATACCATATGCTATCTATTCCACCTATAGCTTGGGTAAGTTTGATCCACGTGAAGTAAAGTTGTGTCTCGCTACCATGATCCACAACTTCAAGTGGTGAAAATTACTCTCGCTACCGTGATCCACAACTTCAAGTGGTGAAAATTACTCTCGCTACCGTGATCCACAACTTCAAGTGGTGAAAATTACTCTCGCCACCGTGATCCACAACTTCAAGTGGTGAAAATTACTCATAGTTGTTTAATTTAAGAAAGACATTTGCAAATGGTAATGTTTAAGCGTACATTCTGTTCCCAATAATTTAATGATTTAAACGTCTAATAAAATGGATTAAAAATGCCTAAAATCGTGCATAGCCGTGTAGGGTTTATAGCCGTGGCTAGGTTTAATGTACAAAGCTTTCATTAATTACAATATGCAAAAACCAATAAAAGCTTCTGTTGTCAGGTGAACTATGGAGGAAATGT
Organism: Flabesymbios commensalis; assembly: GCA_964017125.1. Taxonomy (NCBI): domain Eukaryota; kingdom Metazoa; phylum Annelida; class Polychaeta; order Terebellida; family Flabelligeridae; genus Flabesymbios; species Flabesymbios commensalis. The sequence goes on from OZ024918.1 coordinate 1,271,999, forward strand.
AGTTGTCCTGTCCTAATTTAGGTTATCTAATATGCATGTTAATTCTTTATTTGAGCAGTGGGCTGGGTCTGTTAATGAATGTAATTTATTATTTTTCTTGTTTTCAGTTTTGATGTCGTAAAAATCATCCACGAGAAGCTCCTGGACATGACTGGAAAGACACAGTGAGGAATATAACAACTTGTTATTATAACTGACAATGGATCTGTTTACAGCTTGTATATTTATAACTTAGTAATGCAATAATATTAAGGCTATAAATGTAAGGCAATCCTATTATGTTTGCTTTTGTCCACTGTCTCCGTCGTCTGTAATCCATTTTCACATCAAGACCTTGTCTGAATGTCACCCTGCTGGACCTGATATTTTCAAAGCATCTTGATCAATTTTCTTCTTTGTCTGTGTGCATGTATTCAAGATTTTCATCTCTAACTGATATTAACTTCTTGATTGCATCCACTTTGTAGAAAACTCCTGCTCTCGGGACAAGTTTAATAATGACTGAAAAAAGCAAAACGGCTGATTTATCACACAAAATGGCAGTTTTTACATTGGTAATTTACAAGTTGAGTGTGCTCTGGTTTATACAGGGAAACATTTTTCATCATTTGTAGCTCGATATTGCATTAGTAATTCCAGAAGAATGAGAAATAGAAACAAAGAATTCAGCACCAGAAGGGTTTCAACTTCATTTTAGCACCACTAAAGAATTCTATCAAGTGTTTGATTTATGATAAGAGTCTGTCTTGTCGACTGGCGGTATATGGAGATATGTATTACCAAACCTGGTTATTACATTTTCTATTGTACAAGCAGGTTTGCATCTGGAATTTCACCACACACCCCAGCAAGCATGAGAGTTTAATATAATGTTTTAATTTTGGTACACAACATTTGCCCAACAAAAAAGCAAGGTAGGGCTTTTGCCGTATTCACCGGGACACTTCCCTTAGCCAGTCGTTGACAACACAAGAAATCTGTTTATTGTCACAATTAGCTGTGATCTCGTGGCCACAGGGCCACCTGCATTCTGGATGTGGTGAGCCACTACTTTCCATCACTGATTGCTGCTTGCCAGAAATAAAACTTCTTTAAAAAATAAGTTAATGCAATACTAAAACATGTTTCAGTGTCCCGATGGTGCTAGTTGGAAACAAGACTGATTTGCGTATGGAAAGGTAAGAGAATTTTAGTGCCAGAATATTTTAAATTATCTTATAAAAGCAAAAAGTGTCTTCAGGGCATGACATAAGGAGCATTGGGGCAACTTTCCAGCATTTAATTTTCAATTTTAAAACAATCTGGTCATTGCCTCTAAATCATATAGTATTGTATTGCCTGCTTATTTCAATTCAGTTGCAAATTTCATGATTTTACAAGCAGCACTGCCATATCATTTAACGCACAAATTGTGATGAGATAATGTGCACCGTACACAGAAACAATTCACATATTTCTGGGTTTTTTTATCGATTTTTTACTGGTTGTCCGGTTGAGAATGATACAGGGTTGTCCGACGTCAGCTTTTTCTGTTTTTTTGAGTAATTATTTTATGGATCTACGATTATTGTATATTTAGCCTATTTCCGAGCCTGGGTCTGTCGTTTGGCTTCAGATTATGGCGTCTCAAGAGTTAGACCACACTTAAATTCTAAACCCTAGAGACTGATGTCAACTACAGTAGACATTCTGTGTTTTTATTAGCACCTGCATAATCAGTTGTTAAAATAAAATACGTCGTGCATCTGGGGGTTAAAGTGTTGATACCTATTAAATCAGTGTGCATGATTGGCACTCGCCCGCTCGCCAATGCAAGTAGGAAAAAAAACGGGCGAGTTCGGCTGGCCACGAACTCGCCCAGCTTGGCGAGTGCATATTTTTCCGTAATTCAAACATGTAGTCTGCTGTGAAAACAATAATTAGTCACGATAGATTTGTTTTACTATTAGTTCATGTCACGCAATCGTGACCTGCCAGGTTCTAAAAGGGTGGCATAATTACAGCACCAGTGGAAATTTTCCAATCAGTGCGATGACTGCCTGGAGTCGGCATGTGTATGCATCGCTGACACGGTACGCATGCACTGAGCTCTAAGTATGCGGCATTTGTGTGAGCAATTGGTCAATTGTGTCATCCCCCTATAGGGTCAATTGTAACAGACATGCGTGCGCACACATGCATTTGTTGGCGAGTAGGCGTGTTGTTACATACACGTAAAGTGTAGGAAATGTAAACAAATATCTATGTCCTGCAACTAGATGTAAACATTAGTAAAGGACGTCACAGACCATATAATTTAATTAACGCCCACCACTAAATGACATGTTTATAATTAAACTGCCAATTAAAGGATTATACATGTCCATATATTATGTCACTATAATGTATATGTTCACATATCCTGTTACATTTGTTTACAAGTCATTAGTTTTTTGTCAATTTTCCAATGATTAATCACATCTTAGACTTAGTTGAATTAGAACTTTGTACTCCAGCAGCACCTTCAATGTGGAGTATCAGGCTGCAGGGGGGAAAGAGGCTGGTAGACCAGCAGACTCTTGAACGCTGGCACGGTTTTAAGAATTAGCTTAGTGCCCCCTGTTTCGGGCGAGTTAAAATTTTACTGGGCGAGTAGCACTTCAAATGCACTCGCCCGAATGGGCGAGTGGTATAATCAATTAGTTATTCACATTGTTAAATACATAACACTTAAAGCTCAGGGACCAGTCTGCATATGAGTTAACCCTTGGAACACTGACCTATTCATTTTAAATTTTCAGTCACTTGAAGTTGTGTCTCGCTGCCGCGATCCACAACTTCATGTGACTGAAAATTTGTGTTATTTGTGAAATTTAAATCCCAATATATATCAGTGTTTCAAAATTTAAAACACTTTTTATTTTTAACAATCAGTTATACAGGTGCCAATAAAAACACAGAATGTCTACTGTAGTGGACATCAGTGCTCTAGGGGTTAAGATAATGTATGTGTATCAATGTGATATGTGGCTAACCCCTTAGAGCGCTGAATTGTTTTATGAAAACCTTGGAGACCAATGGGTTTTTGTCAATTAGAAATCATCATAACTGTCTTAGTCAGCTCTTTCTGATTCATTTGAATACCTGTGTTATGGGTCTACGGCCAATAGAAATATGTAAACTCTTGCAGCGAGGGGATAGACTTTAGACGTCAGAATCGGACGTCTACGGATGTCAGACCCTGCCGTCTTAAGTCGATCCCCTCGCTGCAGGGGTTCAAGCTGAGTCTGGGGGCGTATACCATAAACGGAAAGGATTACCGGTACTTGGTTCATAATCTTAATGTCACCATGCTCATTATGGTTTAGAAATTTTCTAGAATAATTTTTAAAATGAGTTTAAACTTTTTAATGTATCAGCATCTGAATGTGGGTGTAAATGTGTGATGAAGTTTAGTCAAGCTACCGTAGTTTATTTAAATAATTGAAGTTGTGTCTCGCTACCGTGACCCACAACTTCAAGTAGCTGAAAATTACTCATATTTGTTTAATGTTAGACCAAACATTTGCAATATTATATCCATATCCTACTGAGGTGTCTGCTTCATTTTTTCATCATTTGAAGCTGGAATTGCTGAAGAAATTCCCAGCTTTAATGTCGAAAATATGACTTGTGCTTTCAGGGTTAATTATTTTGTTCATTATTTTTTAACATAATTTTCAGCTTCAAATTCACTTTTTGAAAAAAAATAGGAAGATAATAAGATAAATGTAGGTTTAATATTGGAATATACATTATTTAAAAAGATTACAAATATATTTGTTCAAAACCAAAGATATAAGACCTTGGTAATTCAATGATTATGGCTATTATTTTCTTTGTGATAATTTTGTTATAATAACAATTTATAAGGGTCACTAAAGGAGTAATAGGTGTGCAGGTAATATGTGAATATGTTTTGTTAGGGAGATCAGCACAGACGATGGCAAGAAGCTGTCCACAAATTGGAAAGCAGGTTTTGTCGAGACATCTGCCAAAGAAAATCAGGTATGAATAAGAATTGTCTCGGCAGAGATTGGACTAAGCATTGTGCTGCTGAATTGTTTACTTCTATTTTTAGTCATTTGAAGCTGGAATTGCTGATGCAATTTCCAGCTTCAAATGACGGAAATATATACCGTAATACCTGCTACGAGCAGCCACCCTTATGGGCAGCCAACCTCCTATGGGAGGCCACTTGGTCATTCCCCAAACTGACATTTTATATACAAATGAACCTCCTATGAGCAACCATCTGGTTTAAAAAGCCACTTTTCTAGTGCCCCAAAGGTGGCTGCTCATAGCAGGTTCTACGGTATACAGAATGTATCCAGAAAAATATATAGCCCCTATATTGAATTATTGAATTTACTGACAGAGATGCCAGTTTTTAGGAAACTCCCGCATATTTTTAGATTTTTAATGAAACAGTATGACCTAAAAATGGCTTTCGACCTAAAATGGCTTTTTTAAACTTAAAAAAAAATAAGTCAGTATTTTCTGGGGGTTTTTCCCATGACTGGCATCCTTGTACTCAGCATTATACCAAGGACTATTTGTGTGTTTACTGGTATCCTGTATGCATACAATACAAGCAAATATTACTGACAATAATGGTATTTATCAAAACATAGGATTACATGTCGTCACCTCAGATCCAGATGTGGATTAGGTCACAGTAATAACTTATGTGCTCATGCAGGAGTGCAATAATCAGTAATTGATCCCAATAAAATGGTCAGCACAAAGAGTGAAATAAGCCGTATAAGACAATTGATACTAGCAATATAAAGAGCACGAGTGAAAATAAGCAGTCAAATGGATTTATGTTAATTGTATCAACTAATCCACTGAACTGTTTATTGTACTCTATATGCTAATGACATTCATGTAATCAACCCAGTTTAATTGCTGTTTTTGGTAATTTTAATTATGATAAATATGGAACATTTTTTTCATATACTAAAAAAAAGTTTGTTGATCTTCATAAAATAAGTCTTTCAGATGCTCAGTCAATTAAATAATTCAATTTTGAATGTGTAGTTATCAAAAATCAAATACTGATATTTTTTTTATCATGCTGACTAAATATTGGGCCTGCGACATCTACCCAACAGCAAACCAGCATCGGCTCAATTTGATCTTTGTCATTTTGTGTTTTTGCTTTAGTTTAGTGTAAAAATTTAATCATTTGTCAAACGTGATCCTTACACATGTCCTTAACATTTGGTGGAGTAGGCATGGCCACTTATTGATATCTATCTGCATGAAAAAATTGAAAATGTTCACTTCTTGAATTGAAGTTCTTGACAGCTGGTTGAATGATCTAAAATTTAAATGGTATTCATTTTCTATTTCAGAAAGTGGTAGACATTTTCATGAGCATCATCATTGAGATTGAGCGAGCCGAGGGGAACGTTGAGGAGAAATCGAGCTGTGTGCTGTCATGATTGCTGGATTATAGAAGAACACATGCCAGCATACACGAGACAGTGACACAATGCTGGGTCAGTGTTGTAGACGCTGGTCCAACAATAACCCAACATTGTGTCAACGCTTCGTGTTTGCCAGGATCAGACGGTGGAAGGTCACAAGAACTGTAAACCAAGTGCAGACGTCTAATGTGACCAGCGCTATGGCATAGTGTACCACTCTGCCGTCTGGTGAAGAAGTAGTACGGGCAATGCATGTATGATCATCCCTAATAGATTGATCAAGATTATCATATGACAAGATGTGTATCTGTACTGGCATAATGATGGAGCTGTGGCCCTGAATTTATACAAATTTACTGTGACAATTAGTGCACCCGTCAAGACTAACTAGATTATTTTCAACTGGATGATGGCTAATAATATACAATATACACATGTTGAAAATGTGTTATTCATAGTTCCAAGAATCAATAAGATAGTGGTAGATTAAACCAACTATGAAACAGATGTTGTTTGAAACTGACGTTTCGACTTGCTAAAGCAAGCCTTGATCACACACTGATGTCCTGGCAGTGAAATGGCTTAGATATCGGCGGAATGGACAATTTATATTTCATACAGGCACAGGCATAAATTCTTATTGAAAAAGTTAAAAAGCAATATTTTACCAAAATCATTTATTTGATTTCTTTTATGGAAAGCTTTAATAAAATTCCACTAACTTAAACTCTTAACTCTTACAGTGCAGGGATCGACTTTAGACGTCAGAACCTGATGTCTGTAGACATCAGACTCTAAAGTCGATCCCCGTGCTGTACGAGTAAAAATATTTATAATGGCCGTAGACCCATAACATAGGTATTCAAATGAAGCAGATAGCGCTAACTAAGACATTTATGATGATTTCAAATTGAAAAAAATTCTTTGGTATCCATGGTTTTTACAAAAATAATTGTAAGAGTTAAAATGGTAATCATGTCTTTATCCGTTTTCTCCCTTTATTTTTTCTCCTCACACAAGAGCATTTTAAGGAGAGATCAGCAGCAAAATGACAAGATTCGTGTATGTGTTGATTCAAATTGTCCATATTGTGTCAGTAATTTTTACCCACTTGAAGAGACACAACCTCAAGTGGGTAGAAATAATTTTATAATAGTCCTTTAAGGGTTGACGTCTCAAGTGGATGAGAACTGTTAATATGGCCAATTAAATTTCTGATAAATTTGACACTGGCACATTTGAAATGAGCAAATAAGATTTTATTCTTATTCGAAATACATTTCAACCTTAAATCACCTAAAACTGTCAGTTTAAAGTGAAAAAAAAACTAAAAAAATACTATTTTTAATATTTAAACTTCCATATATTATGCTTAATTAATTTTGCCTAAATCATATACTGTGGACAATTATATCTCTGATATAATTGACAAATGAATCAAAGAAACAAAGTATTTTTTATTTACATGAAGCTGGAAGCTGAAATTATTTTTTCAAATTTCTTTGTGATCAAAATTTCGAGGATTAACACCTTTATTTTATATCATATAGCTATTAACAGAAATGTATATCATGCATTTCTGCTATTATTGAGTCTGTTGCCAGCTACATATTGCGTATTTAGACTCTATAATATAGTACCGGTACACAAGACTAACCTTATCCTTCACAGGCGTGACTCGCAAATTGGCTTTTGTAAACAACAGACATAATTGAGCTCTTGGAACTGAAAGGGCAATCTCTTAATCTGTAAAAATACACCCTTTTAATTCTGAGAGATGCCATGTTTATTCATTTTTAATCAGGTATGATGCCAAAAGCTACCTCTAAATATGACATCACATTTTCTATTAACCTTTTCAGCGCGGGGACCGCCTTTATACGTCAATCTCTGATATCTATAGACGTCAAATTCTGACATATAAAGACAATCCCGCACTGGAATAATTACAATATTTCTAAAGGTCGTAGACCCCTGACATAGGTATTCGAATGAAGAACTAACTAAGACATGTATGATGATTTTAAATTGAAAAAACCCTTTCGTCTCCATAGTTACACAAAATATTTCAGCGCTCTAACCCTTGTCCTGCTAAATTGTTTCAATTGTATTTTTCGTCATTTGAAGCTGGACTATTTATGAAAAATAAACATGTGTGAAAATTAACATTTTGATTAACTGAGCATCTATCACAAACTATTTTATGGATTTCAGTGTCATTTTATTTCCTCCGAAACTTACTCAAAACCGGATATATACGGCTCCAGCAGCACAAGAGTTAAAGGGTTAATCTGACGTGATGTTGCTTTGATGTCACCACATTAACCCTTTAATCCCTCCCGATGCATTATAGCATCATTTTAAATCCCCGAAAACAGACTTAATTTTCCCACCAACAAGGCTTTTAGAACGAAAATTTCCATGAAACTGGTTTACCAATACATGGCAATTATCTTTACTTTTTCACCCACATCAAGTCATCTTCTTTCACTACGAGGTTGTAGTGGATGAAGATGACAATGGTAAATTTAGGCTTCGAAGGGTTAAAACAATATTGGCAAAATAATGTGCAAAATAATACACATCTTCACAAGCGTACAAATAAACAAAACGCGGTAAAAGTAGCGTTTCTCCACAAGAGATGGCCAGTATCTCATTTCTATGCTTAGATTATTTCAAAACTTTTGTGTCAATTTGTTTTAGTGCACAGTCTATTCATAGAAATCTTGTACAGTAGAACCTGCTATGAGCAGCCACCCTTGTGGCCTTTTAACGCAGGTGGCTGTTCATAAGAGGTTCATTTGTATGAAATATGTCATTTTGGGGAATGGCCAAGTGGCCTGCCATAGGAGGCTGGCTCATAAGAGTGGCTGCTTATAACAGGTTCTACTTTAGACCTAATGTGTAACTCTGTGGGCAGTCTTGTTTGTTTGTGAAATAATGTGCTCCCATTGGCTGCCATTATAACTCTTTGTTTAAACACTCTATTGTTTGAACAATTTCAAATGAAATTGTGGCGAATCCAGGGGTGCCATTCAGAGTCAAAAAACGTCTAAATTTGAGTCAAAATATAATATGCTCCAGAACACACCATTTGTAACCTTTGTGGTGTGTATGAATTATTATAAAATGTCAACACCCCATTCTCTCAATTTCTGGATCCGCCACAGCAATTTTCCTTCCCTTTTAAGGAAGATGGATTAAAGTAAGTGACATTTGACAAAATGTACCTTGCCTGGTTATGAAATCCACTGTGACGTCATCAGTCCCATGATGACGTCTTGTTTTTGTTGTGTACAAACGCCCATGACAAATACCCACCTGGTTTAACCTCAAATTAGAATTTTCACCCACCTCAAGTCTTGGTTCCCTAGTGTGACCCACAATTTCAAGCTGGTGAAGATTCCTCACATTTGTTTAATTTGAGACAAAACATTTGCAAATGTTGTTTAAACACATATTTTATTCCCATTAAAAGTGATCTAACCAGCTAATAAACAAATTTAAAAAGACTATTTACTCGTGCTGAGAGCTTTAAAGGTGAAACCTTGTCTAGCTAGGCCCGTATATATATAAACCTTGTCTAGCTAGGCCCGTATATATATAAACCTTGTCTAGCTAGGCCCGTATATATATAAACCTTGTCTAGCTAGGCCCGTATATATATAAACCTTGTCTAGCTAGGCCCGTATATATATAAACCTTGTCTAGCTAGGCCTGTATATATATAAACCTTGTCTAGCTAGGCCCGTATATATATAAACCTTGTCTAGCTAGACCCGTATATATATAAACCTTGTCTAGCTAGGCCCGTATATATATATAAACCTTGTCTAGCTAGGCCCGTATATATATAAACCTTGTCTAGCTAGTCCCGTATATATATATGTGTGTTTTCAATTAATTTTCAAACCAACTATTTGATGATATTTATAGCTGGTGGTTGATGCTGGATTATTCAAGTGCTTCAATTTTGGAGTTGTCATTTTTTCATAATTGTATATATGGATCAATAATACAAATAAACACATTCAATGTGAATTGGGCCAAAAAATTAAATACAGAATAAAAATCAATAAGTGGCACAAATATGTTTTTTTTACATTTTTTTATTGTAATAGATATTCTACACAATGAATTAACAAGGTGTTCATTACAAATTGGAATGAAATATGCAGTGAATAATCTGTTTATTATAATTCTATCTTTTTTGTGTGATTGTTATACCTGTAAAGGTGTCCAAATGCTTTTAAATGATAATGAGAAATGTTGGAGATGATGGAAATGACGTATCATGTCCATCTAACCCTCTCAGCACGGGGATCAACATCTATAGACGTCAGATTCTGACGTCTATAGATTCTGACGTCTAAAGTCGATTCCGGCGCTAAAAGAGTAATGTATAATGGCCGTAGACCAATAACATAGGTTTTCAAATAAAGCAGAGAGAGTTTAGTAAGACATTTATGATGATTTTCAAATTGAATAAAACCCATAGGTCATACTTATGTTATGGGTCTACAGCCATTATAAATATTTGAAATTTTCCAGTGTGGGATCGACTTTAGACATCAGAATCTGGTGTCTATAATTGATCCCCGTACTGTATGAGTTGAAAATTTTAAAGTTGAGACGTTTTCAAAAAGTCTAGATGATCACCAAGTCCACTATATCCAGTGCATTGATGGCTTAGCTAATAACTCTTGAAGATCGTCCCAGGCTCAGCTTTAACAACATTCATTACAAAATTTGTGTTGTTATTTTGTTAACTATTCATTTATATCAGTATTGGTAAAATGTGATTTGCAATGATGTAGTCTGTGCTTCTTTATACAGTACCAGTTTTCACACGGCAAAATGATAAGATAACTACACTTTGTCACAGCACAATATGTCATTCATCATGTCATTATTAGACAAGATAACAAGTGTTATTGATGGAAATTAACAAACAATAGACATTTTTATTTTCACAATATTTAGTTCTTCATCACGTCTGTCATTCGATCAGAAATCAACCACCTACTGTGTTTAGTTTGAGACTTTGTGTGATTTCTCATCTGATAGGCGATGAGAATGCCCTGCACTATATTGTAGGTAGGGATAATTGATAAAGGTTAATTATGACAAAGGAAATGACCACTCTCATAACCAGATTCAGCTCCACTTGCCAACATACAGTGGCGTATCCAGGATTTGCAAAAGGAGGGGGGGGGGGTGTAGGACACATTTTTGCTTATGCTCCGCCCATGCTTGGTACCCCATTGACATATCTGAAGGTCTACAACATGTTCTCACCTTAGTATGGTAATCACCTGGAAAACAAAGGTCAGACATTTGACCTTGTCAGGGACGTTTATGACCTTTACCCCTTCTGCTGCTGAATTGTTTTAAAATATTTTTCGTTCATTTGAAGCTGGAATTGCTAACACAATTTCCAGCTTCAAATGCCGAAAGATATTTACATCTATCGAAAAGAGGCATCTGCAAAAATTATTTGATTAACTGAGCATCTACCACCAATCAATTTATCAATTTTAGTGGAATTTTATGTGGTTGATCAAATTGGCCCCTTGGATATGAAAGGATGTATGTGCCACTTTGTAAAGTGGCAGATACACCCTTTCATAACTAAGGGGATGAAATGCTTTTGCAGTACAAGGGTTAAATTGCAAGGTGCATAAACAGATATGGTGCTGAGAGGGTTTGATATCGTTAAATATTCAATCTGTAATAATTCATATGTGTAGCTTCTGTACACACACACTTCTGGATGTACATCGCCATTTTTATAGATTTTAAATGTATTTTAAATGTATTTTCTTGTATATTAAGCATCACTTGTACATGTATTAGTAATCATTGGCCCAGATACACAGTGCTTGTGATTTGGGTATTAGTACATTACAAGGTGTACACATTGGTGTACATTAGAAGGTGTACACATTGGTGTACATTAGAAGGTGTACACATTGGTGTACATTACAAGGTGTACACATTGGTGTACATTACAAGGTGTACACATTGGTGTACATTACAAGGTGTACACATTGGTGTACACATTGGTGTACATTACAAGGTGTACACATTGGTGTACATTACAAGGTGTACACATTGGTGTACATTACAATGGTGTACACCAATAATGGTGTACACATTGGTGTACATTATGATGTACACTCTTGTAGTCGTCACCCTGTACTAATAATTTATATCTAATGTATAAACAAACTGTAAATAAATATACACATGTTCTTTGATTTTGTTATCCTAATAATTCCGCATTGACAGCCCAGCAAACACAAAACATTTGTATAACATTTATACAACATCGTTCCAACATTGTATTAATGTGATACAAATGTTTTAAGTTTGCTGGGAGGTGCACAGCCAAATTACAGCCCATGGACCAATTGAACAATGGAAAAATCACTAGACTCCCTGCTTTGCACAATAATTTAGTATAACAGTGAATATTGCAGAAAATTATGCCGGACAAATACATGGACTGTGTAGCTCGTGCTTTGTAAATAACAAAGATGTTCCCTTTGTAAGATTGACATAATTTCATGGAACTACCTCATAATAATGATTTGAGTATTTATATGACTCACATATCCAACCTGGGACTGATCATGGTGCCTTACATCATATGATCCATGGTCATTGGACCAGTTTGTTTGTGTACCATTTCAACTCCCTAGGGAGCATAAATCACTGCAACCATGTGGCGCAACTTTTCGTACTTTTCGTACAACAATTGTCATCTCTGTCCCACCATGTACTCATTTACACCTGAATGAAATGAAGCATTTGAGGGTAAAGGGCTATGCCCAAGGACAAAACATTGATTCAACAATATCCCAGCGAGTCCTCAACTTCAGGCATCGGCTAATTGCAAATGAAATAATAGAAAAATACTGCCTCACAGACATATGGCGATTGCTACATGGAGGTAATAAACATTACACGTGGCGACAAAATAAATATAAAAAACAGGCACGTTTAGATTTTTTTCTCGTGCCGGACAATATTTTATCCCAAATTAAAGAGGCACATAATAAACCAGGATATAGAACAGATCATTCTCTTATTAGTATGGAATATAAGGTAGCAGAAAATATAAAAGGAAGGGGGTATTTCAAATTTTACAATTCTTATGTTGAAGGATGCGGAATCTGTATCAAAAGTTAAAAATATTATTTTAGAAACATTGTCAGATTATACGCCACTACAAATATCGTCTTTACCGGCTCAGGATATTATATTAACGATTTCGGACCAGTCATTTTTGGAAACGGTAATAATGAATATAAGAGGATATACTATTTCGTATGCTTCAAGTAAAAAGAAAAAACGAAACTTAGTTCAAAAGGATAATGAGAACAAAATAAATGAAATTGAAACAAATATTGGTGGATCTTATTCGGAAGAGATTCATTAAGAATTAACAAAATTAAAATCAGAATTGGAGGAAAGGCATAAAAATAAAAACACGCGCGATGTGGATAGAAAAAGAAGAGAAACCTACTAAATATTTTTGCTCATTAGAATCCCGACAGTACGTAAGTAAACTAATTCCTAAATTGTATAACGAAGATGGATCAATTGTTAGTAACACAAAAGACATACTAGAAAAACAAGTAAACTTTTATTCTAATCTCTATTCTAACTCAGACAGGGCATCCGATTTAGAAGCGGAGCAGTATCTTAATTGTTTAGAAGGTCCTAAATTGTCAGAGACAAATGCCTCTCAATTAGAAGGGAAAAGAACGTATAAAGAACTGGCTAATTCTTTAAACCAGATGAAAAATAATAAGAGTCCGGGTCTGGATGGATTTTCTGCGGAGTTTTTCAAATTTTTCTTGCCGAAATGTTTTATCCTTAGATCAATAAATGAAGCGGTGGACAATGGGAATCTATCTATCTCTCAACGTAGAGGCGTAATAACATGTTTACAAAAGGAGACAAGTCTAGATTTTATGTTAAAAATTGGCGTCCAATTTCGCTCTTGAGTGTAATTTATAAAATGGTATCAGCTTGCGTTGCGAACAGATTGAAGTCTGTGCTACCCGAAATTATTAGAAGAACAAAAAGGTTTCATGAAAGGTAGATTTATTGGTGAAAGTACTAGACTCTTCTATGATATCATATATATCAAAGTAAATTAAATAACCGTACTGGACTACTTCTCTTGATAGATTTCGAGAAAGCTTTTGATCCGATATCTTGGAAATTTATTCAAAATGTATTGAAGTATTTTCAATTTAGTCCGTGCTTTCGTAATTGTGTTGATATCCTATATAAGAATGCCGAATCCTGCATAATTCAAAATGGTCACATCTCTCGGATGTTTAAGCTAGGCAGAGGATGCAAATGAAATGAATCGGGCTTTAGGCCACCTTTGTGCACATATAGGCTAAACTGGGCCAGGAGAACCTCCTGAGGATGGTGAGATGATTGAGATGACACTGTCCTCCAGACACAGGATTTGAAATTCGAGCCCTGGCGGTCTGAGGCCGAGCACGCTACCTCTCGGTCACGGAGGCCCCCCACAATACGACTTTCACACGTGGATGGGGAAGAAACATTTTTGTTTCTTTCAAACCGCCGAGACCGGGAACCGAACCCCGAACTCTGGCGTGAAAGGCAGCGGTGCTAACCACTACCCTAGGGCCCCCGCCCAGGCAGAGGATGCAGACAGGGTGATCCACTGTCACCCTATTTATTCTTACTATGTTCTGAAATACTAGCACGTAAAGTAAAATCATGTGAAGCAATAAAAGGTCTAAATCTTGAGGGAGTTATAATTAAATTAGGTCAATATGCCGATGACACACAGTTTATTATGGACGGCAGTAAATCTAGTTTGGAAGCGGCGAATGACAATCCTAAATGAATTTTACTATTATTCGGGGCTTAAGATTAATATAGAGAAAACATTGGCGGTGTGGCTAGGAAATAAAGCCGGTTCAGATGAGCGTATTTGTAGAGAGTACAATCTAAACTGGACAAACGAGCCCTTTAATATTTTAGGTATCCGCATCACTACATAACTTATGGGACTTAAACGAAACAGATAAACTAAAACAAATACAATTATTACTACGGACATGGAAATGGAGAAAGCTTACCTTACAAGGGAAAATAATTATAATGAAGACATTGGCATTATCTAAATTAGCACATCTCTTAATTGTTCTCCCTAACCCGCCTAAATGGTTTACAAAACAAATAAATACACTATTTTTCAAGTTCTTGTGGAATGACGGTCCAGACAGAATAAGGCGCCAGGTTGTGACCCAAACGTATGCTAAAGGTGGTCTTAGAATGGTCGATATTGCTGCGTACACTTCAAGTTTGAAGCTATCCTGGATAAGACGTGTTTTTTTCAAAGTAATGCTAATTGGCAGTCACCAATGAATCATATTTTAAAAAGGCATCCATTCCTGTGGGATACGGGCACTCTGTATAAGAAACATATTTTACAGGACCCACACACTACCCCTTTTTGGAAAGAATTTTTTGATATGTGGTACATATATGCTGATAACTTTATACCGAAGTCAACCATTGATATTTTAAACGAACCAATATGGTATAATAATAAGTTAACAAACACATTTCCTTTTATTCCAGGTTGGGCAAAACATAATGTACTAAAAAAAAAGATCTCCTGAACATCAATGGAGAATTCAATTTCAATCATTTTAGGACGAAATTTAATATTCGGGGCACTTTCTTGGACTATAATAGAATACTTGCCAGTATACCACAGAAATGATGGACAATAAAAAATAACGAGAAACAGCATATAGCAGAATGTACAGTGTATATTCCTAGTCCATTAAAGTTTCTTTTGCAACAGGAAAAAAGATGTAAACGAGTATATAATGTGTTGTCAAATTTAACTAATATGCATATAAAAGCTTTTGATAAATGGGGGGAAATTTTAAATAAAGATTACACTTCAATAACGAGACATTTCGCAATACAATATGGATGTACAAACGATACAAAATTATTACAAATTACAATATAAGCTATTGCATAGAATTTTACCTACAAACAAATGGTTGAAAAAATATGCTTTATCCTTGATGCAACACAGAAACAGAAAGTTTAGAACAGTTTTTCTTGATTGTACTTTTGTTACTGGTTTCTGGAGTGAAGTTCTAAAGTGGCTTAAGAAATATCAGTCATGGCGGCAGGTTTTATTAAGCAATGAAGAAATAATATTAGGTTTTAAGGGTGGGAAATATACTTTGTAAAATTTGATTGTATTAACCCTTTAAACCCTCACGATGCATTAATGCATCATTTTACATCCCTGAAAACATACCTCATTTTCCTATAACTAGGGGTTTTACAACGAAAATTTCCATGAAATTGGTTTACCAATACATGGTCATTTTCTTTAATTTTTAAACCACATCAAATCATCTTCATTCACTACAAGTCGAGAATTGCGACAGCAATTCGTGGCTTGTAGTGGATGAAGATGACAATGGTAAACTCAGGTCTGAAAGGGTTAAGTGCTAAACCTTTTATATATTGTTGTAAATGTCAACCACTTTTTAACTTTTTCTCTTGCCTAAAACAAATATCTACCCTGGAAGAAAATACAACAAAAACTACTAACAAATATGAAATCTTTCTGGGTAAATGGAATGTTGTTTTTCATGATTTGAAGAATTAAGGTGTCCAGCAGGCATGGGGCGGTGATCCAACGGTGGGGTAGTGCTGGTCCACCGTTTGCGGCGCTGGCCCAGCATTGCGCCATGGTTGTCTCGCCGTCTTGTATCTGCTGGAAATATTTGAATATAATGCCAGTTGCCCGGTATGCACGGTGCGTTGAACTGGTGTTGTTTTAGTGTTGGGCCAGCGTTGTAGACGGTGGACCAGCCTTGAAGCAGCATTGCTTCGATTCATCGTGTTTCCTGGGCTGAGCGCGAGACGTTGGTCGGAGTTTATTTGGGCCAGTTTTAGTTCAACGGCGGAACAGGGATTGACCGGCGTCTCGTGTTTCTTCTTTAGCTATGGCCAGCGAATCTCAGACCCCTGTATACCGTGCCGGTTCGGTGCTGGTCCATTGTCGTAGACAGTGGACCAGCATTGAGCCGGGAGGTTATGATAACTCTGCTTGATTTGTATGTATGTGGGCGCTCAGATTCATGCCAGGCAGGTACGAGACGTCGGCCCGGTGCTGGTATTTGGTGTGGTCCACTGTCTGTGACGCTGGCCCGGCATTGAGTCGCCATCGGGTCGGCGTCTCGTGTTTGCTTGGTAGGACCATGATGATGTGGGCCGCTGTGCTATAGACCCGACGCATTAGCATTGGCAGTGCTGATTTGGTGCCGGAATTATATATTTTGAAACATTCATAATTATTATCATGAATATAATAGTAATTATTTTCTGTTTTTTTTTAATGCTTTTAAAGTCACCATTTAATAACCACTTAAAAACGTTGCACATAGATATAGCATAGTTTTGTTCTTTTATGTTTTGTTTTGTTTTGTTTTCACGGCTTATGTATAATCGCGTTTCTTTTTGTTCTGTACTGTGTATTGTATATGTATTATGAATGTATATATATATATCGTCGCCTCGGAGCTAAATGATCCTATATGCCACTCTAACGAGTGTCAGATAGGATCCTTTAGCTCCGAGGCGACGATATATGAAATCTAAAAAAAAAGTTAAAAATTAAAAAATTGCATAGCGCTACACTAGTCTCTAACCATTGCGCCACCTCCCCATCCACACACTGAAATGTGCCTCAAGAGGGATAGAATCTGTCCACCCGCTGTGTGGGCATTCAGGCTGATTGTAGAAGATTAAACAGTAATTCCATTTCCAATAACAGTGAATTAATCGGCTAATATAATCTCAGCAAACACGACACATAGACCAAACGTTGAGCCAATGTTGGCCCACCATCTACGACGTTGGCCCAAGATTGGTCCAACATTGTTTCGTGTTTGCTGGGATGCATTAAAAACGACTATTGTCGTGAATAAAAGACAAAGGGTTAACTTAAGTCCTGCTGACTTAAGTCCTGCTGACTAATAGCAGACAAAGGGTTAACTTAAGTCCTGCTGACTTAAGTCCTGCTGACTAATAGCAGACAAAGGGTTAACTTAAGTCCTGCTGACTTAAGTCCTGCTGACTAATAGCAGACAAAGGGTTAACTTAAGTCCTGCTGACTAATAGCAGACAAAGGGTTAACTTAAGTCCTGCTGACTTATAGCAGACACAGGGTCAACTTAAGTCCTGCTGACTCATAGCAGACAAAGGGTTAACTTAAGTCCTGCTGACTCATAGCAGACAAAGGGTTAACTTAAGTCCTGCTGACTTATAGCAGACAAAGGGTTAACTTAAGTCTTGCTGACTTATAGCAGACAAAGGGTTAACTTAAGTCCTGCTGACTTATAGCAGACAAAGGGTTACCTTAAGTCCCGCTGACTTATAGCAGACAAAGGGTTAACTTAAGTCCTGCTGACTTATAGCAGACAAAGGGTTAACTTAATTCCTGCTGACTTATAGCAGACACAGGGTCAACTTAAGTCCTGCTGACTTATAGCAGACACAGGGTCAACTTAAGTCCTGCTGACTTATAGCAGACACAGGGTCAACTTAAGTCCTGCTGACTTATAGCAGACAAAGGGTTAACTTAAGTCCTGCTGACTTATAGCAGACAAAGGGTTAACTTAAGTCCTGCTGACTAATAGCAGACAAAGGGTTAACTTAAGTCCTGCTGACTTATAGCAGACAAAGGGTTAACTTAAGTCCTGCTGACTTATAGCAGACAAAGGGTTAACTTAAGACCTGCTGACTAATAGCAGACAAAGGGTTAACTTAAGTCCTGCTGACTAATAGCAGTCAAAGGGTTAACTAAAGTCCTGCTGACTTATAGCAGACACAGGGTTAACTTAAGTCCTGCTGACTTATAGCAGACAAAGGGTTAACTTAAGTCCTGCTGACTTATAGCAGACAAAGGGTTAACTTAAGTCCTGCTGACTTATAGCAGACAAAGGGTTAACTCAATTCCTGCTGACTTATAGCAGACACAGGGTTAACTTAAGTCCTGCTGACTTATAGCAGACAAAGGGTTAACTTAATTCCTGCTGACTTATAGCAGACACAGGGTCAACTTAAGTCCTGCTGACTTATAGCAGACACAGGGTCAACTTAAGTCCTGCTGACTTATAGCAGACAAAGGGTTAACTTAAGTCCTGCTGACTTATAGCAGACAAAGGGTTAACTTAATTCCTGCTGACTTATAGCAGACACAGGGTCAACTTAAGTCCTGCTGACTTATAGCAGACACAGGGTCAACTTAAGTCCTGCTGACTTATAGCAGACAAAGGGTAACTAAAGTCCTGCTGACTTATAGCAGACAAAGGGTTAACTTAAGTCCTGCTGACTAATAGCAGACAAAGGGTTAACTTAAGTCCTGCTGACTTATAGCAGACAAAGGGTTAACTTAAGTCCTGCTGACTTATAGCAGACAAAGGGTTAACTTAAGTCCTGCTGACTTATAGCAGACAAAGGGTTAACTTAAGTCCTGCTGACTTATAGCAGACAAAGGGTTAACTTAAGTCCTGCTGACTAATAGCAGACAAAGGGTTAACTTAAGTCCTGCTGACTTATAGCAGACAAAGGGTTAACTTAAGTCCTGCTGACTAATAGCAGACAAAGGGTTAACTTAAGTCCTGCTGACTAATAGCAGACAAAGGGTTAACTTAAGTCCTGCTGACTAATAGCAGACAAAGGGTTAACTTAAGTCCTGCTGACTTATAGCAGACACAGGGTCAACTTAAGTCCTGCTGACTTATACCAGAAAAAGGGTTAACTTAAGTCCTGCTGACTTAAGTCCTGCTGACTAATAGCAGACAAAGGGTTAACTTAAGTCCTGCTGACTAATAGCAGACAAAGGGTTAACTTAAGTCCTGCTGACTAATAGCAGTCAAAGGGTTAACTTAAGTCCTGCTGACTAATAGCAGACAAAGGGTTAACTTAAGTCCTGCTGACTAATAGCAGACAAAGGGTTAACTTAAGTCCTGCTGACTTATAGCAGACAAAGGGTTAACTTAAGTCCTGCTGACTTATACCAGACAAAGAGTTACTTAAGTCCTGCTGACTTATACCAGACAAAGGGTTAACTTAAGTCCTGCTGACTTATACCAGACAAAGGGTTAACTTAAGTCCTGCTGACTTATTAGCAGACAAAGGGTTAACTTAAGTCCTGCTGACTTAAGTCCTGCTGACTAATAGCAGACAAAGGGTTAACTTAAGTCCTGCTGACTAATAGCAGACAAAGGGTTAAGTTAAGTCCTGCTGACTTATACCAGACAAAGGGTTAACTTAAGTCCTGCTGACTTATTTGTTAGTATTTCTCATTCATTGAAGTCGGAATTAACGTAACTAACGCAATTTCCAACTTTAGATGACGAAAATTATTTATTTATAAAAAATCTCTTAAAGTGAATTATTTGCTTAATTATGCACATACATACTAATTATCAGAACCATTGACATTTTATATGGTTTGCTCCTTGCTTCGCTGACATAAAAAAATGACAAATAATATTAGTTTGTGTTATGAAAAGCCCGTGTTGAGCAGCATGCAGTCATCATAGTTTGGCCCGTGATCTTATGCTATGCTATGATCTTAGATATTATGGCATCATACCCAGAAAACAAAACATTTGTATAATATTTGTACAACGCCGGCCCTGACCCCCTTTTAGAAACTAAATTCACGAAGAAAAACTCTATGATCAATATTCAGATATTGGTCACTCAAAATGTTCTCAAGTATTGCTCCGAAATCTCGTTCATCAGCTGAGAAAACATTTTTTTTTAGTCCAAAATTTTGTAAAAATTGCTGGGGGCAACCAAATTTAGCCGCCCCCATTACTCGAAATCCTGGGTCCAACCATTTAGACCAGGATCATAGTGAACAGATTAGCTATTTGATTTGTTTCTATTCACCTTCATGTGAATTACTGCCGCAAGTTCTCAAGGCGCATAACACTATCCTGATTTTATGAAATACCTAACGATGTAGGAGGGATAGCCGCGTCGTTCTATCCGAAAAATTCAACATTGCGTTGACTGAGAGCGATCGCGACCCCAAGGTCCGAAAAATGTCCATACCTTTTAAATGACTGTGCGACCTCTGAGCTGAGCATGTGGGTATGGAGCTGAAGTGTTACTGATTCTGAAAAAAACTATTTTTGACCTGATTATGCCCCGTTATTTTCCGATTATGATATGACAGTCCAAAGAAATGTCCCACGAATTTGTACGCGGTACAAAATATTTGTATAACATTTATGCAATGTTGGGCAAACGTCGAATAAATGTTATGCAAATGTATAGGGAGCTCTCTATATAGTTCAACTGAAACGACTGAGCAACTGATTCACCATAGCTTAGTGTATGCGTTAGTGAAAGTAACATTGATTTATTTCAATTCCGTAATTCGACCTATTCGATGCATCCTGGTGAATTTGTTTCATCTTATTGGAATCCCCAATTAAACAACCCTTCCATTTGAGTAGCAAGTTTCCAACATATATTTAACCCTTTCAGTGCGGGGATCGTCTTTATACGTCTATAAAGACGTATAAAGACGATCCCCGCACTGAAAGAATTACAAATATTAGATTGGCCGTAGACCCATAACATAGGTAGGCCTATTCAAATGAATAAGAAAAAAGATATTTATGATGCTTTAAAATTAAAAAAACACTTCGGTTGCCATGGTTTGTACAAAAATATTTCAGCGCTGTATGAGTTAAAGATATAACCTTTAACAAATTTCGCAGATATACATTACCGATGACGACTGGTGGCCATTTTTATTCGTTCTTTTATTATGATTGTGATAACATATTCTTGTCACATATAGTGCTATTGTGTGCCACAATTCAAGCAAGTTACATAGCACATGAATACATTTTAAAATATGGCCTACTGTCAAAGAATAGTATTGACGTGTGCAAAGTTCCTGAAAAAAACAAATATTCTAAAGAAATATTTGTGTTTTTGTAATATCAAAAATGCTCTCTTATGAAATTCTGGTGATACAGATATAGCCTATGTGAAGTTAACACCATTAACACAGTTGTTTTTGTAACTATGATGAGAAGTAATGCTAAGATGGGCATCATTAGTCAGGCACTGACTCAGACTGTGCAGCATTGTCAAACGATCTCACCAATTTTGGTCGGGGTAACAAATGAAATAGATCATCACCTAAATACATTAAATTTGTGTATCATAAAGGGGAGGTGGTTGTAATTCAGCAGCATCACAAGTCTCACAAATAATTTAGTGTTGCAGAATTACTGCGTGATGAAGACTTCTCACACCAAACGCCCTTCGATCCGATTAAATTATCAAATACTTGATCGCAATTTCCTCGACAATGCTCCACCATATCTTCACTTTCTTTAATCATATCAAAGTCGATCATCTCTGATCAGTTATACATCTTCCAAGTTTAGTTCTATACACTTTTCATCACCGCACTGGCACATAGAACTGAGAAATGAATGAAGTTTGTATAAATCAGTGTTTTTACAGCTAGGTCGACCATCCTACCTATCCACTTACACTCATTTTCATTCATGTTGAGATGACAACTACAGCCGAAATTTACATCTCAAGCTGAATAAGAATAAACGGATTTGGTAAAGTACCAGTGATGACATATCCTAATCCTTAACCGTTAAAGCGCTTAAAAATTTCTAGAAAACCTTGGACCAAAGGGTTTTTTCAATTCGAAATCATCATAAATGTCTTAATTAGCTCTTTCTGATTCATTTGAATACCTATGTTATGGGTCTACGGCCATTATAAATATTTTTACTCTTACAGTGCTGGCATCGACTTTAGACGTTAGAATCTGACGTCTACAGACGTCAGATTCTGACGACTAAAGTCTATCCCCGCGCTGTAAGAGTTAAAGCGGTCAAATACAGTTTGTGAGATATATAATGACTTATCCGTTAGTCTGAAATATGTCTGTATAAACCATGGAGAACAAAGGGGTTTTTCTGTATGAAATCATCATAAATGTCTTAGTTAGCTCTTTCCTCTTTATTTGAATAGGCCTACCTATGTTATTGGTCTATATTTGGTTTATATTTTACTTCTTTTATGCGCGGGGTATCTAGGCTACATTAGAAGTCAGTTCTATACTTATGAATGTCTTGTCTTCTATAAGATATTAGCAGAGATCCACTCAATATACCAAATGACCCTGTGTTGGTTCAATATTGGGCCATCGTCCGCGACACTGGCCCAACATTGACCCAACACAGGGTCAATGTTCCGTGTTTTTTGATATCCTTGCTTTTAACAATGTAGCTTGTAATTTTTCCATTTTCAACATTGACTTTTCGTTTATGTGAACAGAACTAACAAACCAGCAAAAACTGGACGATAAGCTGATATGACTCACATAGGTAATTGAAGGGACTGGCCCAGGCTAAAATCATAAAAATATCGGTGATTTTATTTTGGCTTCTTAATATGACCATATGATGTAAGCATGCCCATAGACTAGAACTGCAAAAGTTTTTTAATTTTCTGCTGCGCATTCACCAGTTAGGCTAGATATAGGCTAGAGAAGAAATTCCTGATTTCTAATTATTGACAACCATGTCAAAAATTAGAAATACGGGAATTTCGTCTCTATATCTAGCCTAACTGGTGAATGCGCAGCACAAAAATGATAAAAAATTGCAGTTCTAGTCTATGAACTTGCTTACATCATATGGTCATATTAAGAGCCCGAAATAAAATCACCGATTTTTTAATGATTTTAGCCTGGGCCAGTCCCTTTAACCTAGCCTGTTAGCGTTCGTTATCACAGTCATTACAAAATCCAGCGCCTTGCATGGGGTGGTAAGCTGTTCTACCGGCGGCAATTCTATCATTTATATGCACACTCGCCTTCTTTGCGAGAGTGACACCCATG
This sequence comes from Flabesymbios commensalis, assembly GCA_964017125.1. Classification (NCBI taxonomy): domain Eukaryota; kingdom Metazoa; phylum Annelida; class Polychaeta; order Terebellida; family Flabelligeridae; genus Flabesymbios; species Flabesymbios commensalis. Next base: position 1,295,450 of record OZ024918.1, read on the forward strand.
TATTTAATGCTGGCACAAGTAACTAGTTTCACACCATTCAATGACCATGCAGGACTTTAAAAGACAAATCAATCTTACACACTCATAAAAAGGTTAAATCTCAGACTATAGTCTGATATGTATTGATCAGCCAGATTAATCATATTCTGCAAGCCAGTGACTGTGAGACTGGCAAGCAGAATATCATCAGCGTAGCAGAATACATTATATAATACATTTTTTATTTTTATGCCATCTGCACTATAAATCTGAATGGATACAAACTTTAAGAACAACACTGAATTACTGTGAGTTTTCTGAATTTTAGGTGAATCAAACACTTCCATGCTCTATTGAAGCATTCAAACAGTCAGTCAAGCTGAGACTAAAAGATCAGTTTATAAAAAATGGCAGGAATCAATATCACAAGGAGGAAAATGTACTATATATCGTATCCTTAAAACAACGTTTGGCTTTGAAAATTATTTAAATGATTTACCAAATCTATTGAGAAAATATTTTACCAAATTTAGATGCCGAAATCATCGCTTGCCCATAGAGGCTGGTGTCCGGTCCCAAGTTCTTTGTGATATGCGTGTATGCCAATTTTGTAAAACAGATATAGGAGATGAATTTCACTATTTACTTTGCTGTGTTCATTTCAAAGAAGAACGTAGAAAATATATAGAGGCAAAATACTATATAAGACCTTCAAGAACTTTTTAAACAGGCAAAGGGCGAAAATCTTAAACAATTGGCTATTTTTGCCAAAATAATATTTGTAAATTTTAGAAATGACCTTATATTTATTGTATCATGTGCTAACGCCTTCCTGGCAACTCTGTCTTGTCTTCCACTAAAGAAGACCATCAGAAAAATACTTGTTACTTGTTACTTGACAATTCATTTATCAAATCTTGATAAAAAAAAGATGAAGAAGAAAGGAGAGGACAGTCCACACTGGCGGGTGCCTAGCTTGTACATTTATGGAGCCACTTAGCTTACCATTACTCTCCAGCAAAGATAGGCCTAAGTTGATAAGTATACATACAAAGAACACAGTGCGGAACTGCGTCAAACGCACCCTCTGTGTCCAGCGAACACGTATAAACAGGTGATCCACGTTTCGTGCAATAGGGAAACACATCATTAGCCAGAGAAGCAGCCATATCAGTGCCTCTACCGGAGACAAACCCAAACTGTAGATCGCCAAGGACATGATTTCCTAGGTACCGGTACATCAAGTATTTTGCAGTTATAGAATTTTTGATAATGTGTTCCAAATATAATAGATGTATATATTTTTTAGCAATGGTAGGATCAAGTGTTGTCTGGAACCAGCAAGCCATGTGAAAACGAGATTGATACGGTACAATTCCATACTTTATGCAAATACATGTAGCTAGTAAACATTACGCTGAGGTAGTCCACTATTTTGCTATAAATCGTAAATTTCAGATATTCAATTAATATTGAATATTCCATCACTACCAGGCGATCAACCGAGATTATTTTCTTTCTATATCTAATGTCCATAGACTTTCACATTACTCTATCATTAAATTCCACATTATGAAGGTTGTTTAATTTAGTTTGAACCTCTTGTTCAGCGTTAATAAAGGCCCATACCCAGGCTAAAATCATAAAAAAATCGGTGATTTTATCGGTGATTTTATTTTGGCTTCTTAATATGACCATAATTATGATGTAAACATGTCCATAGACTAAAACTGCTTTTTTTATTATTTTTGTGCTGCGCATTTACCAGTTAGGCTAGATATAGAGACGAAATTCCTGATTTCTTATTTTGGACAACCATGTCAAAAATAAGAAATACGGGAATCTCGTCTCTATATCTAGCCTAACTGGTAAAAGGGTAGCAGAAGAATTAAAAAACTTTTGCAGTTCTATGTTTACATCATATGGTCATATTAAGTAGCCAAAATAAAATCACCGATTTTTTTATAATTTTAGCCTGATTGTAAGTAAATATTTACCCTCCATTTAGAGCTCAATATTTGTTGTTAGCAATGTCTGACTCACCAAATCGGTGTATTTTGTAATAAGAGAAGGCGACACGGAATTGCTGCTGCTACTGGATCCAAATATATATATATTTCAGGAAGCGACCCTTGCGCTACTGTGACCGCATATGTCAGGAAGCGACCCTTGCGCTACTGTGACCGCATATGTCAGGAAGCGACCATTGCGCTACTGGGACCGCATATGTGAGGAAGCGAACCTTGCGCTACTGTGACCGCATATGTCAGGAAGCGACCATTGCGCTACTGGGACCGCATATGTCAGGAAGCGACCATTGCGCTACTGTGACCGCATATGTCAGGAAGCGACCCTTACGCTACTGTGACCGCATATATGTGAGAAAGCGACCCTTGCGCTACTGGGACCGCATATATGTGAGAAAGCGACCCTTGCGCTACTGTGACCGCATATGTCAGGAAGCGACCCTTGCGCTACTGTGACCGCATATGTCAGGAAGCGACCCTTGCGCTACTGGGACCGCATATATGTGAGAAAGCGACCCTTGCGCTACTGGGACCGCATATATGTGAGAAAGCGACCCTTGCGCTACTGTGACCGCATATGTCAGGAAGCGACCCTTGCGCTACTCTGACCGCATATGTCAGGAAGCGACCCTTGCGCTACTGGGACCGCATATATGTGAGAAAGCGACCCTTGTGCTACTGGGACCGCATATATATGTCAGGAAGCGACCTTTGCGCTACTGGGACCGCATATATGTGAGGAAGCGACCATTGTGCTACTGGGACCGCATATGTGTCCGGAAGCGACCTTCGTGCTACTGAGACCGCATATATGTGAGGAAGCGACCTTTGCGCTACTGGGACCGCATATATGTGAGGAAGCGACCCTTGTGCTACTGGGACCGCATATATGTGAGGAAGCGACCTTTGCGCTACTGGGACCGCATATATATGATCCATATATATATATATGTCAGGAAGCGACCCTTGTGCTACTGGAACCGCAGATATGCTTTTTCCTGTCAGTTTCAAACCAATTAATATTCTACCAAAATTGATGACCTAGTTTCAGTAAATGACACCTCAGGTGATGAAATCCTTAGATTTCTCAGATGTCTCATTTTCTCATCCCCTGTGCTGCTAAGACCGCAGATATACGTTTTCAAGCAACTTTTCAACTGAATAGAATACTTTAAAAAATCTGTAATATACTTTGTGGTAGATGTTCAGTTAATCAAATAATTCCATTTGAGAGACGTCCGTTTTTCATAAATAATATTATTTTTCATTCATTTGTAGCTGAAAATTGCGTCAGAAATTCCAGCATCAAATGAATGAAAAATACTCACAGAAATTAAGAGACTTCATCAGTACAAGGTCGGTTGAGTATGCATATATAGCTAAAACTATTTTCCGTCATTTGAATCGGGAAATTGCGTTGGTAACTACAACTTTAATGAATAACAATCCAGCTGGACAAGTTTAAAGTTTAAGCTTTCAAGCCTGAATTTACCGTTGGCATCTTCATCCACTACAACCCGCGATATGCTGTCGCAATTCTCGGCGTGTAGTGGATAAAGATGATTCGAAGTGAGTGGAAAATTAAAGAAAATTACCATGTATTGGCAAACCAGTTTTATGGAAATTTTCATTAAAACCCTTAGTTGTAGGAAAAATAGGTCTTTTTCAGGGATGTAGGCCTACAATGATTCTTTAATGCATAGTGAGGGCCCAAAGAGTTAAACTAATTTTAACGCATGTAGTTTAATAACTATATAAATAGTTCCCATCGTGCAATGATTTATACATTGTATTCTGAGCGCGTGAGCATTATTTTTTATAATTCAACGTACGTCACGTACATCAAATAATTAATATTTTAGTTTAATATTTATAACATAAGAACGTAATAAATTTTTATTTGACGCATTTAAAATCTAACTATAGCGACCAGCTCCGTTTCTGAAGCAGGAATAAAACTATTAATAACTTTCAGTGACGTATGGCTTCCACTGAAGGCGCCGCTATCGCCTAACGGGGGTCCTACTATACCTGGGACAACCGGTGACGTAGAAAGGCCACCGTCATCAGACCCACAAGCTTGGCAGGTGAGACGAGTTGACGCAGTAGTAGTTACGCTTCATGGCCTCGAGGTCATAACGGGCACTAACGTGAATCGGTCAGGGGCTCTACTCCTAAATTTAGAAAACACCTAAAATATGATAGGCCTACATTGAAACATATGTTGTTTTAATGTTGGGCCAACGTCGCAGACGGTGGTTCAGCATTCAAGCGACATTGTTTCAAGGCCTCTTAGTTGTCGGGTAACATCCACACTGCCCGGTCATGTGTGGGCCTATGCACCACGTGACATATTTTAAATACCAAGAAACCAAAGGTATAATCCAAGAAACCAAAGGTGTTTTTTTAAATTTTGAAATCATCATGAATGTCTTAATTGGCTGTTTCCGATTCATTTGAATACCTATGATATGAGTCTACGACCATTATAAGAAGTTTACTCCTCCAGTGCGGAGATCGAATTTAGACGTCAGAATCTGACGACTATAGATTCTCACGTCTAAATTTAAGTCGATACCCACACTGAAAGGGTAAAGTCACATAATGTGCTGGGAAAGGTGACAACAATTCATATACCTGTAAAATAATCAGCAATAGGCCTATTATTTTACTGAGAATAATCAACAAGGAGAGGAATGACATTTAGGCTATATAAATGTGAATGAAAAGCAAACAATCAATCAATCAATCAATCAATCAATCAATCAATCAATCAATCAATCAATCAATCAATCAATCAATCAATCAATCAATCAATCAATCAATCAATAAATCAATCAATCAATCAATCAATCAATCAATCAATCAATCAATCAATCAATCAATCAATCAATCAATCAATCAATCAATCAATCAATCAATCAATCAATCAATCAATCAATCAATCAATCAATCAATCAATCAATCAATCAATCAATCAATCAATCAATCAATCAATCAATCAATCAATCAATCAATCAATCAATCAATCAATCAATCAATCAATCAATCAATCAATCTATCGATCGATCAATCAATCAATCAATCAATCAATCAATCAATCAATCAATCAATCAATCAATCAATCAATCAATCAATCAATCAATCAATCAATCAATCAATCAATCAATCAATCAATCAATCAATCAATCAATCAATCAATCAATCAATCAATCAATCAATCAATCAATCAATCAATCAATCAATCAATCAATCAATCAATCAATCAATCAATCAATCAATCAAAGAATCAATCAATCGATTACACCTGCAATTACTGCGCGTATCTAATTAATTCTTGATGTATACACATATATATGTTTGTAGTGCATGCTAAAGGCAAAAAAATAAACCCAATTTTGAACCCCCCATTGAGAGCCTATCTATAGCAACGTTAATAAATGAATGCTTTCGTCACTACGATATCATTATGTATCCTACTTATTTTGAATTTCATGCATAAAACTATTATTAGCACAAATACTCACTCGCCTACGTCAGGGGGCTGCTCTAGGCGCTATTGTTAGCTTATATATCCCATTCATAAAAGTAAAATTAGCAACACTATATCCAAACATAGATTCAGATAAACGCTAAATAATTACGACGCAGTCATAACATCATTATTTATTACAGATTCATTTAATATTACTGGAAAATAACCCTACTGGAAAATAACCCTTCTTCTTCTGTAGTATTAAATTCGCATATTCAGACATTTTAAGCTGTGCCTTGCTAGCGCGACGCACAGCTTCAAGTGACTGAAAACTGTTTCTATTTATAAAATTTGAAGTACGATTGACGTGTATTAGTGTCAAATAAGCAATATATATTTATTTTTACCAAATTTTAACCTTTTCACTACCATACATGACGGAAATTTCCGTCGTCATTCGTCAATGAACGTAACCATAAAATGACACAAATTTTCGTCAAATATATACTACATTTATGTATTTTTCGTCATTTGAAGCTGGAAATTGCGTTAGCAATTCCAGCTTCAAATGACGAAAAATAGAACTCCTACACCAGTATATCTGGATCCTGGCATGCACTCCGGCCTGGAAGTCAAAGGGTTAAGCATTAAGGCATAGCAAACCCAGGAAGTCTAGACCTACATGTACATAAGTGGATATAAATCAGTGCTCTCACGGCTCAAAAAACTTGACTTGGTGTAACTTTAATTACACCACCTATTATGATCTATTATAGACATTGGGCGTCATCTAGCTATTCCCGGAATATCGCAGTGGCCGCAATGAATGGTTTTTGCTGACTTCAAAGTCAATTTTCAATAAATTTTCATGAGATTTTACAAGAAGTATCTCGTTGTGATGTGGCGACTACAGATACAATTTAATTGAAAAATAGTCCATAGTTTAAAAGTTAGTCTCCATAACATGTATAGCAGTAGGCCCCTAAATGCCACCTTTTAACTTTGTCTCAGAATTGCAATAGGCCTACATGTCAAATGGTTATAGCTGAAATACCTACAAAAAATAACATTTTTATAGGTCGCCGCATGATTAGAATAGTGTCCGCAATTTTTTTGAAAAATGGCATACGGGGATTCAGAAAGTATGGCTCTAGGCCCTATATAAAATGTATCCATGTAGGCCTAGAATGAATTCCACTTCGTTATGTGGTATAACATCATCAAAACATTCTACGCTATACAGATCAATGTCTAAAGCACAAGTTTCAGCAAAACTTGACTAAAATAAAATGACTAAGCATGACTTTGAAACAAACCCAAAATTGGAACTACCAGCTATAGTGATATATATTTAAAAAAAAATATTTGAATATTTTCTCGAGGAAGCTTTTGGCAACAGCATTGGTAAGCCTACGATGCCATTTTGACAATGTATGTTCCACTTGATCCAATGGCCTTCAGATATTTTACAAAAATCTATATATACAAACACATCAAAATAAATTTATAAGATTCGTCTTCAGTCGACCCCGGGTTATTTTCATTTAAGTATAAATTTATAAATGATTTCTCAAAATTATTGTAAATAATTTTCTGTAATTTTCTGATTTTCTGTAGATAGGCCTACACCAGTCACAAATCATGTGTAGGCTTATAACATTTATACAACGTCGACCCAACGTCTTCGACGTTGGTTCAATATCGTATAAATGTTATACATGTATATGTTTTGTGCTTACTGGGTATGATGGGCAGAACTCTTAATGGAGATAATCCTCTGAAGAACCTACTTAAAGTAGGTGGGTCGATATGATTCGCCGAGTAAAAACAAGAAGGGTACAAACGCATGCGCGTCATGGTAATTAAACGTCCACAGGAGTGCATGGGGTCTGCCGTATTGCAAATATTATGGTTCAGTTTAAAATTCTGACACGAAAAGTTGTTAAATTCGAGATGGCCGCCAGTGACTCTAGAAGAAGGATATTTCTATGTCTAATTTAGTGTACGGTACCCGGTAAAACTACTCTTTTATTCCTGCTGAAAGTATTAAGTGTCAGTGCAGTGGCCGTGGTAGTTTTAGGACGTGCCCAGAACCCCTTATCGTCTGAGTGAAGGAAAACACTCTCAATAACCCACCGTGCCATATCACCCCACCCTTACGTCATCATCTGTACATCATTCATCTCATCAATGGACTGCACTGTTTGTATCTTATTGGAATGTATTTTCTAGTCGAACTCAAATTAAAACAAAGTTTTTTTTATTGTGTTTTGTTTTGATTAGTTACAATCAGATTTGACTTTGAAATTGACATTTCGACTTTGAAGATGAAGTTGAATCAAGATGAAGTTTTTATCTTATTAGAATGTATTTTCTAGTCGGAATCAAATTAAAACAAGGTATTTTTATTGTGTGTTGTTTTGATTAGTTACAATCAGATTTGACCTTGAAATTGACATTTCAACTTTGAAGATGAAGTTGAATCACTAAAATAATACCAGAAATGGATCTTCCAGTAGGTTAGGTAAGATCTTTGACTTTGACTTTGAGTAAATACTCCAGCAGCCCTCCATTGTGGAGTATCAGGCTGGAGGGGGGGAAAGAGGCTGGCAGATCTAATCGACCAGCTGATTCTAATTTATCAATGTCTTTTTGTCTAAAGGGGTCCCAAACTGCTGAAGAATATTCTAAGGATGATCTGACCAGAGAGAAATAGGCAGTCTCCCTTAATTTAGGGGGACATGCCTTCAGGTTCCTCCGAAGGAAGCCCATGATGGAATTCGCTTTACTTGTAATTTTGTTAATGTGGGCCTCCCATTCCAGAGTCTCGCTAAGGCAAACACCAAGATATGGTGTTGATGAAACGTTTTTTAATGTTTCACCTTTCAGGGTGTACTGGAATACCAGGTTTTTTATTTGGGCCTGGACACCCTCAGGACCGAGCATTTCGAGGGGTTGAAGCACATCCCCCATCGATCTGCCCAGTCCTGTAACGCAGATAGGTCTCTCTGCAGTTTCTCCTGATCTGCCTGACATTTTATCGGGCGATACAGGAGACAGTCATCTGCAAAGAGACGAACTTGCGACGAGACCGTGGAAGGGAGGTCATTAATGTAGGTCAAGAAAGGTAGGTGTCCGAGAACAGTACCCTGGAGCACACCGGACTTTACACGGGCTGATTCTGAAGAGCTGCCATCAACTACTACTTTTTGGGTTCTATTGGTCAAGAAATTTTGAATCTAATTAAGAGTTGTTTCCCGAATTCCATAGTGGTCGAGTTTGTGTAAGAGGCGTTGGTGGGGGACAACGTCAAAGGCCTTACTAAAGTCTAAGACAACAACATCTGTTTGTGTCTTGCCTTCAAAATTTTGAATAAATTCATCAGTTGTAATCAAAAGCTGGCTTTCGCATGAGTGTTTTGAGCGGAAGCCATGTTGTGAAGGTGTTAAAATATTGTTTTCCGAAAAAATGGGACATAATTTGTTTACAAATGATGTGTTCAAGTAATTTGGCACAAACACATGTGAGGGATATCAGCCTGTAGTTTGCCGGAGAGTGCCGATCCCCTTTTTTGAAGACTGGGGCAACATTAGCCTCTACCCAGTCATCTGGTAATTTGCCCGTCTGTAGGGATTGATCAAAAATAATTTTAAGAAAGGGAGATATTTCGTTGGCAGCATTCTTCAGAATCAGATTCGTGAGCTTGTCTGGTCCGGGTGCCTTCCTGCCGTTTAAACCCTCGAGTAATTTAGTTACACCTTGAACAGTAATTTCACATTTAGGCATTTCAGTATTCGGTGGTCCGGGTAGTTTAGGTATATTTGTGGTGTCTTCGGAGGTAAAAACTGAGCAAAATTGGTTGTGTAATATTTCGGCCTTACGCCTGCTATCTGAATGCAGCTGGCCGTTTTCCTTCAAAGGAGAGACACCATTTCCATCCTGACATTTTGATTTGATATAACGCCAGAGTGGTTTTGAATTTTTTTGTTCTAAAGATTCAGAAAGTTTGTTTTTCAAAAAAGACCACCTGGCAGACCTGATGGCACGCTGGGTCTGCCGTTTACATAATTTGTACTTTGCCCAAAGGTCAGCTTTATTCGTACGCTTGGCTTTATTATATAGAGATGCTTTTTTCCGAATAGATGCGAGAAGTGATTTGGATAGCCAAGGTAGATTTTCCCGAGGGGAAGTCATTTTGGTTGGTATAAATTTGTCCAGGCATTGATTTAGGATAGATTTTAGTTTCAACCAATTTTCATTGACAGAACGGCTAGGACTTTTTTTGATAAGGAGGTCCAGCAGCTCCTAATTTGCTGCCTGATAGCTTCCCAATTAGCGTTTTTGAACTGACGCACTGGGCGGGGTTTTGTACGGCGGTAGGGCGGGTCAATATCCAGTTCGGTCACCACAGCACAGTGATCCGAGATTCCAGGTACACTATGAGAAGATTTAATTAAACCAGGTTTATTTGTGATCAGGAGGTCCAAAATATTTTCTTCTCTAGTAGGTTCTTTGTGAATTTGGGCCAAGGCATGTGTATCTAGGCTTGACAGAAGCAGCTCGCATTGGGATTTGTTTCCAGGTAGGTTGAAATCACCTCCCAGGACAATTGTCTGATTTGAATTTTTTGGCATCAGGTCTAAAGATTTCACAAGTTCTTCTGAAGTACTAATTTTGGAGTCAGGAGGTCAATAAAAACAACCGAGGGTTAATGATTTTGATGCCGATATCTGAACTTTAGCCCTTAAAATTTCGCAGTTAGTTTGTAAATCAGGGAGGAGGGTCATGTCATAATGTTTTTTGACAGCAATAAAGACTCCTCCTCCACGGGCTTTTGAATTTCTATCTCTACGTAAAACTTGGTATTCAGGAGGGAAAATTTCGCTGGTAGTGGTATCCTTGTCAAGCCAAGATTCAGTGCCGAGGATGCAATCAGGTTGGTAATAATTTAGAGATGCTAATTTAGAGATGCTAAAAGATCGGTGACCTCTTTTACACGAAACATAGGTATTACGGTTGTTTTTACTTTAAAATTGCCATTTTGAGCTTGAAATTTACTTTTTGATATTGAAGAAGTCATTGTATCTCTAAAATAATAGGCCTACCATAAATAGATTTAGCCAGTCATAATCACATCAAAAAGAGGCATATTACACATGATGTATGTTGATATTTGTATTTGTTAAAAATAATATTTTCAAGAATTTGACCTTAAAATTGACATTTTGACCTAATTAAAGGTCACCTTAAATCACAAACCAAATACCATGTGGAAGGATTTACCAGTCGACATCCCATGAAAATGAGCTATTAGACATACTTAGCTTTATTTGGTAAAAATCAAATTTTTGATTTTTTGACCTTTAAAATGACGTTTAAATAGATATTTGTCCAGTCGGATAAAAAGCTGTTGAGAACCTTTTTTTCATAATTTTTGGGGAGTCAGGTGGTATATTGACCCGTCTAAATAGGTGTGTTAACATTTTGGTTGCCATCTTGCCTCTTGGACACCATCTTGAAAAATGGAAAGGCTTTAGCGGAAATCACGTCAATTTTATTTGGTGAGTTTTAGTATGTAATTTCTAATGGTATTTAGAAGGTTTCCTAAAAAAATCAGCTTGGGCCATTTTTTTCCTTTCAAAACCCAATAATATTCGCCTGTGGCCTACCAGCAGCTGGGACTGGGGGCCGCGTTTTGTTTTGACTCGCATCATCAGTCGTACTTGTCTCTTGAGAAAACGTATGCCTACGTTTGTCAGGCTAATGACGTCATTCTGAGGACTTCGCTAGTGGAGCTCTCCATCCGCCTCATCGGAGACGTGAAAGCTATCACGTGACTTTTGACAGGCTTACAACATGTACAATATTTTGGAAGCGCTGCAAGTAACTTATTCAGAGGCACATCATTATTGTTTGAAATGCCCTTTATTGATTGACAGTTATATATTTGTTTGTATTAAGTTTGATACTTTTATTCTTTGTGGTATTTAAAATACCGGCATCAATACTCGTCATTATATCAAACCGCACATCGACGAAGCCGTGGATCACTGGATGTGCCATGATGATGTGGTCATTCGCCACGGGCGCTGCACTGCTGCAGCACTGACGCCAGTCCCAAGCCAGGGAGGGAACTGTGTCCCTCAGTGTGTGCCCTGTGAAAGCTTTCTTACACTTACAGCCTTAACTCAAGCGTCAAGTCCAACCCTAAGTCTGTTAACCCTAATAACATGTAAAGGCTCAAACGCTATTGATTCCATGTAGATTATTAGGCTACTCTCACCATGGAATTGTATATTTACCATGTTTACAGGGAATACTACCCAAGTTTTATGAATTATGGCAGGCTTATATTTAAAGTTGGACATTGTGACTGCATGTGTGCCTGCCAAAAATAATCTGCTGAATATATTAGACTGAACTCTGAAGTGTCTTTAGGACCAGCTAACTGGCACAATGCCACCAAGAAAACAACTGATCCGTGGAAAAAGTGATACCTTACAATTTGATAACTAAAACTATTCTACATTTCGGTCTGTCACTTTGGTGTTCATTGATGCATGGAAAGTGAAACCGATTCAGTCGTCTGGTCAATTAAACATGTATTTTAAGTGTTATAATCCATGCATGCCTATATAGTTATGATGAGAATATTTAAGAGTTAGAAAATGAGGAAGCCAACTAAAGGCAACATGAAGACCACCTCAGCAGCAGCAGCTCCTTCAAATGAAAACCCTACGGGGTACAATAATATGGAGATGTTAGAAGCAGCACTGCTACCTTTACTTGACCCGGAAGGTACTCTGGCATATGATGATGAGGAGGAGGACTCTGAACTAAGCCCTGATATGTGGGATTACGCCGCCATGATGGCACAGACTGCCTATCCTATGCAGGCTATGGCAGGATATAAAATGATTCCATTGCCACATCCTATGACAGAAGCTCAAAATCTTCAACCTTCTGCAAGCAGTAACATGCCACAGCCGGGAATTCCTGTAATGAATTCTGCTGGTCAGTTACAGATGGTTCAACCAAAGTACAATATAGATCAAAAACAAAAAAAGGCTGTGTCAAAGGATATCAACAATAGTTACACTGATGATTCTTTGTCGGTTTCTCCGGCTCCTTCCATAGCTGAGGTATATAGTCCCTACTCTATAAAAGCTGACCAGTCTGTCACTACTACTAGTAACATTGCAGACACATTAATTCAAGATGTTCAGTTGGCGACCGAGATAAAAGAAAAAGAGCAGCTTGATAATCTGGTACGTACTTTAGGATTACCACTGGCTCCGGACAGTTCCCGAAGTGGTACCTCCTCAGGTTTGTTGAAGTCTAAGCGGCATGGTAAGAATGCAGCTAGTGCTAGTGCCACTAGCTCCACTTTAACAGATGAATCTTCTGCACAAATTTCAATAAAAACTGAAAATGCACCATCTAATCTCGATGAACTTCTTGCAAAACCCGTGAAACACCAAAAGCCTGTAGATATAGATGCTGTGATAGAACGCAACAAGAAAAATGCCATTCAAGCGAGGATTAATCGCCAGAAGAAGAAAGACAGGGGAGATCAGCTTCAACAACAAATTGATGAAATGAAAGACAAGAATGACATTTTAGAAAAGAAGGTAGGACAACTTGTGCAGGATAAAAACGAAATGGCAAATGAAATACATTACTTAAGAAATGTATTGGCCAATCAAAGCATGTTAGCTGGACTGCTGAAAAATATTAACCATACACCGAATCTACAGCTTCGATCATCATTTTACGATGAGCAGCCTAGTGTTGGCTCAAAGAGACATGCAGATGACGGGGCTGACGCTCCTGCCGAAAAAATCTCCAAACAAGAAACTGTTCCACCGTCAGCAGGTGTGTGCCTTCATGTAGATCAACAGCTTGTTTCATTAGAATTTTGTTCAACATGCTCCACAATGGCTCACAGAAATGACAGTTCACCATCTAGCCGGTAAGAAAAGACATACAGCTCTTCTGTAAAATTTTCTTGAGAGAAACATTACATTCATCATGTTCATGTAATGAATGATTAACTACATACACCGTGCACACATTGAAAGTTATCAATCATTGAAAGTTATCATAGCTACATTTAACAGAAATGAAAATGAACCTTGAATTTACAAAGCGATATATTGATATAGTGTATAAATTAATAAAATTTTCTAATTAAAATGCTTTAAAACTGATCAGATAGTGATGTATGTACGTCATATATGAATACATAAAATCATAGCTTGAATTGTTTAGAGAGTCTTAATTACATATTAACTGTAGCCATAAGGATTTAAGCTTCCTCAGATCTATCTTGTTTATTTTATTAAAGGGACTTGCCCAGGCTAAAATCATAAAAAAATTGGTGATTTTATTTTGGGTTCTTAATATGACCATATGATGTAAACATGTAGCCTACATAGACTAGAACTGCAAATTTTTATAATTTTTGTGCCGCACATTCACCAGTTAGGCTAGATATAGAGACAAAATTCCCGCATTTCCTATTTTTGACATGGTTGTCAATAATTAGAAATCAGGAATTTTGTCTCTATATCTAGCTGGTGAATGTGCAGCACAAAAATTATGAAAATTTGCAGTTCTATTCTACCGGTATGTACATGTTTACATCATATGGTCATATTAGGAACCCAAAATAAAATCTCCGATTTTTTGATGATTTTAGCCTGGGCCAGTCCCTTTAACACTTCTCCTGTCTATATGTTTCTATTCAGGCTTCTTGAAAGATTTTGTGCAAGATTCTTAGAGCTAATAAACTAATTTATTTGAGATATTTTGTTCATAATTGAGGATGGAAATTGCAACTATATAGCAATTTAAGTTTCAACTATTTCAATATTTCTCAGTCTGGGTGACATTTTTTGTAACCCCTCACACCAATGAGCGACTATTGTTGTTTTGAATTTGTTTCATTAGCCAATCAAATCACAGTTATTGGGAATGAAATGAGCGTTTGAAAGTTAAGATTTGGAAGTGTTTTTTCTCAAATTAAACAGATGAGTAATTTTTACCCACTTGGGTCAGAGTAGTGAGACAGCTTAAAGTGGGTGAAAAATTAAGATAATTATTGTAGCGCTCTCAGGGTTAAGCATTTAAATAAATACATTTCACTTCACAATACTGGTTTAAATTTATCCAGCTATCAACCCTTGCTCTCCTGAATTATTTGTTTGTATTTTTCATTCAATTGGACTTGAAATTGCTTACACAATTTGCAGCTTTATGCAAAATAGACATTGCTCTAAATGAGCATCTACATCCAATGAACCAACCTGTAAAACATTTTTTTTCTGGGTAATTGACTTAGAAATAATTTAACAATTCACTAAATGCTGGTTGAATGTTGGTCCATAGTTGTAGATGGTGGGCCACCATTGAACTGCTATTAGCTAATTGTCTCATTTGCATGGATATGTTTGCTGGACCATTGTCTTTATCAAATGTTTCTTTGATTCAAACAATTTATTTTTACTATTGTCACGTTGATTGGTGAATTGTTATTATTTAGAAAAAAAAATATGCTTACAAATTTTTTAATCCCCCACAGTCTTTCCCATTGGGCCTAAAATTTCCCTGAACAGTCGGTCATGTAAACTTGAAACTTTACCATGTCCAGACCAAAAAAATTCACCAGACAGTATGTGGTAAATGGCCTGTTCGGGAAGGCAGTGGAATGAAAACAGAGGTATTTTTTATAAAAAATTATATGCTTTGTAGAAATGAAACAAACTATTATTTATTGCTGGGACATTATTATGTTTTAAGTTCCAAATGAAATAAATCTCACTGAAGTTTATAAAATGGCTTGTTCAGTTAAACAAACATGTATGTTACAAAATTTGGGAATTTATTTTTCATGATATATATATATATATAATTATTTTTCATCATTTTAAGCTGGAAATTGCATTGTAATTCCAGCTTCAGATAAATGAAAATTAGAAACAAACCATTTAGCAGCCCAAGCTTAATACATGTACTGGGATGTCCATCACAAGGAAAATTTGTTCAGAATCGCATTTACAAAATGCCATGCAATTCTGCCCATCTGCTCATCAAATTTGTAATTTCTTGATGTCAGGTGGTTCTGCCTTGTTATTTACTGCTATATATCTCTATTATATATAATGGTTATACAATCGCACACTATTTGCACAATCTAATGTTACCTGACATATGTCGGAATTAGCTAAGGTTTGCTTCGAAACTTAATTTATGTCATTAAGTTGCATCTCAATTTGAAAATTATTTAGTGGATATCAAATTGTTTCTTTTCCATGTTTTAGTTAACCCTAATGCTGATAAATTGTTTGCTTCTATTTTTCATTCATTTAAAGCTGGGATTGCTAACGAAATTTCCAGCTTCAAAAAATATTTATGAAAAGTATCTTCAATATTGAATTATTGTAATAACCAAGCATCTACCAAAAACAATTTGATTAAATGTATTGATATTTCTATTGATATAAAATGTGCTTGAAAGGTAACTGTATATACGGTTGCAGCAGCACAAGGGTTAACTCAATAACCCCTAGACCACTTATGTTGTCTATACCAGTAGTTCTATTTATACATCACATGACATATTGTCTGTGAACATGATAAAAAGCATTTACAACGCTGACATATTTTTATATAAACCATGGAGTCCAAAAGGATTCTTTCAATTTGAAATAACTTTAATGTCTTAGAGCTCTAGCTATTTCTGCTTCATTTGAATCCATATGTTATGGGTCTACGGCCATTCTAAATTTTTTAATTCCTTCAGCATGTTCAGTGCGGGGATCGTCTTTAGCTGTCAGAGTTTGACGTCTACAGACGTCTGACTCTGACGTATTACGACAATCTCCGCGCTGAAACGGTAATATGTAATGTACCATGTTGTCAGCTTTCAATTGATATCTGAGGCAAACACTTTTAGAAAATCCATTTTTATTCATATTGCAAAGCGATTCACAGCTCATGATCAATAAAAATGAAATGTGAGGTTGTAGAACATGAATTTGATTTACATTTGTTTTATTCTATCGGTACTGGTGTCAGTTTGTTTAATTTAAATTATCTTTTTGAATTATATATTACGTCTAGTACCGTATCTAGGATTTTTTTTCAATGTATTGACTTCAAATGTTATTTTCTACAGCCATCGAAGTGATTATATAATTGTTGCTTTCATATCAACCATCTCATTCTGTGTTAAAATAAATTATGCCATGTTATTAGCAAATTACAATTTTTTCATGTATCCATATAAATCCTTTCTACATTTTGTAGTCCAAGATTTTTTCTCATACAAATTTATTGAATCCATTATTTTTTGCAAGTTGTGATTGATAACACACATCAGCATTGTGTTGTTCTTTATACATGATATATAGGATCTATTTTCAGTGTACTTGTATTTATTACGAAGGACTGGTTCTGATAGTCAGGACCTATAGACTTCGCAGAAATGACTTCACACTTTGTATAATATTGTATACATGTGTATTTTATTTATTTGCAATATTCTGCTAGTGTTGATCATCATGACTAAATCAGCCCATAGCTCTTTTCAAACTGTTTCTCTAAGTGTCTACGGGGTACTGAAGCTTTGAGTATGATATAAATACAACAATAAACATCTTGGCATCAAGCAGGTCTTCAGATTTCACAATTGGTGATGTCCCAAACTGTTTGACGAAGTTAGTAAAAAATACTGAGGTGTGGTGTATTTCACTTGATAATATCATAATATAAGTATGTGAGTTGTGAGAAACCGCGCATCCTAAATCTGAAGGCCTGAGCAAAATTAAAAACAATGATACTGAGCTGACAGTGTATTTTATTCTGACCAATCATGTGGCCATATTTAAGGGGTTTGCAATAAGCGTGTAAAACACCTGACAGTGTCACTCCGTGCATTACGTAAAACACCTGACACTGACAGTGTCACTCCGTGGATTACGTAAAACACCTGACACTGACAGTGTCACTCCGTGGATTAGGTAAAACAGCTGACTTTGACAGTGTCACTCAGTGGATTACGTAAAACACCTGACACTGACAGTGTCACTCCGTGGATTAAGTGCATCAGGATCACACATACTTCACTTTAACCCTCACAGTGCGGGGATAGACTATAGAAGGCAGAATTTGACGTCAGTAGATGTCAGATTCTGACGTTTGAAGTCTATCCCCACACTGTAGGGGTGAAAATATTTCTAATGGCCGTAGACACATGACATGTGTATTCAAATGAAGCGGAAAGAGCTAACAAAGACATTTCTGATGATTTCAAATTGAAAAAAACCTTTCGTTGCTATGTTTTTACAATTGAATTCAGCGCTTTAAGGGTTTAAACACTGCCATATGTCTATAGTCTGTCAGAAAGTTAGTTTTTTGGTATCCAGTCAGTCGATTCTCAAGCGATTTTCATGAAGTTTTGTAGTCATTTGTCACAAATTCTACAAATTTTGTACAGAAATATTCTATAGTTCAAAAGTTGGACCATTTGACATGTAGTAAATGTCTATTTATGACGCTCCTCTATAACATGTATAAACCCATTAATTTCATTCCGGTTTATTCTCAGAATTGCGTTACATGTCAAATGGTCTAACTTCTGAAATGCGCAATGGAATTTCGCGAAATTTTCAAGGTTGTTGCCAAATGACTAGATAATAATGGTTACAAAATTTTGTGACAATCGCTTGAAAATTGACTGACTGGAAAAGTTAACTTTCATTCTGGACCATCCTCTACCGTCGGACAGACTATACATGAAACACTAATATCATTGACCCTGTACCCGCTAAGGTATCTATATTTGATATTTTACACTCACTTGAACTTATTTCTCGCTGACCATGCTGACACAATTCACAACTTAGTGTGAATGAAGGTTAATATAGAAATAGAATGACAAATCTAAGGCCAAGGTATTTTAAGGTTTTGCTGGTCGAAGATGCGCTCCACTATCAAGAGGTGCTATGGTACTCAAAGTTCTAATAACAAGGATCAAAAACAATTTTAATTGTGATTGATACATTAATTTTCCTAACTGTTTTATTTAATCATTCTAATTGTGGTCATGATAATGTGAATGTTTGGCTATTGTCATTTATTGATATATATGTATGTAAATCAAACTACAGCAAGAGTGTGAGATACCGATATACGTCTGACAATGTCATGATAATTATGTGTTTATTCAGGGAGAATATATACATGATGTATAATGAAATATGAAATGTATTTCTGAAAAATGTACCCAGCAAACATTAGACATTGTTCCAATGCTGGGCTAATGATCAAGCGTCGTAGATGGTGGTGCAAGATTAGACAGCATTGTATCAATGTCTGGTGCTGGAAATTGGAAAGGCTATGTAAAGTGCTGTCTCAATGTAGGTGCTGGTCCAACTTTGAAACAGCATTGGGCTAATGATGCCCTGGCTTGACTACAGCCCTTGGAGCACTGAGGTCAACTGCAGTAATGTTTCTGCCATTTTTGTTAGCTTTGGCATTTTACCATTGTAAAACCAAATTATAAAACTTCTATAGTGCCTAAATCCTCAGCGGACTGAGCTCAGAGGCGCACTAATCCTTAGCATGACCATGTGCCATAATCAAAACTGAGCAGCCAAATTATGCAGTGCCACTGAAAAACTAAATTATGTCCTAAACATTCAATTAAACTGCGACACCTGTGACTCTTATTTTACCCACCCAATTTTCAGTCAGTGTACATGGTGTAGGTTGTGGATCACAAAAGCGACACACAAAGTTCTTGAACTGACCAATAAAATTTATCTGATATTTCCTAAATGAAAACATGTCATCATAGAATTTCGGGTTCATTTTGTGTTTACCTTGCTAACATATTAACTCACTTGTTAATTGATCTATGCTTCCAGATTGTCAAATATTATGATCTTAGTTTACTGGAGAGGTCCAAATCTATGGAAAACCTCTGCATCCTTACAAAATACTTGTTATTTGAGAACAAATACTGTGTTTTCCAGCGCCGTTTCTGTGATGAGCCTGTCAAGGGTCGTTACCTTGGTAACAAAGGGTCGTATATGAAAATGCAACATTTTGTTACCAAGGTGATGATATGTTGACAATGTAGTTGTTATTTTTGTATTTTGTACAGATATAACATTAAAATTTATATAAATTGCATATAACTGTGTTGTTTTATCTATACCATGAGCATCCGCTTGTTTGTGGATAGCCCTACTACTGCTCAAAAGTGCTCATGTTGACTAGCTCTATGTAATTATATACCTTTCGTTATGAACAGTACTCTGAAAGTTTAATTTTCTACCCTTTCAGTGCCAATAAATGACTAATGCTTCAGTTTATCTTTATAGAATACAGGTTATTTGGAGTAAATTGTATGTTTTGTCAACAATAATTGCAATATTTCCACGCAAATTTAAAAAAAGGTAAATAACAAATTTGATGGTCTCAAGACTTTTACCCCACAATTCCTACAGCAATTATAAGGGTGCAGCCCATTATTCCGGAAAGCCTTTTGTCCGAAATGATCCGGCGTCAGGATCTTAAATTATATGCCATAATATATACGATATCATATGCCGACAGCCCTAGTAATTTTTTCATGAATGTAACGTTACTTTACATAATGTGGGATTTTTTATCAGACTCATGATAAAAATCGGCCAGAAACCCTCAGTATGGGGACAGGAATAATAATGTTCAGTTAGGATTATGGAATTATATAAGGTCCGGGTAGAATTCATTTGAAACACTTGCTTGTGCATCGGGGCTGGGTAATTTTACACCACTAGCGGTTTATATCATATCTGTATTTATCTATATTGTCCGTCTTAGATATTACATATGACCAAAACATATAGGATTGAGTTTATTCCTAAGTTTTGAATACGTAATTTGTGCTTACAGCAACAAAGTGAATTAACTCTATTGTGAAGGATTTTCCAAGTGAATTCGAGCGTCAATTAAACCATTATACTATATTTAAACGTTTCATTAATTGTGGAACCAAGAACGGCATGGTCAGACACAAAAGATGCATCATATTGTGAAAAAGTCATCATAATAAATAATTAGCTTATTTCTATAACATAGGGCAATACACAATGTGATATTTGCTATGCTTGAAGCCATGTCGTTGGTTGTTATAATCATCGGTCCATATTATTGTCCTAGTCAGGATATAAGCTAATCAATTTGCAAAATATTGTAGATTGTGACCAAATTCACAATGTAAAAAAATATGAGTAGGCCTACATAAAATAAATTATCTTCTCCCTACTACTATTTCAACTGTAACAGTCTTTGAGGGAGGGGGAATGTTTTTCTGCCATATTTTTTGTCGTATTTGTTTGTGTCAAAATAATCTATTTTCACGCTTTATTTGGCCGATTTTTTTATTCACGATTTGCAATACCATATATCTATTAGAAAGATATATATTTTTTTAAATATTAGATTGCTAATCACCATATGGCATCACGGACCGTCAAAATATTCTACCATGTGATGTGCATGATGTGTTTGAAAAGTACGTTCCACTGTCAGGTGTTATATAGATCTAGGCCCTCTTTGCATGGTTACAAAGTACGTACCGTAATCATTGTAATGCGGGCATCCACCTTTTAAAAATGGTAATTTATTTGGTGTATGCCTACATACGGTCACTGTATCCAGATATAATAAGAAGTTAACGCCTGATATTGAGCGTCGCTACAGTATTAATCCGCTGTCTAACCCTTTCAGTACGGAGACCGTATTTACACTTCAGAATCTGAAGTTATTCTGATGTACCGCACTGAAAGAATGAAACAAATTATAATAACCCTAGACCCGCAACATATACGTATTCAAATGAAACGGAAAGACCTCGTGATGATTGTAAATTGAAAAAACCATTTGTCTCTATGGCTTATACCTATACAAAAATATTTGAGCGTTGTAAGGGTTGAACCATCGCTGGGCAGGTTTAAATTGTATGTTTTAAACCTGTGTGTTAACCTTTATGCTGCCGATTTTTTTCAGCCTATTTTTCCTTCATTTGAGGCTGGAATTCCTAACACAATTTCCAGCTCCAAATGACGACAAATAATTATATTGATAAAAAAATATATATATCTTGTAAATGTAATCATTAGATTAACCATAAGCGTCTATCACAAAACATTTTAGCAATTCGAGCTTAATTGATTGGTCTGAAATTTTCAAACACACTGATTGCTCATTGCCATTTGATCATACCAGCGTACGCCGTACGCGAGCGCGATAGGCAATGCGATCTTTGTCAGAGCTGTTACATTTTCGTCTCGCCGGTCGTCGCGCCGATTGGGCGGGGGCCCTAGGGTAGTGGTTAGCACCGCTGCCTTTCACGCCAGAGTCCGGGGTTCGGTTCCCGGTCTCGGCGGTTTGAAAGAAACAAAATTGTTTCTTCCCCATCCACGTGTGAAAGTTAGTATTGTGGGGAGCCTCCGTGACCGAGAGGTAGCGTGCTCGGCCTCAGACCGCCAGGGATCGAATTTCGAATCCTGTGTCTGGAGGACAGTGTCATCGCAATCATCTCACTATCCTCAGGAGGTTCTTCTGGCCCAATTTAGCCTATATTCGCACAAAGGTGGCCTAAAGCCCGATTCATTTCATTTTCATTTTGTCGCGCCGATTGTCGCGCCTCACAATTAATTCATGTTGGACGTCGTGTTGGTGTGTGACAGTCACGCGATTTTTGCATCTGTCGTCGCGTCCCTCGTCGCGTGCCTAATCGCGCTAATGTTCACGTTGGTGTGTTTTGCTATTTAAACTTAATCTTGTTCTCGGTATGCCGTTTTGTGTCAAAAAAGATGTTAGACCAGACGTGTATTTAAAACGGCGTTAAAACAGCTTTTGGGATACAAACAAATGTTTAGACTAAGTCGATAAACGTAAAAGTGGTGTTGAAAGAAAATGAGATGCCTACGCTGGCATGATAAAGATTTGTAATCTGTTCACTAAAACTCCGATAAGAAGGAGAGAGACGATATTAAGTTTAATAATATTAAAATATTTTGTCATAAATCCTCACTGTTAATTACTCAGTTTGCATTGTTTTGGCTTCCACAGTGTTGTCCTCTTATCCTTCAGTATATAGGCCTACCCAGCAAACATGAGACGTTGGCACATTGTTGGTTTGATTTTAACAGTGGGCTAAACTAACGTTAGGTCAACGTCTCCTATTTGCTGGGTATAGTACTATAGCCGTTATCATCAGTTTGTACGAGCTCCTACGATCAACCATACATGCCTACTATACTAATCAATAGTAGTATAGCCGTTATCATCAGTTTATATTTAATTGTGCATGTTTTTATTTTGCATAGTATTTGTACAAAAATGCCCAATACATATCAGATATTTTGGTAAATGTTTAAACTATACAAAAATGTAACGTATTCTGTGTGTGTTTTTTGATGATTTTAATTGTTCATTAAAAAAATGATTAAAAGTGATGTTTTATACTTGGTATCTCAATTTTTTAGGACAAGAAAAAATATTTTTTATATTTTAAAATAAAGTTGTAAAAAGAGGTCTAGTGAGAAGTTGATTTTTTTATATTAGCTTGTGGAAAAGTCTTGAAGTGGCGGGCTTTGCCCATATAGCAAATTATGTCATCAATAAATAAATCTATAGTAGCAGGTACCCCCCCCCCTTATTTACGTAACAAATACTTATTATTTGGGCACAGTTATTTTATCTTCATCACATATCAGTACCCACAGGGGCTGAGTGGGACACAATCTTGTTTTGCAACGGAGGCGAACTGAAACAGTCCCATTAGCCCCACAACATTTGTCCCAGTTGGCCCCGGGTCGACCTTCCATAAAACGTTTTGGAAGCGTTCCAGTGGTTTTACAAAAATGAGGGCCATTTTAATTTTTTTAGTCCTTCTGAACCTTTTTTAGTGAGAGAGAAATCAGTTGTGATTTGGTAGCCTATATAGACCTATGCACTTACTTGCCTGGTCACAAAATTAAAATGTTGCAGTTTCCTTTTTTTTTTTAAGAAAATGGTGGTCATTTTTTTTTTTTTTTGTAGAACAGTTATGTCTTCAATCTTTAGTCCGGCACTTCCCATGCAGTTGGCTAATTGCCACAAAAGGAAAATGACATCCATTTAAGAAATGGTGAGCCCTTTTTTTAATTATTTTAGTATATATTTTACATGGGGCAAATTTGGCCATATATGGCAGATCTAAGCTTAAAGCTTGTGGCAAGTTGGGCCATGTTCAACTTACCCGAGAAAAGTGGCCCAACATATACTTCAATTAGGGGAGGGTTGTGCTAAAAGTCACAAAAAGTAGAATCAAGTTTATATATCTCATGTGTTGATTCAGAACCAGTTTGGCAATAGCAAAGCATAGACACATATCTTAGCTAATGTCCAGTAAATTCCTTTGAAACGAACATTAAACAAGGCTTCTAAAAAAAACGTTGTTTGTCCTTGTTGGTGAGCTTGTGACATTTAACCCCAGTATGGAGTTTAATGTCACAGCACTGGGGCAAAAAGTCACAGTGTATACAAGGTACAGTGGGGCTAGATGTCACAAGGAATAAAGCAACTGGGGTGAAAAGTCACATTATTGACATCGACAAAAAGTTGAACCGCACGCAGTATATAGGCCTATTTTGTCCAATTACAGGTCAGCGTCCTTGCTGTTTTGTCCTTTATAACCATTTAATATTGTGAAATACATCCAACTTTATTGTCAAGTATGGACGGAAACATTTTTTTTCAAGAATACTAGTATATGTTTTTACATCATACTGCTTTTCTGTTATCTTCATGCTACCCTGGAATCACTTGGCAGCTTGCAGATGACATCTTCTAATGAGTGTCTGTACTGATATTTCGCCTCAGGTTAAATGAGGACAACAATGTCTACCATTGGGGCTAAAAGTCACAGCCTGTGACTTTTACCCTGTGGCTGTGACTTTTAGCCCCATGGTGTGCAGCTTAGTTCATGTTTAAAATTTCAGAATACCATTGGGTTTGCATATAAATCATTATGCATGCCAATAAATACAGTATATATGTAAAGGCTAACTTCCAACACGACTATGAGATACTAACCTCAAATGTTGACAAAGTATTTTTACCAACTCTGAAATCCCGTTTCAACAGATGGCAAAATAACACTTCGTCACATTTCTGTCTTCATGTTCTTGGGGAACACCGAGAATGCTATGTATATAGATGAGGAAATGATTTGTAAGCTTGTCAGTGACATCATATAATGGTATTTACCCATTCAGAAAAAGTAACAAGCAAGTGACTTTAGGCCCTGTAACTTTTAGCCCCACCCTCCCCTACTACCCATTAGCAAAAAACAATCTATATATATCCTGAATTTTAGAATTATAGGCTTATTATAGCCTGATCAATACATAGACTATATACATGTACATGTGATAAAATTGGTACCAAGTTAAAGATCCAGTCAATTGCGAAATTGGCATGAGTAGGAAGGTATGTGTCTATAGCGCCACGTGTGACAAGGGATACCTAAATATTAATAGGACAGTATATCATGTATAATGATACAAATTAACATCTAGTCTCGTGTAGGCCAACAGTAGCTAGGCCATACAGTACAGGTTGACTGCATGCAGTTCAAATGACCAATCTGATTACAAGACTATGGATACTGATCCGACGAGACATGACCCAATGCTGGTTTAATGTTAGACAACGACTGCGACGCTGGCCCAACATTAAACCAATATTTCATGAAAGTTCAGTGTTTGCTGAGCAGCTTTCGATTCCTGTCAATAGACTACCTGGTATGCCATTTAGGCATAGATATCGCTCAAATATATGCCTATAGGCCTACTTGACATACTTGAGGGACATCTATGAGTAAATAATTCGAGCACCAATAATTGTTCTCAAATGGGCTTAAGGTTGAGACACAAACTGGTGTGTTACTGTGAGGAGCTAGAGAAACAGCTGTGAATGTGGTGTGATATGTCATTGTGAAATATCCACGGGGTCGGGCTACTATCGCATTCTAGCTGGGGACCCCATATGTCCTGTGTATTTCGACAGTTGACTGTCGGCCCTACCTCTAGCTATCTGCAAGTACAGTGGCGGATCCAGCATAGGGCGTACGCGGCGTACGCCCCTCCCCCCTTATTGGTGAAAATATTTTTTTAATAAAGTGAAGCTAACACCCCTTTTTTCAGCCAAAATGTGGCTTACGCCCCCTCCTCTTGCACATTCTGGATCCGCCACTGAAGTAGGCCCCCTATTGAAAAAAAATATACCTTCGAAAATCCTTCATTTGAATCAGAGTCGGCTGTAGTAGGCCTATAGAAGGGGTACGCGGCCCATATACCTACATAGGCCTAGCTACTTACAATCAATTGCCTCTCTGTCAAGCTTCCTTCACGGGTGAATATACAATTTAAGGGGTCTCTCAATCTGTATTTTTGAAAAAAAATAAGTCGCTTCAAATTATATATACTAGGGTCAGATATTGAGGGTAGGGTCTATGTGATACACATTTAAAATATCAGAGCTTAATCTCAAACAGATTTAAAAAAAAATATGTGTTTTTGTAAAAAAACGTAAAAATAAAATGTCAACTCAGCAACGAATTATATATATATATATTTGATCATTTTCAAATTTTCAAGATCAATTGCTTTGTATGATAGTTTAGTGATATGTTAGTATTTATAACACTTTTTGAAATAAAAATTGCTAAGACATAACAGTGATTTTATTGTGAAATTATATAGTTGCTGAGCCCCATTTTCTGAAAAAAAAATTGGTTTATCATTATAAAGACAAAAAAGAAATGGGATCATAACAAGCCTAATTTGAAAATGTATTTTGAAGGCCATTGTACAATACATACATGCCAATATAATGAGGGTAAATTTGATTTAGAAATTTAACTATGTGTTATTTGTAGTTTTATTTATGTAAACAACTTCTAAAATGCTCTCTCACTCTAATTTAATCAAAAGCAGCTTCTTTTTAACTGCATTTTACATTGACGGAGTTAAAATTTCAGTTTTAATTACAAAAAGGGGGACAGAAAGCAGAATTCAGTAAACTTAGCAACGTTTTTGTTTTCAACTCAGAAACGTTTTTTTTAATGTTGTATAAATGTCTACATAAGCGAATACTCTCTCAGTCCAATTTAATTAAAAACATATTTTTTAATTGCATTTTACATTTAAAGAGTTACGTTTTTAGTCTTAATTACATAAGTGAGACAGAAAGCAAAATTTGGTCAACTCAGCAACGTTTCTGAGTTGAGTGATCAACTCATAAACGTTGCTGAGTTGATCGGAATAATAATGTTGCTGAGTTGAATACGGACAACATAAAACGATCTTTAATGTATTTAAAATAGATGTATCATTGCCCACCGATGCGGTAGGGGGATGGCCAGCTTAACCAAGCACTTTGTTCAGTTTAACATGTTTTCAATGATTTTTTGCTAAATTATGAGCGTTTCTGAGTTGACACAGAAATTGAATACGCTTCAGGGGTGATTGTTTGGGTTATAAAATAGCAGTTCAGATTGACTGTTTACAAATATTTCACCTACCTCAAAATATTGGGACTTTGCAGCTGTCTCTGCTTATATCAAAGTAAGTAAAGAAGTTTAGATAACACTGGCGTAGCTGAGTTGACAGGTTTGCGTGAGACAGCTAAAAAGCCTCAGTAAATGTATCCTTGGCAACTTTTTATATTGAGTTCATGTCTGTATATGAATAAATTCCGTTGAACATAACAATTGCGCTACAAAATAACTCGGGGTGAGGTTATTTCCAAGAGATCTTCCATGGTAAAACAGTCTATGTTTCAGGTGTTAGATATTGGGAGACATAGCATTTGTGTACAAATTCGTGTATTTTAGCACGTACATTGCATGTTGAATAAAAAAATATTCATCAGAGATATTAATTTTTTTTTCTCAGTTTATTGTATTGCCCATAGGACAATATTAAAAAATTCGGACCTACACAATGCATAAATTCGCTCAGAATAGCCGAAAGGCACTAAATGTCTCTTAAATTGTAGGCCTATATTCACCCTCTAACTCTCTCCTACAGTTGAATAAATATAATTTAAGTTTGTTTGAACATTGGATATAGCCTATTGTAGTTCAATTAAATATAAGAGACTAATATGGAGGGGGGCTGCTCCCCATATGATAAAGCTGGCCTCCCATCCGTGAAGTAGAAAACACGTCATTAGGGTTGTTCGTGAAAAACGTGCGTAACACGCGTTACGTGTTTAGGTGGTCAAAATGAACTAAAACCTCAAATAAGGGGTATTTTGCAAGAGAAGAATGTTTAAAAATACAGAATTAGGGGTAACTTTTTCAAACTTCACTCAATGGCAAATAAAAAGAGGTCTTTTTCAAGTGAGCTTGCAGTGTTTAGGGGTGGTAAGGTTTGCAAATCCAATCCTCACGGATAGGACGCCAGGTTTATAGGGATGGGCTTCCCCCCGCCCCACCCCCGGGCGGCCAATAAATCATTTTGGTGGCAAGGAGGCAAGTTGGCAATGGGGTTTCTGGTTGGTAGGCCTACAGGCCTAAGGGGGGGACGAGTTGGCAACCTGGCCAGTTGGATAAGGGCCGAAACGTCCTTCATTCTTCTTAACGTTACAGGTGGGGAAATCCCTGATTCTAACGCGATATTTATTTTTGTTTAAGCATATCGTTACCTTCTGTACATGTGAAATTATAATATTAGATTGACAACATATCTATCTGGTGCATAAAGATATTCTTGTATATTTTGAAATTTTCCCATTATTCCGATCTACTTATTTTATGAGCATTCATACAAATAACTTTAACGGCGTGATTTGTCTTGACGTTAGCTGAACGTCTGACTTCCGCTTGGAATATTTTACGTCATATCTAAATATAGCTCAGTAAAACACCAATCAACAACAGGTTTCTGGTCAGGTGCTTGTTTTTGTCCAATCAGCTGTGTGTTGTGCAATGCGCGCCGATGTTGCCAGCAGTCACCACTCAGTCACAAAGAAGTGATGGTTGGCGAGAGTTATGTTGGTAGGTTGTGATGTTTTGTGAAGTTTTATTTGAATCGAGATATCAATTTATTACGAACTAATTACATGAATTATAGATAAGTTTAAGAGGGTACTGCTGAATGAGCGTATAAACTCTTCAAAATACCAGGCAGAAGTTGGCCAGTGTCAAGTGATTGCCAGCGCTGCATCGCTCTCCAGATTCACACAAATCTGCTGCGCCAGTGTTCACAACGTAAGGCGGCATAGAGTCGACTACCAAAACTTTTGTCGCTTTGCATGTGTCAATTCAAATAAACGTGTAGTTTAGACCTACACTTTTATTAGTTGTCAGCAGTTAGGCTAGTCGGTCTAAAGTCTTGGAGACTAAACCTGCTAAACCGTTAACGCAACAACCACAGCCAACAGAACATTTCTACAAAGTAACTCGACTCTAGACTAGGCCTGAGCTAAATAAGAAAATATAAAAATGTCTTGCATTCCTAATGAGCTGTCATGCGATACTCCCAATATAACTGCATGCCCTGTCAGTAAGGCAACCAAACAATTTGATATGATAACTGATGCCGATTTAACATTCAATCTAAAAGACCCGGTGTTATCACAGTTTGACTGTCCTTCTTTGCTAGATGATGCATTATTCCTGGAAGAAGACTCGCAGCTGGATCTGATGCCACAGCCCACATACCCGTCGCCAAGCTACGAGTCTGTCACATCAGAAAACAGCGAAGTGATGGATCCAGAGCATGAAAATTCCCCTTTCCTGGGCTTCAATCTGGAAAGCAAAGCAGACGGTCATGGTGAGCTCTTTGCAATGTCTGATTTTCAGGAAACTTCCTTTGATGACTTTTTACCAGTATTGGATGACAGTGTAGGCATGTCAGAAGTGAACAATAATTTTCTTGAAGATATCATTGATAATGTTGAGAATGAATTTATCTCTGTTGATGGAGAGAGCGAGGCAGATAGTGTAAGTGATAATGGATTGGGAAAAAACTGTTGTGATGATACTGATGGCTCGTGCGATGGTAGCGATAGTTTTATTGATGAAAAAACTGTTAGTGATGACAATTCTTTTACTGTTGTAAAAGCGGATAATGTTATTGAAAAAAAGAAAATACAGTTGTTAAGCTCAACAAACCAATTACCTACTGTACCAACAAATATAGCTGCACCCAAATCTTCTCAGAAATGGTTCACCCCAGTCTATGCATCTACATCTCCAGCTTCTCCCTCTGTCACAGTGCGACCAATTCCAACCAAGGGTAAGCAAGTGTCCATGATTAAAGTAAGGAGTGATTTTGTCAAAACTGGTGATACTACTCGAGTTATTAAAATTGTGAAAAATCTGTCTCATACTAGTCATGCTGATACAGAAGATAAATATGTTGAAGACAATAACAGAAAAAGTGCTGCAGTTCAAGCACGCATAAATCGACAGAAGAAAAAAGAGTACATTAATTCATTGGAGACTGATACTGAAAACTTGAAAAAAGACAATGCGAAATTGAAGTCTGAATCTACTAAATTGAAAAAAGAAAGAGATTTATTAGATCGTGAAGTGACATATCTCCGCTCTGTTTTGGCCAATGACAGTGCATTAGCAGGACTATTGAAGAACATAGGTCAAGGTGTCTCCTTGTCAACAGAATTTTCTGGTAAGAGGAAGCAGACTTCATCCAGCAGCCTAGATCATGATTATGGTTCCAGGAATGTGAAAAAGGCACGCTCCAGTGGTATTGGTGGAGGGGTGTGCTTACATGTGGACAAAAACAATGTGTCATTGGAGATGTGTGCTTCTTGTTCTTCTAAATCCTGTGGTTCACCCCAGGATTAACAAACCCCAAGTCCCGCAGTGTAAACTGCAGACAGTTGCTAATTGATGTTGTTTTATGTTGCAGCCATCCGTCACAACATACTAAACTATGTTACCTTTATTATAAAGTTGTGAATATATTATTTGAGTTTAATGACTGGATGTTAAGTTTTCAGATATTGACATATCTAGGTATGATTGCAGATATTGACATATGGTATGATTTCAGGGCCTAGTGCTGGGTGAGCTGTGGTGGCCAGATGCACATGCCAATACACCAGCCCACGATAGTTTCGGGGCTCCGTGTTAATGTGTGAGCACACAGGCCTAGCTCAAGTTTAATAAATCCGGTAAGGCGTCTCCTATGTTGGAATGATTTTTCTTTTCATTAAGTTAATGTTTATATTGTTGCTATTGTAGATCCACCTTAACAATTGTGGCAGCAAATGAGTATATACTGTATTCATTCTACTAGAGCTATTTAACATATTATTTATGATATCTGTATAATGTGAACATAAAAACCACTAGTTCTAAGTGAACAGATTATGTGAAGAGAGATATTGATGTGCCATTATTTTTGCCTTTAAAGCTCACACATTCATGACATGAGAAAGAAATGGAGAGGACTGTTACATGAGGCTGCTCTAAGATGAAGCGGTTAGGGTTCAGTGGTAAGGGGTTGTGGGAAGTTGGTAAGAAGTTTACTGGGAAATTAAGAGGCATTCTAAACATGGTATAGCACTTTACATTTGCATTTAAATTGTTAGTGAATGACATCTGCATTTTGTTTTATATTTTCAACAATGATGTTGCTATATCAGGAAAATATATTTTTTTATCAAGCAATTCAATGTTTTAATGATATTTAATTGTTTTGGAATTGAGAGGGAAAGCATGACTAGATTGCCAGAACGTAAGTTATTTTGGCACTCAAAATATGAATTAATCAGTGATCCATTGCCCATTGTATTGTATAATCTGTTGCTATCGGCGACAGTTTTGTATATGTTTTGTGTTGCAGTGTCATTGGGTTTCCATTCAACGACTGCTGGACGGCTGCCTGCTGAACATAACGGGGTTGGTATAATATCTGTTGTAGGTGTTTTTTTGAATGATTTTCTCAATATCAATTGTGGATGATTTATTACTGGCCTTTCAATAATTAAGGCATTACATTTTGTTGGATATATTGTGAAAATTTCTGGGAGATCTTTGGATGTTGAAGTATTTCCTAGATTGGTCTAATATGGACTTGAGATGGATGAAAATTGTTGTTTTATCTTGCTAAATTTTGTTCAGTATCTACTCTCACGTAGTGGAAGCTATTTTACTCATTTATATTTTCAACAATGATGTTACATTTTGTTGGATATATTATGAAAATTTCTGGGAGATCTTTGGATGTTGAATTATTTCCCAGATTGGTCTAATTTGGACTTGAGATGGATGAAAATTGTTGTTTTGTCTTGCTAAATTTTGTTCAGTTTCTACTTTCACGTAGTGGAAGCTATTTTACATATTTTTCGTTTAAATTTGAAATTGATTCAGAATAACTTGATACATAGCTGTTTATTTTAGGTACACATATTTATGTCAAGCATTAGTTTGTTTACCCCAAACATAAAAAGCATAACTTTATAGATTTGGTGGTTTCCAAATTGTTCTGGTCATGTGTAAACTGTTTTCTACAATATCTTCACCCATGGTATATTCCATCATTTTATTATAACTGGATTTTTTCTGAATAATGAACTTGAGTAATCATAATGCTGTTTCACCATAGTTTTCAAGTCCTCTAGTATGGCCTTTTTTCTGTGATTTTAAGCTGTTCTCAGTCTTAAGGAGAATGTTTTTCTTTCAATTATTTTTCATTTATTGAAAGTTGAGAAATGAGAGACACAAAATGCAACAAAGGGGCTTGAAATAGTGCCATGTCCGGTACTGTCAAAAAACATGCAGGAATGGCAACATTTGTTATTGATGAGCTTGCTAATTTATAGGCAAATTTAAAGGCCACCATAGTTCAAAAATCTTTTTTTGAATGTCGGTTTTTATTCTGAAATGACAGTTTTCTTGACTCGCCAGTCCTGTTGATTGGCATGTCGTCAACATTTAAGTCTACCCCTGGTAACAGTATCTCAGGGTCTTATTTTTCAATCCAGTGGACGTTATAGTTTTATCTGATTTTTGGATTTTCACGTCCAAACAAGTTCATGCTATATAGGTTAAGTTTGCTTTTCATAAGTCTTTTAAAATTTGATCACTTAGTTTTCCACACTTATTTTTTTGGGGAACAATGAGATTAAAGTTTTAGATATGAAGTGTTTCAGATTCTGGCAGGCAGCCGTCAGCAGTGCAGCGCAAGCCAATGCAGATGGGGTTCCTGCTCATTGTCTAAACGAAAGCTCACCCGATCACTCACACAGGATTGTCAAATTAAATAATTTCAGCTGAATTTATCGATTTTAAATTTATTTGTGCATTAATGAGGATTTTTAAATGTTAAGCTTTTTCTAGCTCACAATCTCCTCATTTTGCATTTCTGAATTAATTAGTCACAATTTTTCGCTTTGTCAGCTACAATAAAAACATTTCTTCTATAGGATAATTGGATATTAATTTCCTTGGAAAAAATAGTCTAATTTATGTAATCATGTGCTTGCTGTGGACTTAATTATTGTCTTTTAAAAATACATTCACAGATTTTTAGTGATGTCTTTTGATATTCCTATCACATCACATAAAGATTTAATATTTGCATTATTATTGTCTTTTAAAAATACATTCACAGATTTTTAGTGATGTCTTTTGATATTCCTATCACATCACATAAAGATTTAATATTTGCATTGTGGGCTGTTTCAGAAGTGTACACCATGTCCTGGGTCAGTGTTGGCCCACCATTTCCAATGCTGGCCCAACATTGCCTCAGCACAGGTTCGTGTTTGCAATTATTTTTGCACAATCAGCTGTTACAGAATTATCTGTAGCCGCCACTGAATGTAGTCAGATTAATTAACTAGGTACTTGTTTTATTTGTCATTAATCCTAATTACTTAACCCTTGTCCTGCCGAGTTGTTTCTATTGTATTTTTCATTCATTTGAAGCTGGAATTGCTAATGCAATTTCCAGCTTCAAATAATGCTTCTATATTTTTTTTTTAAATGTGTCTTTTAAATTGAATTATTTATGTAATCATGTGCTTGCTGTGGACTTAATTGACTTGGTGGACTAACTGAGCATCCATGACAAACTATATTATCCATTTCAATGACATATTATTTGATTTAATATCTGCTTGAATCCACATATATACAGTTCTAGCAGGACATGGGTCAACTTACAAGTGTGAATTGCCATCTCAATTTCCACTTCTAAGTAAATGACAGATTGTTTGACTTAGAACTTAATACTTTATAGTAGTTGATTGTGATGTAATCAACTCAAGCTATCCTTATTTTAATGCATTCAGCATTCTCATGAATTCAAAAATAATTTAAAAATGTACATTCACAGTGCATGATTATGTGTTATAAACTTGAGTTCACATGAGATTTATGCTAACATCACATGTGAGCTTGATTACATACATAAGTTCATTTTGATCCCACTATTTTGTCTATTTAACCCTTGAAGTGCTAATGTCTATAGCCCTTCAAGTAAGAAAATTTGACTAAGAAATGAGCACACATTTGTGAGACAAAACCTTCTAAGACAAAATGTTTTGATTTGAATTGTAAATGTGTTGTCCCCTTGATATATGAAAGGATTCACTGCGACTACACCCTTTCATATTCAAGTGACGATGTAAGTAATTTGCATCCACTTCACTTTGTGGGCTGTGCTGCTGAGTTGCAAGTTCGTAAAAAAAAAAATTCTATAATTTTGAGCCTCAGGGTTAATAACCTTCCACAGCATGCAATGATAAAGGCTGACATTGTGCCAATTAAATGCATATCAATAATCCACTTACAAGTACCACGATCATGTTGATAATTTCAGGAACTTTTGAAAATAAAATTTGACAATCCTGTGTCATCATTAGTATCAAATGTTAGACATTCATAATGCATTCTTTTCAATGTTACATATTTTTTGTATTTCTCGAGTGAAAATGAAAGGGGGATGCTTCATCATGTTAGAAATGCATGTGTTTATTATATGCCATAATATATTATTTCTCTTCCCAGCAAACACAAGTTTCAAACCTGTGGCAGTTTAACCCTTTCAGAGCGAGGACCGTCTTTATGCGTCAGAATCTGACGTCTGTAGACGTCAGATTCTGACATATAAAGACGGTCCCCGCACTGAAAGAATTAAAATATTTATAATGGCCTTAACATAGATATTTAAATGAAGCAAAAAGAGTTGACAGTCATTTTTGATGATTTCAATTTAAAAAACTACAACTTGGTCTCCATGATTTATACAAAAATATTTTAGCGCTTTAGGGTTAAAGAAGTTACAGGACTGAAGTATATGACTGTATCTCTTATTACTAATGTAATTCCCACAGCAAAGTGAATGAATTTACCTGAACATAATTAATGACCAACTAGCTAACTGATACTATTAAACTGACATCTGGTTGACATCTTGTGTTTTCTGGGTAATGTGATATGTATGATATAAAAATGGACATTGTTGAATAAATGATTTATCATTTGTACTTTTTTGTTTTGTTTCTTTTCAGACAAAGATTTAGTGAATGATCTCAATTTTATGCAGTTTTAATTATCAGCACACCTTTTTAGGCCTTGACCAATTTTTTGGAGAATGTCTTATCATCATTGTGCAGTCCGTCCATCTGTCCACCACTTTTGGCACTATAACTTGTTTTACTGGAATACTCGTTAAACTTCACCTGCAGGTTAATCATAACTAAAGTTGATCGCTTTCGCATTTGACCTTTCCGCGACCTCTGACTTTAATTTTTTCCTACTCCGCAAATTTTCTTAACTTTCACTGAACAATTGGAAAACTGTTCCAGATAGCTAGACCATTACTATAGAACAAAATGTGTGGTTTTAGTGGGATTCGACTTGCGACTGTTACAGCTTACCGACTTAAATATGGGTAATATTTGGAAAACCGTGCTAGTGACCATTATTATAATAAAACAAGATGTGCCCTGAAGAATTTCAACTTTATAAAATAAAAAATTGCCATTATTGAATTCAATATACGTGATATCTGGAAAAACGTGCCAGATAGCTAGACACTTAGGCCTACTATAAAACGAAATATGAGACTGAAATTGAAGGATGCACCCTGAAAAAATTCAATTCTTACAGGCTTCCCACGGTCATGGAAAACCATGGAAAAAGAAAAACTAAAATCCAGGCCTGGAAAAGTCATGGAAAATGAAAATTTGGCAAAAAGTCATGGAATTCTGGATTTTTTATAAATGTCTTTTTGTATTTTTTTTTGAGAAAAATGTTTTGATTACTTTCCCTTTTGACATACAATGACACTGACAGTCACCTATAGCTGTAAAATATTTTACTTGCAAAAAGAAAAAAGCCCGCGGCACCTGGTTCTGCTTTCGATCAGATCACTGTGGCGGTGGAGGTTGTACAGTTTTAAATGTACATTTTTATATTTGTTTACAAAGTCATGGAATTCTTAAAAATGGTCATGGAATTTCATTTCTAGATCTCTGTGGGAACCCTGTCTTATCAATTTGAAGTGGCCAACTATTGACCATTATTTAATTTGACAGCTCTGCAAAGAAAATGTACATCTTCCCCTATTATCTGTCATAAACTAGTTTGAAATAGTCGTGAGACACCCACTGGACACAACGTTGTTTCGACGTTGAATCATGACTTGACATTGATTCAACGTCGTGTACCCAATGAGGCTGTGGCCTATTTCGGTTTTCGATGGGCCTTGGTAAGCATTTTTTTGCATCTTCTGTCTGCCGGAACACCAATTTATTTATTTCTTCATCATATCTATAGATCTATGTAGGCCTAACTTGTTTTCAAATTTTCCAGATTTGGCATTTTCAAGATAAATTCGGTGACAAGGTGTTCTAGAAATTTCTTTGATAAAAAATTTAATGAAGATGGCAATTGGTCTTAAAATTTGCATAAAAAGTGTCGTAGATAGGTTAAGGAAAGTTTGGGGTTATCATGGCTCTTTTTTAAATACACAGAATTTTTTTGTTGGATTCCACGCTCCATAATATTCAGCAGATTGCTTGCCATGCGTGCAACTTCCCATATTTTTTGGATTAATTATGAAGATGAGGGTTGTTATGATAGAATCTGGGGGGAGGGGGGGGGGGGGGGCAGCTCCCTATAAAGCTGGTGTCCCATCCGTAAAGATAAGGTTTGCAAACCACCCCTAAACACTGCAAGTGAAATTGAACAACTGACCCCCTAAACACCACAAGCTCACTTGGCAAAAGGCCCCTTTTTACTTGCCATTGAGTTAACGTGGAAAAAATGACCCCTAATTCTGTATTTCAAAACATTCCTCTCTTTAAAAATACCCCTTATCGGAGGTTTTAGGTCCTTTTGACCCCCTAAATGCGTAACGCAAGTTACACACGTTTTTTACGAAAAACAACCATAATAACGTGTTTTCTCCTTCACGGATGGGGCGCCAGCTTTATGGGAAGCAGCTTCCCCCCCCCCCCCCCCCATAATCTAGTATACATAATCTAGGCCTACAGTACTCATAGCTCGAAAACATTTGACCAAATCTGTATCACACGAAAAAGCGTTACTTAGAAAAAGTGGTACCGTACGCAAAACTTAGATAAATGTCTGCAAATATTTCCAACAAGTGTGTATTACCAACAGCTGGGAGACAACAGCTGGGAAATATTCGTCCTAGTGACATTATTTAATTAGACTAAAAGTCTGAAAATATTTTGCTATGTTTTTGTCTCAGCGAAGAAAGCAGGAAAATATTTTACAAAGTGTTTGTCATATGTAGTTAAAAATCTGAATTATTTTACATCCATGCATCAGTGATCACTTAGATACAATTGAGAAAATATTTGAACAAGATTTACTTAGAAAGAATATGAGACAAGTATGCATACCTTATTTAAAAATCTGAAAATATTTCAATAAGTGAAACATATATAGATGAAAGTTGTGAAATATTTGACCAAGTGTGGTATATTTAGCCAAAAGTGGGAAAGTACATTCAAAATGTAGGCCTACATGTCGTTTAGACCCAAGTGGGACAATGTTCTACCAAATTTTATTTAGACAAATCACAAATATCAAGTTAAAAAATCTTAGAAAAAAATGGAAAAAATCCAACTAGGCCCTCAATAGAAAATATTTAAACAACTGATTTATTTAGAAGAAAACTGGGAACTATTTAACCAGGTGGGTTTTTAGGTCTCAGCCAAAATTTTGGCGGATGCCTATTGTCGTCATCAGGCGCGTCCGTACGTCTGTCGATCACTTTTAGCGCTATAACTTGTTTTTAGTAAATTGAATGGACACTGAACTTCACATACAGGTTAATCATGACTAAGGCTCGACTAATTTGACCTTTCTGTGACTCGTGAGATATTGACTTTTTTCCGATTGACAAATTATCTCGTTAATGCAATTCACTCAACATTTTTTATGTATCGCTCCAAAATTTATACCATATATCCATCTCACTAATATCTCAGATGAGTTCGAAATTGGGCAAGATTCGGACAGAAAGTAGGTCATGGCGGCGAACATGGCCGATTATTGGCCATTATTTTTTTAATATGCGTAATCTGGTATCTGGAAAACCGGACCAGATAACTAGACCATTACAAAATATGCAGGTTCAGTTAGGAATATACCATGAAAAATTTCATCTTGATCAAATTCAAAATGGCCGACCTGCAGCCACTTCGGATCAACAAATTTTCCCGTTAACGCGATTCACTCAACATGTTTTTTATGTAATGTCCAAATTTTATACCGTATATCCATTTCACTAGTGGTTCAGACAGACATGGGTTCGAATACATACAAATGTAATCAAATACGAATACATTGTAAAATCATGAATACAAATACTCTATTTTAAAAATGTATACGAATACATTACTTTTCAAATATATTCGAATACGAATACATTTAAAATATTTAAAACTTAATAATGTCACTAGTGATATAATTATATATATATGTACATATATTCAGTATGGATATAATATCCCTGAAATAATATGTTTTCTATTCAGACTATAAATGTTATAAAAAATATTAAATTACCACTCCCGTAATCATTTAAAATATTAAGTATCACGTTTTATTATATGAAACGTTTCAAATGTTTGTATTTTGCTATATACTAACTTGTTTCAGTAATTAGAACATAAAACCGCATAGATTAAGGTACAAGTTTGGGAATAAATAACAAAGAAAAAAATATAGAAATAGTGTGTTTTTAAGCACTGGCAATATATTGGTGCAACATTGCATTACATGTGATGTCTGGAACATAGGTACAGCATTAAATTAGAGCCCGTTTACTACTCCTGAAATACGATGACATCTCGGGCTCCATATAAATATACATCAGTAGCTCAGCATTTTACAGTTGTTGTATTTATTATTTTATTATATAGAACACATATTTTATATTATTTTCGGTGAATAATGCATATATTTTTTGTGCACAATAATTCTACAAAATCAAATGTGGTTCCATAGACATTTTAATGAGACGATTGCAGCACCGATAGGGTTAATTGCATAGCCATTGTTAAGCTGACAATCTGCGTCTTCACTGAAGTGTCCATCTGTGTGGATTATTTTCTAGGCACCAGTGGTAGAGGTGTCAAGGTGTGTTTCTTTGTTTATTGGCAGACAGGGCAGGGCTGGGTGGGGGTAGGGATGTAGCTGGTGGTTTGTGGGCCTAACCAATCAAATATTGAGATGTTGTCACAAAAAAAGGGCGAACGGATTTTTCTAAATACGGTGACAGGGGAGTGACAATGTGGTTGTAGTCTGGACATTCTGTGACCAATCAAATTAAATGCATGTTGTCACCAACAACAAATGTCATTGTTTTTTCAGATATCGATGACAGGGGAGGGGCACTGACGGTGACGCGCCAGTACCGTTTTTTTAGGCATAAACGCCCTAATTAGAGTAAGGGAGTAGCTTGTTGAACTGTGTCATGTTTGTAAAATCAGCCGTGACCAGTGATTTGTTTTGTTTAGTTTTTTAGTGTCAAATAGCTCAGGCACCGTATAGACACAACAGTTTTATTAGCTCCCGCCGGAGGGAGCGATGGATCCCGCCTTCGTCCCTTTTTTCTGTATTTTTTTGCCTATAATTTTGTAAGAAAATAAACTCGGATAACAATTTTTGGTATGTGGGTTACTTCCAGGTGGATAATGGACAGGTTAGAATATTTTTAATCTGAATTCAATACGCAAAGTCGCAAAGGAGAAAATGCTGTTACGGCGTTGGGCCGTCCGTGAACATTTCGTTTCCGGAGCATATCTCAAAATGTACATGTCCGATTGTCTTCAAATTTTACACACAACACCTCTAGGGGGTTTAGTTGTGCCTTCAGGGGTATATGAACTTTGACCTACTTTTGGTTCAGAACTATGACCTATTTAGACGTTTTGACGCACACTTCGTTTCCGGAGCAGATCTCGAAAAGTACTGGGCCGATTACAGTCATATTGCACATACATGTTCTCTAAGGTCCCTAGTTGTGCCTTTTCAGGTTTTTGGATCTTGACCTTGAAGTTGACCCAGCACTTTGACCTAATTTATAACATCGGTAAATCCGACTGAAATATTTTGCGGAATATCATGAAAACCGCGCAAGATAGCTACACCATTACTATAAAACAAATTGTAAGGTTTCAGGGAAGAATGCATTTTGGAAAATGTCAACTCGATCAAATTTGAAATGGCTGCCTATCGGCCATTATTCACCTCGACAGGCCTGATATTGGGTAAAGTGTGCTAGATAGCTAAACCATTACTATAAAACAAAATGTGATATTTCAGCTGAGGATTCATCTTGAAAAATTTCGACTTGATCAAATTTAAAATGGCCTCCTATCGGCCATAATTCACTTTCACATGGCAGATATTTGGTAAACTGTGCTAGATGGCTAGACCATTACTATAAAACAAAATGTGAGATTTCACAAGCGGATGCATCTTGAAAAAAATTGACTCGATCAAATTCAAAATGGCCACCTATCGGCCATTACTCACTTTCACATGTCCGTTATTTGGTGAGCCATACTAAATGGCTACACCATTACTATAAAACAAAATGTGAGATGTCAGGAGAGGATGCATCTTGAAAAATTTCGACTCGATCAAATTCAAAATTGCCGCCTTTCGGCCATTATTTACTTTCACATGACCGTTATTTTGTAAACCGTGCTGTATGGCTAGACCATTACTATAAAACAAAATGTGAGATTTCAGGAGAGGATGCATCTTGAAAAATTTCGACTTGATCAAATTTAAAATGGCCTCCTATCGGCCATAATTCACTTTCACATGGCAGATATTTGGTAAACCGTGCTGGATGGCTGGACCATTACTATAAAACAAAATGTGATATTTCTGGAGAGGTTGCATTTTGCAAAATTTCGACTCGATCAAATTCAAAATGGCCGCCTATCGGACATTATTCCATTTCACATGGCCGATATTTGGTAAACTGTGCTTGATGGCTAGACCATTACTATAAAACAAAATGTGAGATTTCACGAACGGATGCATCTTGAAAAAAATTGACTCGATCAAATTCAAAATGGCCACCTATCGGCCATTATCCACTTTCACATGTCCGTTATTTGGTAAGCCATACTAGATGGCTAGACCATTATTATAAAACAAAATGTGAGATTTCAGGAGAGGATGTATCTTGAAAAAAATTGACCCAAGCAAATTCAAAATGGCCGCCTTTTGGCCATTATTTACTTTCACATGGCCGTTATTTTGCAAACCGTGCTAGATGGCTAGACCATTACTATAAAACAAAATGGGAGATTTCAGGAGAGGATGCATCTTGAAAAATGTTGACTCCGTCATATTCAAAATGACCCCCAATCGACCATTAGTCACTTTCACATAGCCGATATTTAGTAAACCGTCGTAGATGGCTAGACCATCACTATAAAACGACATGTGAGATTTCAGGTGAGGATGCATCTTGAAAAATTTTGACTCAAGCAAATTCAAAATGGCCTTCTATCGGCCATTATTCATTTTCACATGGCCGATATTTGGTAAACCGTGCTAAATTGCAAGACCATTACTAAAAAAATAAAAGGTGAGTTTTCGGAGGAGGATGCGCCCTGGAAATTTTAACTTGATCAAATTCAAAATGGCCGCCTATCGGCCATTTTTCACTTGCAAATGGCCGTTTTTCACTTTCAAAATGGCCGACAATCTGCATTATTTACCTCAATAGGCCTTATATCAGGTAAACCGTGCTAGATAGATAGACCATTACTATAAAACAAAATGGACGTTTCAGGAGAGGATGTATTTTGAAAACTTTCGACTTGATCGAATTCAAAATGGCCGCATGTCGGTAACTATTTACTTTCACATTGCTGATATTTGGTAAACCGTGCTATTCACTTTCACATGGCCGAAATTGGGTAAAATATGCTAGATGGCTAGAACATTACTATAAAACAAAATGTGAGTTTCAGGAGGAGAATGCACCCTGGAAATTTTAAACTCTTATCAAATTCAAAATGGCCGACAATCGGCAATTTATTTACCTCAATAGGCCTGATATCAGGTAAACCGTGCTAGATAGCTAGACCGTTACTATACAAAAAAATGTGACGTTTCAGGAGAAGCATCTTAAAAAATTTCGACTCGATCAATTTCAAAATTGCCCCCTATCGGCCATCATTTACTTTTACATGCTCAATATTTGGCAAACCGTGTTAGATGGCTAGACCAAACACTAAAAAACAAAATGTGATGTTTCGAGTGAGGACGCACCCTGACATTTTTTTACTAGATTCAAAATGTCTGCATATCGGCCATCAATTACTTTCACATGCCCAATATTTGGCAAACTGTGTTAGATGGCTAGACCATTACCGTAAAACAAAATGTGAGGTTTCGGGGGATGATGCACCCTGAAATTTTTTAACTAGATAGAATTTAAAAAGACCGTCAATCAGCCATTATTTACCTCGATTAGCTTGATATCGCGTAAACCGTGCCAGATAGGTAGACCATTACTGGGATACTGAGTAGGATCATTAATTTCAATGGAGGTTTGCAATCTCTGACAGACTGTCTAGTTCTTATAAAACTTTTAGACTGAGCCTCTTAGACCTAGTTGTCTTGCGTCTTGATTTTTGACCTAGCCTTGGACTACATTAATAACCCTACACAAAATTGCTTAAATCAAATTCTTATTCGGAGCGGGAGCTCCTGGACTTATGTAGTTTTGTTAGTGTTAAGTCAAAACGCAACGAGTTAAGACACAGATATATTTGGTCAATTTCTCTTTTTCACAACTGTCGAATGTTCTGCATGTGTAAGAGGAGGAACAAATAAATTAGTTGTGCCTGTTAAAAATGTTCATAGTTACACTAATCTAATAATCGCTTTTTAAAAACCGTTGGCACTCTAACTGTCTAGTGGTGTGAAGTTTGCAAGATTACTCTGGAGCTTATCAGTTTGACCAGTGTGACAGGATTGCCTTGCACCCACTCCCGCTGCCCTGTGGAATATGATTAATCGTACCAAGCTTATATACACATAAAAATAAATAATAGTAGGCCTAAGTTACTATAATTTATTTTTATTCTATTAGTAATTGAGAAAAAAAAGAAAAACAATTTGAGATTTTTTGTACTAATCTTTGTGATATATGACTTGTATTCAAAATGTATTCGAAAAAGTATTTGAATACAATACGAATACTTGTATTCATAATTTTTTATAAATACTGAATACACAACGATACTCAAAAACATGTAATCGAATACAGAAGAATACTGAATACGAATACCCTATGTCTGGGTCAGATGAGTTTAAAATTGCGCAAGATTCTGACAGAAACTAGGTTATGGCGGCCAAAATGGCCGATTATTGGCATTATTTTTGTAATATGCGTAATATCTGAAAAAACCAGACCAGATAGCTAGACCATTAACATTAAACAAATTATTTATATCCAGTTTCAGGTAGGGATATACCATGAACAAATTCAACTTGATCAAATTCGAAATGGACGACCTGCGGCCACTTTTGATTTCAATATGTGTAATAATTGGAAAACCTTGCAAGATAGCTAGACCATTACTATTGAACAAAATGTGTGGTTTTTTGTACTGCATGCTGCTGATAACCAGTTATCGGACAATTTCAATAATGGTGGCGGGCTATTGTCGAGTGTGCTCTTGTTTCAAATGATTTTCACTTTTAAAATATGATTAGAGGCTGAGGCCTATTCCGTCGCCGACGGGAATTGTTAAACTAGACTAACGTTGCTAAATATTTGACTAGGTTGCTAGTTGATCTTGATGGTATGCCATATTTGACCTAATAAAGTGACCCCTACTAAACAAAATACCTATATAAATCATAATGTCCATTGATGATATGAATGTGGACCCATACTAGTGTTTACCATGTTTATTATTACTAAAATTTATATTGCACCTAAACTCAAGTGATTCATAAGCGCATGTTCATAGCTGTTAAACAATATTATTGAAGCTGTTATATATCCTTCGTTAAACAAGTATGTTTTGAGATGTTTCTTGAATGACGAAATAGTGGTGATGCATCTGATATCGACATCCAAACAGTTCCACAGCCTTGGTGCAGCAGTGACAAAGGCACGATCGCCGGCTGCCGTTCTGGAACGTGGCTGCTTCAGCATAATTGCATTGCTCGTCGACCGTAGTTCACATCGCAAGGTGTGCTGCTCGGCCAGTTCGCATATGTAGGTGGGAGCTTTGCCGTGAATTGCCAGGAATGTTAGTGTTAGTATTTCAAAAGTAATCCGCTGGGGTACTTTTATACAGCTCACAATAAACGTGGTGCAGCTTCACAGCGCACGCACAGTCACACATTTCAACGCAACGTTGTTTATTATTAATTTGCGCAGAATCATGTCAGTGTTGAAATTATGGAATCAGTCACTAGCCCGCGTTCTATTAAATTATTAGGTTGATTGCAATAACTGATAACAGTTTTGGAGTTAATGGTCTGATTGAAAAAAAAAACATCACCGGAATTACTTAAGAGTAGGCCTATATATAGTGACATTATGTAAATATAAGCAAAGTTGTCCAATTAACAATACAAGAGACTAGGCTATAGTCGAATAGATGAGGCATTGGGAACCGAGCCTCCCACGGTGTGGGGGAAGCTTAATAACCATTGTGATAGATATGACAACGTAATATTCCATTTACATTACTATCTAAATTTATTAAATCAAAAACAAACATAGAATA
Source organism: Flabesymbios commensalis (assembly GCA_964017125.1). Lineage (NCBI taxonomy): Eukaryota > Metazoa > Annelida > Polychaeta > Terebellida > Flabelligeridae > Flabesymbios > Flabesymbios commensalis. The sequence goes on from OZ024918.1 coordinate 1,340,279, forward strand.
TACGAGCATGACGTATTAAAATATATTGATGAGACAATGTATCCCGGTATATGTAATGATCTATTTCCTCCAAACTAACATAATTATGTTAGTGTGGATCGCATAGCGTTTGTTTGCGTCCACCGCCACTGTGCTGTTGATGAAAACCACATATAAAACGACATTGGCTTGGAACAAGTCATTAACAGTTTCAGCGCGGGGAGCGTATTTATACGTCAGAATCTGACGTCTGTAGACGTCAGATTCTGACGTATAAATACAGTCACAGCATTGAAATAATAAAAATATTTCTAACGGCTGTAGACCCATAACATAGCTATTCAAATGAAGCAGAAAGAGCTAAGTAAGACATTTATGATGATTTCAAATTGAATAAACACTTTGATCTCCATGGTTTATACAACAATATATCAGCGTTGCAAGGGTTAATTACATTTGTCTTCTAAAGATATGCGTGTCTCAGTACCGGTAACGTTAGTTTACGTTGAATCAATAGTTGGCGTCGACTCAGTGGTTGGCAAAGTGGTAAACGTTGGCTATGACATATAGTTGTCAAATAATACAAAACAGCAATGATACCTCCTATTTACATATAATGCACAAAATATAAATTTTGACATTGTGGGTAACCTTTGGTAAAGGATTGATTTTTAAATCAGTAGGCCTACTACCGTCACAGCGCGGGGATCGACTTCAGACGTCCGTATCTGACGTCTAAAGTCGATCCCCACGCTAAAAGAATTAAATCATTTATATTGGCCGCAGACCTATAACATAGGTATTCAAATGAGCCGGACAGAGCTAACTAAGACATATATAAATGAAAAAAACCTCTGTTCTCCATGGTTTATATAAAAATATATTTCAGCGCTTTAAGGGTTAATAATGAGATACAGTACTAAGCCATTCATAATCTGGCGATGACGTAATGGTCGTAGACGGAGCTGTGCATTTTGTTATCTGAAACATTCAAAAATTATATTATATTAGATACCATTTGATTGTTATTTAATATGGCTCAATGTCATGTTTTTAGCATATATAGCTTATACAGCTACACAAAGAAGAGGAGAACACAAATTTAAATATTCTGATGAAGACGGACCCAAAAATCTCCAATAAACAACTATAACGTTTAAAAAAATATGAAAACATCATTACCATGATTACATGTCCATCATAAAGTACTTTCAAACAATCATACTTTAAATTATATTATTTGAAAAACAAAGTCATTTGAGATAAATCGCACTGTACCAACTTTAATCCTTAGAGCACTGAGCTAAGAAATTTAAATTTTCAGTCACTTAAAGTTGTGTCTCGCTACCGCGATCCGCGACTTCAAGTGACTGCAAATTTGTGTTATTTGTGAAATTTATGTCCCAATATATATCAGTGTTTCAAGATTGAAAGCATATTTTATTCTTTACAACGGGTTATACATGTGCTTATAAAACACATCTTCCTCTGCAAGGCTGGCTATTCCTGAGGTCGTAGACCGACCTTGCTGAAACAGGGTTGAATCCGCCTATTGGAGTGGGGACTCTTTAAAAATATTTTTTCTGTTCGACCCAAGTTTAACCTCTGCATGAGTGTTGTTTTAATGTGGGGCCATTGTCTACGCCACCGGCCCTTCATTAAACAACACATGTCTGCTGGCCGAGTACCTCACCGGAAACGTCTCAGACACAGACCACCACATCTCACCGAAACGTGCGTGAGGGTAGAATTAATGGAGAGCCAACGTCGCAGACAGCGGGCCAACATTAAAAAGACATTTTTTGAAAAACTAATGAATACTCAATATCTAAATCTTCCTCCCTACCCCAATAGGTGGATGGTATGGCTAATTCAGCAAGGCTTGGCCTGACGGCCTCGCTGTGTCAAGACTTGCTGCCAGGAGGATGATAAAACACAGCATGTCACCAATACTGTAGTGGACAGTGGGTTGACATTGTCGACTACGGTATTGCCAGTATTGGTGACATTCTGTGCTTATAAAGCACAGAATGTCACCAATACTGTAGTGGACAGTGGGTTAACTTTGTCGACTACAGTATTGCCAGTATTGGTGACATTCTGTGCTTATAACATTGGCCCGGTGCTTCGTATTTACTGGTTCAACTCCATGACTTACCTCACTCTTGCACCCATAGTGAACCTGTACTTTATCAAGGTCGCATTCACTGAGTCCGTCTGTAAGAAAAAAGAGTTTATATGAGAGAAATATGATCTCAAGGTGATGAGTGATATCAGCACGACTAATAAGGGGTCTTGTCAAGTTGAAAATATTCAAAAATCCGAAAAAAATTTGGATTGGCCAGACTCCACCTAAAATTTTTTAGATAGGGTGGTGCCCCTATCCTGTTTTTTATTTAAACATGTACAACAACAAAAAAACAACACACACGAAAAAACACACAAAATTTCCCCCGCAAAAAAATCCGACTTGGGGCTTGACCCACCCACCCACTTTCGAGTTTTTCTCGGATTTTTGGACTTTTTTAAACTTGACAAAACCCCTAACCATGGTAAGAGTACTGGTGTTCTGGGCGTAGAGAGTAAGGAGAGGAATGACGTCAAATTAATCCTATGATTTGGCACCCTATATAGATAGTAGCTAGGTTTATACATGCTATGTTTCGGCACAATGTTTTGATATTAGGCTTAAAAAAGCTATGTTTCGGCACAACACATTTATATTTGGCTTATCCAAGCTATGACACAATACATTGTACTGATATTAGGCTTATATAAGCTATATTTTGGCACAATACATTGATATTAGGTTTATACAAGCTAGTTTTTTTGTGAGATCCAGTGTTCTTTGTTTTGTAGTGGTTCCAATTATATCAAATGCTAGACATGCAACTAGGCTTAAATATCTCTGCTTGCGCAAAACACGGGGACTAACGTGGTGTTAAAAAGGAGTGACCATTAAATGACAATAGTGGATGAAAACTTTTTATTTGTTTGTGCCAAATTATTTTTATTCGCGACACACAGTGCTGTAGGATACTAGAGATTATAGAGCTATCCATGCGAAAACATAATGGGGACTCTGTTATTAGGCCTACCTATGTGGATATCTTGATCGCCATCCTCGTGGACAAATCCCAACACGCGCATGAATAGGTGCATGGCGTCACCTATTGTACAGCGACTCATCAGGTGCATTGAAGGGTACACGTTAGCATCGTATCCCAAACTAGAAGAGCATCTGAAACATCAAGAGACAACACAGAGAGATTAGACTTTAGGCATATCTGGTGATTGCAGCCACGTGACATGGTGAGACGTTAGATATGTTAGATATGAGGCATCCACGTGACATGGTGAGACGTTAGATATGAGGCATCCACGTGACATGGTGAGACGTTAGATATGAGGCATCCACGTGACATGGTGAGACGTTAGATATGAGGCATCCACGTGACATGGTGAGACGTTAGATATGAGGCATCCATGAGACATGGTGAGACGTTAGATATGAGGCATTCACGTGACATGGTGAGACGTTAGATATGAGGCATCCACGCGACATGGTGAGACATTAGATATGAGGCATCCACGCGACATGGTGAGACATTAGATATGAGGCATCCACGCGACATGGTGAGACGTTAGATATGAGGCATCCACGTGACATGGTGAGACGTTAGAGATCCACGTGAAATGGTGAGACGTTAGATATGAGGCATCCATGAGACAACACAGAGAGATTAGACTTTAGGCATATCTGGTGATTGCAGCCACGTGACATGGTGAGACGTTAGATATGTTAGATATGAGGCATCCACGTGACATGGTGAGACGTTAGATATGAGGCATCCACGTGACATGGTGAGACGTTAGATATAAGGCATCCACGTGACATGGTGAGACGTTAGATATGAGGCATCCACGTGACATGGTGAGACGTTAGATATGAGGCATCCACGTGACATGGTGAGACGTTAGATATGAGGCATCCACGCGACATGGTGAGACGTTAGATATGAGGCATTCACGTGACATGGTGAGACATTAGATATGAGGCATCCACGCGACATGGTGAGACGTTAGATATGAGGCATCCACGCGACATGGTGAGACGTTAGATATGAGGCATCCACGTGACATGGCGAGACGTTAGATATGAGGTATCCACGTGACATGGTGAGACGTTAGATATCAGGCATCCACGCGACATGGTGAGACGTTAGATATCAGGCATCCACGCGACATGGTGAGACGTTAGATATGAGGTATCCACGTGACATGGTGAGACGTTAGATATGAGGTATTCACGTTACATGGTGAGACGTTAGATATGAGGCATCCACGCGACATGGTGAGACGGTAGATATGAGGCATCCACGTGACATGGTGAGACGTTAGATATGAGGCATCCACGTGACATGGTGAGACGTTAGATACGTTAGCTATGAGGCATTCACGTGACATGGTGAGACGTTAGATATGAGGCATCCACGCGACATGGTGAGACGTTAGATATGAGGCATCCACGTGACATGGTGAGACGTTAGATATGAGGCATCCACGCGACATGGTGAGACGTTAGATATGAGGCATCCACGTGACATGGTGAGACGTTAGATATGAGGCATCCACATGACATGGTGAGACGTTAGATACGTTAGCTATGAGGTATCCACGTGACATGGTGAGACGTTAAATACGTTAGCTATGAGGTATCCACGTGACATGGTGAGACGTTAGATATGAGGCATCCACGTGACATGGTGAGACGTTAGATACGTTAGATATGAGGTATCCACGTGACATGGTGAGACGTTAAATACGTTAGCTATGAGGTATCCACGTGACATGGTGGGACGTTAGATACGTTAGATATGAGGTATCCACGTGACATGGTGGGACGTTAAATACGTTAGCTATGAGGTATCCACGTGACATGGTGGGATGTTAGATACGTTAGCTATGAGGTATCCACGTGACATGGTGGGACGTTAGATACGTTAGATATGAGGTATCCGAGTAACACCTGGTGAGACGTTTTAGCGAAAACGGCTGATGTACAAATCAACCGTTAGCAGGACAAGGTCTAATGTACAAATCAACCATTAACAGGACAAGGGCTAATGTACAAATCAACCATTAACAGGGCGAGACTAATGTACAAATCAACCATTAACAGGGCGAGACTAAGGTACAAATCAACCATTAACAGGGCAAGACTAAGGTACAAATCAACCATTAACAGGGCAAGACTAATGTACAAATCAACCATTAACAGGGCAAGACTAATGTACAGATCAACCATTAAAAGGACAAGGGCTAATGTACAAATCAACTATTAACAGGACAAGGGCTAATGTACAAATCAACCATTAACAGGGCAAGGCTAATGTACAAATCAACCATTAACAGGGCAAGGCTAATGTACAAATCAACCATTAACAGGGCAAGGCTAATGTACAAATCAACCATTAGCAGGGCAATCAATCAATCAATCAATCAATCAATCAATCAATCAATCAATCAATCAATCAATCAATCAATCAATCAATCAATCAATCAATCAATCAATCAATCAATCAATCAATCAATCAATCAATCAATCAATCAATCAATCAATCAATCAATCAATCAATCAATCAATCAATCAATCAATCAATCAATCAATCAATCAATCAATCAATCAATCAATCAATCAATCAATCAATCAATCAATCAATCAATCAATCAATCAATCAATCAATCAATCAATCAATCAATCAATCAATCAATCAATCAATCAATCTATAGCGTCTATGTCTTCAACGCACCGTGCTCAGAGGCGCACAAATCCTTAGCGTGATCATATGTCATATAATCGAGGCTAAAGCAGGTTTGTGAACTGGGAGCCAGGCTGCTGAGGAGCTAGGGTGGGGAAGCCAGATCAAATAGGTGAGATTTAAGTAATTTCCGGAATAAGCCATAAGGCTGGGCCAGATATAGAGCTCTTGACCCAATCTTAATTTTTATACGAGGAACAACAAATCTATTGGATGTTGTGGAGCGTAGATCTTTTGAGCATTTCGGACGAACAAGTAAGTCAGCCAAATATGCAGGTTGGTTGTCTTTCAGGGTTCGGAAAGTTATTGTGTATATTTTAAAGTGAATTCGAAACTTGACACGAAGCCAATGTAATCGTTTTAGAATAGTGACTGACCAGTGCCACTGCAATTTGCTTGGCAAGATCTAAGGACAAATTTTTTCGAATTCGACGCAAATCACGGATATGATAGAAGCATGCCATACATGTTTGGGATATCTGTTTTCGGAAATTCAAGCCACTGTCGAATACTACACCAATATCTTTGGCTGTTGCAGATGGATGTGTGTCTTGAGCTAGAATTAAGCATGGGACATTATTTAAGAATTTTTCTCGCTTAAGTTTGGTCCCAATGAAAAGAAATTCTGTTCTACTAGGATTAAGCTTTAGCTTAGACCCTGCCATCCAGGCTGACACGGCCATTACACAATGTTGCAACTTCTCAAGAGATTCCTTAGCGTTGGAAACGGATAGAGACATGTAAATTTGAGTATCATCGGCATAAAGATGGTGGTTTATGTCAAGACTGGAGATGACAGCGCTGAGTGGTTTATCACTTATTTCAATCACTTACCCCACACCGTGTTCATACTCAAAACCAATGTGCAAATATTGTTCGTTGTTCCCTTTGCCTTTCTGTATATCAATACAATCACCAAGTGTAGCGTTCAGCTGCTTATATCCTTCTTTGACTATATAGTATATGATATGGGCTTAAACACAAAACAGAACTTTGAAGATACAGAATTTACACGCTCTAGTAGCTGATAGTGTTTTTTTATTCATGTTTATGTGCAGAGCTAATCTCTTCAGAAATCAACTAATTGAAAGCCATTGAATAATTTTGGTTTGTGACACATTTGCCACTGCCAGCCAATAATGTATCTTTTGAACGGTTGAGCCTGGAAGATCATGTGACCTCTAACAAATTGCCCAATTACCACATTTATGAGGGTTCGGTTTTATATATGTCTGTTTAAGTATATCAAAATCAATAAGTGTCGAGATGTTATGGTAGACTAATAATAAAATATTCTAGACAAAAAATCTCAATGAAAACGTGTTTATTTGAACAATTACTTGCATGCGAAGGTAAACAAACAGGTGGATAAACTTACGGAAAGCACTGCGCACGTCATCATCGAATTCGAAATAAAGTGTGTTGTTTGGCCATCGGAAAGCTGTTGCATTCGTCATAAGAGAAAATTTGGATCCACCCTGTCAATACATTTCAATTATTAGAAACTGAAATATCGAAGAATAATCATCCAAGCTTATAATTGCATTGATATTCTCATAATATGATACTCATAACCGGAATGTGTACACTTGATTAATAGATAATTATACTCATGATACTCATAACGTGAATGTGTACACTTGATTAATAGATATACCCATGATAATCATAATGTGAATGTGTACACTTTATCATTGGCATATTCATGATACTCACAATGTGAATGTGTACACTGTGAATGTGTACATTTTATTATTGATAACTCATGTTGCGCATGAATATGTACACTTAATTTATATATATCCATGATACTCATAACATGAATGTATCTCATTGTATGTTACCTTTTTACCTCCTTTAGTGTATGTAAGGTGTTATAGATGTGCGGAGTGAATACCACCGAGTCAGTCTCATTTTCCTTTTTTACCTTTACCTTTTTACCTCCCTTAGTGTAGGTAAGCTGTAATGGACGTACGCTTTGTGAGGAATAAATAGTGCCCTTGAACTGAATAATTTTGGCTTACCCCAAACGCTTCTGTTGTTTCTTCATAGTCTCCATAGTCTGAAATCAACAAAATACAACAATAATGTAAGCAAAGTGTGTCCTATAGGTGAGTTCTGGTAAGAAAGGGGTCGTGGTATTCAAATTATCAGTATTAATCCAGAAAACAAGATCAATGAGCCAATAGTAGGTTAGCATTGGGCCGACGTCAAAGACGTTGAGCCAATTTTGAGCCAACATTGGTTCATTGTAGCGTGTTTGATAGACAAAACTCATGCAGTAAAGCAAACTAAAGCAGGGGTTCTTTACTGGGCAGTACTGTACACAACTGGCATTTAAACAGCTTGGAAAAATATTATTACATTGTAAATATTTTTATGACAGGCATCCTCTCAGAAATCAAGCCAGGTAGGCCTATAAGGGGTCGAATATGTCAACAATCCTGTGTCATGTCGTGATAAGGCAAACACCTGCGGTAACTTCTCACTTAGGGGCTGATCTAGGATTTTAAAGGGGGGTCATATGTTTGGCCTTCAGTCAAAAAATATATATGTAGGTGTCAAAAAATCATTTAAAATCTTTTCATGTAATAAACAGTGGTTTATAGCGTCTGCTGAGTAAATTTGGCTGACACATTCGGTGTTCAGCCAATTTGTAGCGATGTTTAGACAATTTCGTCCCTTGAACTCCCCATTTTCTATGTAATGCGCTATTTCTCCCTGAGTTTTTATCCAATCAACTTCAAACCTTGGCACACTGATCCTGATGTATTATGGTTGTTTGCTATATCTTTTTTAAGAAATCGGCATAGTTAAACTGGATTAAATCCTGATTTATGTGTTACCAAGGAGAGGTAACTCCAAAGTAAGGTATCTTTATTGAATGATAAATGGGCATTTTAGCTTTTTAGTTTTTCCCCCATTTTCAGAGGCTGATCATTCCTCGGGTTTGTAATCTTTTTAAAATCTGTTTGTTTTTGCACCATAATCACACACACAAACATTTTTTAACCATGCTTGTATGATATGTTTGCCTAATATAGATTGTGTACTAATTTTCATGTCAATTGAATGGTGGGTGAATGCATTACATGTCGGCTGATATTCATTCATTGCATCAATAGACACCAATAGCAGTTTTGTCCAGGCTGGGTCGGCCTATCAACCTTTTAAATGCTAGATTTGACAATTAAATTCCATTAGCCTAATGCTATTTCAATGTTGCACCAGTCTTTCAGACGGATGCCCACCCTTGAACCAACCTTGAGTGTTTAGTGGTCAGTAGTAATCTTTTTTGACCATTAAAATAACAGTTGTAATTTTATCAAACACGAAAAATCAACCCAATGTTGTTTTAATATTGGACCTGCGTTGCAGACTGTGATACAACATTCTGCCACCAGAAATTCAAGTCAATGTGTTTACTGGGCACACTGAATGTGCGTTCATTCGACAAACAAATATTTGTCTATTCAAAAGTACAAAAGCTCAGTGCGCAAGTGTGCAAGTACTTGCTCAGGTGCTTGCACAAGTACTTGCGCAAGTACTTGTGCAAGTATGCAAGTAAAGCAAGTGCACAAGTACTTGCGCAAGCATGCAAGTACTTGCGCAAGTATGCAAGAGTGCACAAGTGCATACAGCACTTGCACAAGTACTTGCACACTTACGTACTTTCGCAAGTACTTGTGCACGCACTTTTGTTTGCGCAAGTGCGCAAATGCGCGAGTGAGCAAATGCGCAAGTACGCAAGTGCTTGCGAAAGTACTTGCGCAAATGCGTAAGTGCCCAAGCTATTGCGGAAGTACGCAAGTGCGCAAGTGAGTAAGTACTTGTTCAAATACTTGCGCAAGTACGCAAATAGCCTACTTGCGCAAGTAGAAATCTTTTAAATGCTATATTACAAAATTAAAATAACAGTTGTAATTCCAGCAAACACGAAACGTCGATCCAATGTTGTTTTAATGTTGGACCTGCGTCGCAGACAGTGATACAACATTTTGCCACCAGAGAGACAAGTCAATGTGTTTACTAGGCGTCTGAATGTGTTTCCATTTCACGAACAAACATTATATCTATATAAAAGCTCAGTGTTTCCATCTCACAAACAAACATTATATCTATATAAAATTACAAAAGCTCAGTGGGGCTTCTGATTTCTAAAATTTAAAATCCAAAGTCCGAATTCTGAAGTCTTAAATCTAAAATTCCAATTCAAAATGGCTGCCAAGAAAAACATTAACAAAATTCCAATCAATCTGTCATAATAAAAATAACCCAACAAAATTCAAAAGCCGACAAAAAAACTCATAAAACCTAATCCAAACATTATTGTTAGTTGAAAATTCACAAAGTTCACAACTTCCCTCTTACATGTAGTTTGCATTGCAGTTTAAAAAGCGACAACTCAGATAAATAATCAACATACCCCACTCATCAGCAGATCGTTTTCTGTTGCTGCCACCTGTACAAAAAAATACGATAAAATTATAGATTTTTAAATGCAATGACAGAATCATCCAAAGAAGAATTACTACTTGATCGAGACACAGCCTGTATTATATGTACATCCATTTGTATAGCAAGTGTACATGTAACTTACTATATACATAATATGAAGGAGCTGGGTGAGAGATATGCAATGTAAAGAGAAACAACAGTAACTGCTTTCTGGAAAAGTAAGCAGTTACTGCTGTTTGTCTTTGTTGTACAATTTGAAGACAAACAGCAGTAACTGCTTACTTGAAAACGAAGCAATTACTGTTAGTTGTCTTAGCATCGACGATGTACCTGAAGTTAACAGCTAGATATGTACATTAAAACGCACAAATCTATCATTTTACATGTTTGAAAGCGAAGAAAATGTTTCTTTGTAACATTTTGTTATACTAGACATGTGACTATCAGAGCAAAAACAAGAACTCAACTCAAGTCAAAACACGACGTCAACTCAATTCCCGGCAAACACAAAACATTTTCTAACATGTTTAAAAAAAGTCACATGAAAATGTTTTACAACATAAAATGTCAGGTCAACATAATATTATAGAACATTATATAGAAATATTATGCAAAAAATTCAGTATAAAACTTTTTTAAAACGTTTTAATAATATTTTTTTAAATGCATCTTTTAACATAAATTTAAATATTATAAAAATGTTTTTAAAACGTTTTTAAATGATGTTTTTGAATAATATTTTTAATTAAAGTTTTATAATATTCTGTTGACCCGATGTTTAAAAATTAAAAAACATTTCGTCTAACATTTTATAAATATCATTAAAATGTTTTTGTGTTTACGGGTTGTCACCGTCTGCGACGCTGGCCAAGCAATGACCCAACAGATTAGCCTTATCGATAATCAAGTATAATTCGTAATATAACATGGAGCTTCGATGTTTTTTTCGATATTTTCTTTCTTTTTATATAAAATAAAACTATTTTGCTGCTTATTAAAAGAATGTTAATGATTTGTATTGTATTGTAATTGTTCTGTGCGTATTGTATATAAATGTTATGTATATGTGGAGAACCCCTCGTCTAGAGCTTAATGCAATATTTGGGCTATCTACCTGCAATAAATATGTTTATAAAAACAGTGTGTCAATGTCTATGATGGACTAGCTTTGCTAATTACCGTTTGTTGATGGAGCCGCCTGGATTGTGCCCAGTAATATCACGATGAGCATGCTTGTTATCATTCGTCTACCCGTCATCTTCTCTCTGTATAACTGCTGTATGACACGTCCTTCAATAGACTGATCATTAACACTCACCACGCTGAAATAGGTTTCCATCAACCATGGAAAACAAAGGGTTTTTAAAATTTGAAATCATCATAAATGTCTTAGTTAGCTCTTTCTTCTTTATTTGAATACCTATGTTATGGTATATGGCCGTTAGAAATATTTGCATTCTTTCAGTTGAGGGGGGGGGGGGGGGGATCTGACGTATAAATACGGTCCGTGTTGAAAAGGCTAAGCTCATGTACACAGCCTAATTATACAATAGCCTGATATCACACTCAGTGTGGTGGTTTTTACTATGAGACGTATATCAGTATCAGACCATATCGCAGTGTGAACTGCAATCTATGACAGTTATGTCATCTAGTATGTCGACTTGATCGTGTGAGAAAATAAATATAAGCGTTGTTCAGTTTTCGAGCGATATGAGAAAAAACAGCGCTCGATCAATGAAAATGGACATTGAACTAGTGCTGTATTTTCCCATATCGTACCCAAATGAACACCGTTTGCATATCTTATAATAAGAGCAAGTTAATAAAGTCTTCAGAGGAGACAGTATTCCCCCAGCTTTAACACTATTGTCAAACGGACACATCGCTCAACATGTAACATACACGATCGTTATCGAAATATTTCCCGCCTTGCACAGTTGCACTGGTAAACTAATAGTGGTTTCAATGTGAGAAAATAATGAAAATCAGTGGGCAGACATACTTATATCAATCAACAGCACTTTGTCTGTACTATTTAAAGTTCCTTGTCACTGTATGGTGTAATTACGACCTTCAATTCTCATGACACTTATTGATCCCACTACCAGCGATACCCTGATGACATCGCAATTAAGGCTCTGACACAGTGACCTCCATTTTTAAATGTAATAGTTCTAATACAATCAAAAGTTTACGCCTGCTGAAAATGGCCTAGTTATCATAGGCACTTGAAATATTCGTCTCAATTTCATGCCATCCGAGTTTTTTGATAGGCAACGCGAAAGTCGTTTTTACACAGCTGGCTGTGGAAACAAAATGGCGGTCAGTGTGACTAGGCCTACGGCGAGGTAAATGAGTTAGGCGGCCCGGTCATACCGGGTATACCAGCGCTACCTATATTACAAAATTAATTTAAATTTTCAGTCACTTGAAGTTGTGTCTCGCTTCCGCGACCCACAACTTCATGTGGCTGAAAATTAGCCATATTTGTTTAATTTGAGACCCAGCATTCGCAAATCTTTATCTTTGAACGCTCATTTTATTCCCAGAAACAGTGTTGCCTGATAAAACTGATGATTAAGGAATAGCTTAGCGCTTTTATTCATTCCAGCGCGGGGACCGTCTTTATACATCAGAATCTGCCGTCTGTAGACGTCAGATTCTGACGTGTAAAGACGGTTCCCGCACTAGAAGAATTAAAATGTTTATAATGGCCATAGACTCATAACATAGGTGTTCAAATGAAGCGGAAAATGCTAGCTAAGACATTTATGATGATTTGAAACTGAAATAGGGCCTATCCCTTTGATCTCAATTGTTATGTAAAAAGACGTCAGTGTTTCAAGGGTTAATTATCTCTACGGTACAAGGACAGCAGCAGGAAAAACTTAGCAGATGGTAGCCTTTATACGGCAATATGAGAGAGACAAATGAAATGAAATGAATCGGGCTTTAGGCCACTTTTGTGCACATATAGGCTAAACTGGGCCAGGAAAACCTCCTGAGGATGGCGAGATGAGTGAGATGACACTGTCCTCCAGACACAGGATTCGAAATTCGAGCCCTGGCGGTCTGAGGCCGAGCACGCTACCTCTCGGTCACGGAGACTCCCCACAATACTGACTTTCACACGTGGATGGGGAAGAAACATTTTTTGTTTCTTTCAAACCGCCGTGACCGGGAACCGAACTCCGAACTCTGGCGTGAAAGGCAGCGGTTCTAACCACTACACTAGGGCCCCCGCCCAATATGAGAGAGACATCTTGGCTGATCCCTCTTTTTAATTATACAATTTTTTAAATACGATCTGGTTATCTGATTGTTTCCGGGCTTGGGGTGTGTTTCTATCATTGCTACAAATCATAAGGACCCTTCTGACCTCCCCCCCCCCCTTCCCTGGCCCCCGTGTGCCCACCCCTGTTGCTACAATTCGTCAATAGGTGTTTTATTTATTAGGCTTTATATACACAAATATACACAATAATCGTACAAATATACAATTGTAAGTAAAATTGTGCACATCAAGATGATGAATACAGGTGACCAGCACCCTTACTAAGATCGACATCCAGGTGTGTGCATGTTTTCTCTGAATCCGCTACCGACCAGACACAAGATGTTGAACTTATGTTGATTTGATGTTGTTCCACCGTCTATCACACTGGCTCAACATTAAAGCAATATTCCAGAAAAACATGCTTTGGAAATGCTTATGTTGTGTAGTTTGCATATGGCGCTAGACAACACAATGAATATCAATAGTGTTGCTCCAATAAATAGACTTAACTGCTTCACAGTGATACGTACCATATTAGCTCTTATATTTCACATTTTTTGTCATTAATTAATGATATTATATTGGTAATAATTAGCCTGAAATATTGTTATTCAACTAAGTTACTTCCACACTTTGAATTATCGTTGCACTTACCTACTCGTCTTTTCTTTATTTCGGTATTACTCCCTGAAACTCCTGCCTGTAATGTTGTCTTATTTTACGTTGTCGTATCTTATATACGGTTTCTTTATTTCGGTATTACTCCCTGAAACTCCTCCCTGTAATGTTATCTTATTTTACATTGTCGTATCTTATATACGGTTTGATACGATCCCGCTGTTTGACACGTCTCTTGTTTTGTTCAGAGAACATACTTGACTGCATTATTGTCTGCCGAGCTGCATCCGTCCATAAACATACTGATGTAATATTATGTGCTGCCATGTGAAGCAGGCAACAACCTCTTACTAAACCCTTTCAGCGCGGGGACCGACCCCAGATGTCAGAATCTGACGTCTAGGGTCGGTCCCCGCGCTGAAAGAATTAAATAGGTATATATCACATAGGACTTATTTTAGGCTTGCAGCCTTTAAGTCCCCACCGTTTTTATAAACATTAGGCCTACTCTCTTCTTGCTTGTTTAAAAACCATTTAACACATGTTTTTATTTGGTCATACCCAATGGGGTATTTTATTGATGGTCTTAGTTTCTTTCATTATTTGTTTCTTCTTTTTCTCTATGGTCTATTAAACTCTTACAGGGCGGGGATCGAATTTAGACGTCAGAATACATATGTTATGGGTCTACGGCCATTATAAAGATTTTAATCTTTCAGTGCGGGGTTCTACTTTAGATCTACTAAAGTAGATTCCCGCACTGAAAGATTAAAATCTTTAGAATGGCCGTAGACCCATAACATATGTATTAAAATGAAGTGGTAAGAGCTAACTGAGACATTTATGATGATTTGAAATTGAAAAAAGAACATTTAGTCTCCATGTTATATAAAAACATATTTCAGCTTGGTGAGGGTTGATATGTCAGCAGTGACTGTTGTTAGTGTATACCATAGTCTATATGGCAGTGTAGGTCTTGTTCGTGGCAATTCCCATCGTGTTTTTCTCGGTTTTTCTGTCAATACACAGCGGAATTCCGTGACGTGTTCAAATACAGCCTGGCCACACACTATCATGATCTGACACGTGGACATGTGTAATGGAATCTCATCTTTTCTTACTAGATATCCATCAGCCGCAACTGATTCAGTGATATAGCCACCCCAGGTCTTACCAGGCAGGGTTTTATTTATACGTGAAATCATACATGTGTGGTTTGATTGTGTTATGACATCAGAGGTGGCCCAGAGCGTTGCTTGGCTACCTTCCGTGTTAACCTAGAGCGCTGAAGTATTTGTGTATAAACCATGGTGAACAAAGGGTCTTTTCAATTTGAAATCAGCATAAATGTCTTAGTTAGCCCTTTCCGCTTCATGTGAATACCTATGTTATGGGTCTGGGACCATTATAAGTATTTTTAGTCTTACAGGGGATCGCCTTTAGACGTCAGAATCTGATGCCTACAGTACAAGCGTCAGATTCTGACGTTTAAAGTCGACATCCGCGCTGTAAGAGTTAACCCATGTCCTGCGGAATTGTTTGCTACTATTTTTCAATCATTTGAAGCTGGAATTGCCAGCAATTTCCAGCTTCAAATGAATGAAAAATTACCTATTTATGAAAGAGAATCGTCTCCCAAATTAGGTTATTTTATTAACTGATAATGTAGCACAAACATATTTAGGAAAAAGAAAAATCTCCCAAATTAAAAATGTAGTATAGAACAAGTTACAGCACTCCCAAATAATATAAACGAGAACGTAGAATATGGTCAATCCGATCTGTTACAGTTCTTGGCCATATAAATGTGGATGAAATTAAAAAAGGAATAACTAAAGTTAAAATGCAATAAAGCGGCATGGTATTTTACAAACTTTGTTCGTATTAACTCTTATCAAAACTAGTTTCGATGTTAAAAACTATTATTTTTAATTGAGAATACCCATCAAGATGGGCCACTGGTATAGGCTAATTCATCCTGTTCACAAAAAACACTTTTTTGTATTTGATATTTTCAGTATGTGATACGATGTGAATTATAGTTTCATTCACATAACTTCATTTAACTGTTTATTTCCCGCAAGAACGTACTTTTATTGACTGTCTTGCTTATTTCATGTGTAAAGTGGCGGCCATCTTGGATTTTGCGACATCAAAAATTATTTTTCACATCCAATATTTTTAAAAATGTGATATTATTGAAAATAAAATTTATTTTAATTGTCATTGAAATGTTTATTTCTCCCCAAAAAATAATGTTATCGACTGTTATGGTTACTTCATGGGTTTAGTCGCGGCCTTTCGAATTTTGCGAAATCGGTCAAAAATAGTGGGAAATTTACGCGGGCTCAACGGATGGATCTTTATAGAAGCAAAGATTATGTCCTTGTGGAGCACTGTGCCAAATGTGGTGCTTTGTCTGCCTGGTAAATATAAGTTCACTAGGAACCTGACTATTTGCAATGCATAGCTATGAAGTAGAAAGTATGAATGACGATTTCAATATAAAATGTGACATTATACAATTATTCCATGATAGTCCGGCACCCAATTATTTTGGCTGCTATATTTTTTCTCTTCTGATTATACATCTCTAGCATCCTAGTGATGATATACCGGCGGATGTGGGTTTCTAACCCTTGAGGGATTTTTTAAAAGCACAAAATTCAAAATGGCCGTCGCGAAATCACTAAAGTCCTGATATCCTCCTCAATATTTGAGATAGAGACATGATTTTTTTACCGAACCCTATGTTTTCGGTATCGAGGAATACAATGAAGCACATGAAACATTTTTTGGCCATCATGATCGTGCAATAATAAAAATGGCCACAAATAAATCACCAAAAGTTAACATACTTTCGTCAATAATTGAGATAGAGACGAGATTTTTCCACCAAGCCATATCTTTTTGATATATATGAATATGTTAGCACTTATTTATATAATATCTCAGTTCTACAGTAATGATAGCTACCTGGCAGTGCCTCCGCTTAGGTGTAATATAAGCAGTGCATGTGTTAACTCACCCAAACAAATAGGTCCAGTTGAATTACGCAGATGTAATATACTGTAGGACATTAGCTATGACTTCTATATGAACAACTCTACGTACAAGAGGGTAGGGCTATAATTCTTCACATATGCCTAGACTGAATGTGGCCTTACAAGATGAATTTAAGGTTATTTCAATAACAAATCTGAGAAACTCTGGAAAGCAACTTATTTTTACGTTTTAGTGCACATAATATATTGACAAATATAATGACTGCGAGTCATCCCATGCGCCAAAGTATCTGATATTCATTCTGCACGTCAATTTTGCATTTCAAGAAGTAAACTGCAGAACAAAGGTTGAAACTCACGTATTCTTATTCTTCAGCGATTCAAATATTTATCCGGCCAAAATATTATGTCATGTTATATGATAAATAATAATAATAATAATAATAAGTGAATTTTCCATTTTCTTAAGTCTATTGCACCATAGGCCTAACAATAATGATGTAAAGTGATGATTCCCAGCAGGCACAACGACGTTGTTTCAACGTTGAAACGACGTTTAAAAATAGCAAACTGACGTTGAAACGACGTTGAAAAAAGGTTTCATATGAAATGTGTTTCAACGTCATAATTTCAACGTGATTTCAATGCAATTGCAACGCGATTTCAACCTGATTTCAACATCGTTTCATGCATGACGTCGATACGACGTTGTAATGATGTCGTTTTTTCTTGTTAAAACGACGTCGGAAATACGACGTCGATGCGACGTTGTATTGAGGTTAGCCGACGTCGCAACGTGATTTCAACCTCATATCCACGTTGAAACGACGTCATATGCGAAAAATTGCCTGCTGGGTTATCCCATGCCATCCCTAGGAACATAATAACAACAAATTGCCTGTCGTTAGTTGACAATGCGATGACCGTATATCACTATAAATTCATGATTAAATAGCAATCCAGATTCCTTCTTTAAATATTGTAAACATGTCATAAAGTAACAACTGTGTATATTTAATCATCACATGCATTATAAATTAATCAGGTCAACAACAAAGTCATACCATACCATCCTCATAATTGCATAAATTTCTCAATCCGACAAGCCAGCGAATTATTATATCATGGTAGGCTGACATTGCCAGGTGATTTTCCAATATAAAATCATGCTCAAATGGTGCTATACTTTGTACCCAAGTTCTACCATTCTCTTGCCAGGCAATCAAAAAATATTCCACAATACAGACTTCTACAACAATGTAATTTAGAGCTGGATAGATCATGTTACAGGGTAAATAACAGGTTATTATTTCATTATAGCATTCTTTTAATTATAATAATTTTTTGTTTAATAATATTCATGATAGTACAGTACATTATACACTTTAAATTATAATTACACAAGTTAATAAAACATGAAAGGACATTACTATATAATTTTTAAGGAGCTTTTATCGCTATGATGATCTGATGTGGTATAATATATTTCGTTAGCAACATATATCTTATTCATATATGTTTTCCCCAGGATTAATATCGCTATGTAAAAAAGCGTGTGGAAATTGGTTACTGTACTTTTAATTCAATGTACTCACTAATATAATCATTATTAGAGTTACTACAAGGTATAGATGTAGTTTTTCTGTAATGGCTACACATTTGTAAAACTCCAATTAAATCCAGAAATACTTATAGTTCTTCTACAATATAGGATATCATCAAAAATATGTTAAGAATTCTGACTGCTAGTTTTATATCAGATAAATTGTGGGATGAAATTAAATATACATGTATATCTCCGATTAGTTAGTTATTGCGTGAATCTACATTAATAATACTATTTATGATACTACAAGAATTAAGGAAGGTAGATTTTTTCCCGAGTGGTAAAGCTTTCATCACATTGCATTTTATTGTATTGTGATTGCTAAAATGTGTGGTTTGGTACGTGACCTTTCTTGGTCTTTCTTGCGATTAACACCATCCATATCAGTACCTTAGAATTCATGCTTGATGATTCTCAGAACTCAGAATTATTTATTCGCCTCTTTACAAATATAGTCTGATAATGATATAAAAATTATTAATAATGTAATCGGCATGGGGACTTGCATTAAGATCAAGATTTTGATCGCTATCATGCAAGCTACCATAATTAGTTACCAAAAATCAACAAGACAAAAATACAAAATCAAAAACAGATAGACATACCAGAGTTGCATGGACAAAGCGCGCCACCCCGACGCCAGACATACATCGGATACATCACAACAGCCCGTACATCGTCCGCCGACCAAACCCACAAAAAAAGTATTTGTGGGTCAGCCGGCAAAAACCCGCACAAGGGCGGCAACACCGAAGCACGACCCAGCGCCGAGGTGGCGCACTCGACCTCTAAACAGCTGATATGGTTTCGAAACATTTATATATATATATATATATTTATATATTTATATCCATATATATATATATATATATATATATATATACAAAAACTATTTGAGACTCCACGACATTCTATATGCGGAGATTTTTGGTTCGCAAATTTTAGAATATCATTGATCGCATACATGGCAATTTTCAATTGGTAAATTTTAATAAAATATATGCGGGTATACAAAACAAAACCTGAAAAACTATGAGTTAAGAAATTTGTATCGAATTTCGTTTGGTAACCGATTAATTACATTGGGAATATAGTGAGAAATACATCTGATAGCGAATACATGATTCACTTTCGTTGGAGTCAGATAGATCATCACTGCGTCTAGTGTTGTATCTGGATTGCCTGGTAAAAATCAAGTTTTGAAAATAATCCGGTAAACTCTTTGTTAAATATTTGTAATAAAATTTTAACTGATTAAGTTTAAATATATCCTGTATTTTTAAAAGACTAAGTTTGATCAAAAATACGTATGTGCTAAATATTTACTTTGTGTTATAAATCTTACAGCTCTCTTTTGATTTGCTTAAGTATGTGATATTGGCTGACATGAAAGATAATTATTGTGAAATATCAGATATTTGATTAGATAATATAGGTTCAAATATAAATATAATTACATATTATTACATATTATGTGTGCTAGTGTAGTTTGCCCTTTTCATAAAATAGCAAACATCAAGTAGTCTAGGTCTATACGACACATCACAATAACAGACGGACACTCACATAAATATGGGAGCAGTTCTTCCTTCTCTCGTGATTTCAACAGAAATAATGGTAACACTATTGTCATTCACTTGCTTATCCATAAGCTATTGCTGCGGGCACACTTTAATGTTTACCAAATGCTTAAAAAAGCGCACGTGCATTACTCCAAATTTACAAAAAAACTGTTCCATGTTTAGATCCTAGACCTGCAAGTGAAATATGTGTGACTGGTGCAACCATGCTGTTTGAAGTACATGGTTTCTTTGGTCCGTAGTCTTATACTAGTGGTGATAGGAATATTTTAGGAAATTTGATGATGATACAGAAATTTATAGCTCTGTGAATGAATGAATGAATGAATGAATGGATGAATGAATGAATGAATGAATGAATGAATGAATGGATGAATGAATGAATGAATGAATGAATGAATGAATGAATGAATGAATGAATGAATGAATGGCCCTCAGGAGAATAAATATGTGCACATACAGACTAAACTGAGGCAGGATTACCCACCAAGGATTGGTAACAATCATTATAGTATTGAGAAATTTGTGTTAACATAAAATTGTTATCAAGACAATGATGTCAAATAAAGGTATCGTGTGTTTCATTGAATTCCCGATATCCTAACAAATGGTTTGTGAGCTATTATCGTCCTTATCTCAATTATCGATGAAGATAATTATGATAAAATTTGTGATTTCATGGCTGCCATTTTGAATTTTGCATGATAGTGATGTCTAATAAAGTTTCCATGTGTTTTATTGTATTCCTTGATACCGAAAACATTTGATTTGGTGAAAAAAACAAGTCTCTATATGAAATATTGAGAATTATATGATAACATGGCGGCCATTTTGAATTTTGCGTTTTTAAAAAATCCCTCAAGTTTTAGAAACCCACATCCGCCGAGATATCATCACTAGGATACCAGAGATGCATAATGAATTGAGAAAAAAGTATATCAGCCAAAACAAGGTTACCCCCCTTGGCTGCCGGACTATGAATACATATCCCCATTTTGAAATCCTGATTATGTAACAGTTTTCATATTCATTAAAAAAGTTTGATTTTGATTTTTCTGTTTGCTTGGCTGTTTTCTTTGACTGATATAATAAGATACAAATCTTATCACTGAATTAACAGTTGTTACCAGCTTCCACAATATTATTCGCCATGTTTGATTTGACTTATATTTTGCATGCACCCTTGTCTTTACATTTGCTATTCGATTAACCCAAAACGGACCATAGAAACATTGGCAGTAGATTTAAGTACATTGTTAGGGTGAAATCTAACGATTTCCGGTGAAAATGACCTTGGTTTTTTTACCTTATGAAATGACAATGATTGATATTGTATTGCGAAAAAATGCTAGAAATGGATTCTCAACATTCAAAAATGGTGAAAATGAGGTATTACATTATAATCTTTTACAAACTTACTTACCAATTATTCAGCATTAGATTTTTGGTGCCGACAATTTTGGATTTTGCTGTTAGTAGGGGTTATGGCTGAACATTTTTGGATTTTTTTCTGTGTTTCATCCTAGCTGTGTGATGCAATTAACCCTTTCAGTGCGTGGACCGTCTTTATACGTCAGATTCTGACGTCTACGTCTAGAGGTATAAAGACTATCCCTACACTGAAAGAATGTAAATATTTCTAATGACCGTAGACCCATGACATAGGTATTAAAGTGAAACGGAAAGAGCTAACTAAGACATTTATGATGATTTCAAAGTGAAAAAAAACGTTGGTCTCTATCATGTCTATGGTTTACACAAAAATACATTTGTTTTGTACATAAGTACATTAAGTACATTATTTAAAAAACGATATCCGGTTACCTCGATGTTGAACCTACCAAATTGACCTTGTCCTATTCCTGCTAACATAATGCAAGCAATAGATCGTCTACACCTAAACATAATTAGGACTCCTAATAATAATTATTACTAATTTAAGAATGGTGCCTGACAGATGGCGGTGAACGTTATTAAGAGGTCACATAAATTGTACAATTATTATGGAGCTCTTTTTGTGACACTGCTGTGTGAGCTATGTGGGAGGTTACGCGTAACCCAGGCAACCCCCCCCCCCCCTCACCCCAGCCTACTGCCTGACATGCAGATATTCTAGAGTGACATCTGAATCTTTGCACATTGATCTCTGGTAGCTCAGTATGAAAGGCGCAGTTTAACACACATCCCGGTTTAACCCCTTACAACGCTGGACATATTTTTGTATAAACCATGGGGACTAAAGGTGTTTTTTTCAATTTAAAATCATCATAATTGACTTATTTAGCTCTTTTTGCTTCATTTGAATACCTATGTTATGGATCTACGCCATTTTTTATATTTTAATTCTGTCTGCGCGGGGATCGACTTTAGACGTCAGAATCTGACGTGTATAGACGTCGTCTATTGCCGTCAGATTCTGACGTCTAAGGTCTCCACACTGAAGGGGTTAAACGACAATATATTTTTAGCGTGGGTTCGAAATGTAATAAGGCCCTATCGTTTATTGTGACTTTAAATGACTGAAGTACACTGTATGTTGCCTTGACATCATGCTGCTGGTTAAATTGTCAGTATTTTTCATTCATTAGAAGCTGGAATTGCTAACACAATTTCCAAGCTTTGAATGAATAAAAATAATATTATTTAAGAAAAATAGACATGTCGCAAATTGAATTACTTGATTAACTGAGCATCTACCACAAGATATGTTACAAATCTTAGTGGTAATTTATTTGTCCGAAATTTGCTTAAAACCGCATAATATAAAGTCTACGGTCCTAGAAGCACGAGGATTCAAACGTATATTTACGGCCTTAACAACACGAGGGCTAATAGAACTATGATAGCAACAAAAGTGTGGAATTAAATGACATGCCCCCCAAACAGGGAATTCCACGAAATGAGAAGAGGCCACTGCTGTTGCTAGGTGACCTGCGAGCCTCGCTCTGGTAGATCCGGGGGCATGTCCGTGTCTATAAATAGCCTGCTCTCTGGTTGATGCTGACTTAGCTGAGTGACCAGAGGCTGATCTGTGTGAGCGGATACAAATCTCCAGTTAGCGTGGATTGAGAACAAGCTAGGCGGAGAGAGCTGCAGAATTAAATCGCGATGGCGTTCGCCAACGCCCGGATCACAATAATCATCCTAGTTTTGGCGATATTTTCCGCCCTGACTGCAGCGGAGGAGCGGGAAAAAAGGGGCGCCAACGACGATCAGTAAGTACGCCTAACTCATACTACTCATCTCATCATCCCCAGGTCCCGGACTCAAACCGGAGTTGTATAGCCGTAAAGTTGTGGGCCGTGGATTGCTCTAGTTGTTTTACCCGGGAAAATCAACGTTTTTCAACATTGTGGTGACTGAGAGCGATCTGAACCTCAAGTTACGAAAAAAGCCATAACTTTTTAATGCCACTGCGACAAATGAACTGAGTATGCGATTATGTAGCTGAAATGTTACTTATTCTAACTAACCTATTGGCGACATGATTAGTCGAGGCCAAGTCTTAGATATGAGCGTACAAAGAAAAGTCCCACAATTTTCTGTGGGTTCAATCTGTGGCTGAAACCTTCAGTTTCAAATTTAGTTTGAGCCACGTTGGGGCTATAGTAGTGTTACTATGTATGAGACTGACAGCTTCGCGCCCCTTACCATAGCTACCTCCTATACCGTTACTGTGTATAAGCTGTAAACAAGACATTTACACGTAGTGCTGGGTGTCACTGTGTACGTATGTCTCTGCCTTAACCCTTAGGCTGCTCAGATCGTATAGAAGTAACGTGTTTTAACATTTTCCGTTTTTATACGTCAGAAAATGACAAGTCGATCCCCGCGCTGAAAGAATCAAAAATTTACAATGGCCGTAGACCCATATTTTATTGGCTTCCTGTCAAGTTTCGCATTCATTTTAAAATATGCGAAATAACTTTCTGAACCCTAGAAGACAACCAAACCTGCATATCTGGCTGGAATGCTCAAAATATCTACGCTCCACAAATTCAAATGGATTTTTCGCTCCTCGTATAATAAGCAAGAGCTTTCTCTACATCTGGCCCAGCCTTATGAAACCAGCCCAGCCTGTGCCAATATGTGATGCCGAAACAATCTTAACATTTCGTAAATTACTTAAATCTCACCTATTTGATCTGGCTTTCCCACCCTAGCCCCTCAGCAGCCCGGCTCCCTGTTGACGAACCTGCTTTGGCCTCGCTTATGACACATTATCACACTAAGGATTTGTGCGCCTCTGAGCTCGGTCCGCTGAGGATATATGCGCCATAGAAGTGTTATTGATTGATTGGCTGAACATAGGTATTCAAATGAAACGGAAAGAACTAAGACATTTCTGATGATTTCAAATTGAAGAAAACCCTTTGGTCTCCTGGTTTATACAAACATAATGTTAAATATAAAGAAATAGCACTGAGAATGACAAAACATGTTGTTACATGCTCTGTATGTCTTATAATTATATCTTCTTTAATTATTTGAATTTCAATTTCATATGAATTAAAAATATAAATAAATCACCAGCAAAATTTTGAAAAGATTGATACCCAGTATGTCATATAATCATATCTTTTTTAATTAATTTGAATTTGAATTTCATATCAATTGAAAATATAAATAAATCAGCAGCACAATTTTGACAACGATTGATACCCACCCCTACGAACTAACCGGGGTGAACAAATAACCCACTGCCTAAACCTGGGGGTGAACGTGGTTTATCCCCAATATCTCTAATTCGTGTATACGGTAAATGATCCAGACTTTTGCTGATTCAGGGAAACCATCACTTACTGTATGCCATGTATCAAGTGTATACAGTAAGATTCTGTGTGGCCTACATATTGCCCCCCCCCCCCATTTCGCGGCTCCAGTCAGCTCGGCCGCGGTGTTTACTCTGTGAATTATTAACTTGCTAGTTTTTTTGCACTGTATTAGATCTAGGCGTCGTTATGGGTCAGATGTCTGCTCCTAACGTTACATCATCCATCACTATGTGAATCTATCTACATACCGCCAACAGGAACCACACCTTTACAGCCCTAAAATACCTTCCTATAAATCATGGATACCAAAAAGTTTTCTTCAATTTGAAATCATCATGTCAGCTCTTTCCGCTTCATTTGAATACCTATGTTATGGGTCTACGGCTATTATAAAGATATTTACTCTTACAGTGTGGGAATCGACTTTAGACGTCAGAATCTGACGTCTAAAGTCAATTCCCGCACTGTAAGAGTAAACCTGGTGAATTAATCTCACGAATTTCACGGTCAATTTTCATGATAGGCCTAATATTCATTATAAACTTGCTAGTTTTTTTTTTGCAGTGTTACACCTAGGCGTCGTTATAGTTCAACGTGGCATCATACATCGCTATGTGAATCTATCTACATACCGCCAACAGGAATCACAATAAACCCTACAGTGCGGGGATCGTCTTTAGACGTCAGAATCCGACGATCCCCGCATTTTCCTGTTGTACCCGCCAAATAAACACAGATGACATATGTCTAAAGACGGTCCACGTGCTGAAAGAATTACAATATTTCCAATCCGATCAAACATTAGACATTAACCCAATGCGGGTCTAATGTTGGGCCATTATCAGTAAACCCATAACATAGGTATTCAAATCAAGCAGAACCAGCTGACTAAGACATTTATGATGATACGAAATCAAGTTTATTAATAAATTGATTTTCATGGACTTCTATCATTCGATTTCTACGAGACATCTGCAGATATGGACAATTGCTAATTGTGACGGCCCCAAGGAAGCCACAAGGTCGTAACTGAAGAAGTAGAGATTCCATCGATTTAACTGAATTAAAAAGGGGGAGATTTATATTTCTGGGACGACCCAGAAAATGCATTCGCAACCGCTAAGCGCCCTGCTCGGAGAGCTCGGAAGAATGTCTCTGAAAAAATTGAAAATATAATAAAAAAATGGCTTCTGGCGACAGTTTTTACTGAAATTAGAGAAGTGATCTTCTATAAATTTGCCGCATTTTCCTGTTGTACCCGCTAAATAAACACAGATGACATATGTTTAATGTTTCGCAGCAAAAATGTTCTAACAGGCTGAATTCGGGAGATTCATCGACGTGAGAGCGCGAGACAAAATATAATAGCGGCCATCTATAAACATGATAAACCGAGTAACATTCGCTAACCCCTTCAGCGCGGAAACCGACCGTGAGAAACTGACGTCTACAGACGTCAGATTCTGACGTTTAAAGTCGATCCCCGCGCTGTAAGGGTTAAGATTTCGCATTTTGACGCGTCCAGTTAGCTACAATATCACGTGTTTTACACTGAGGTAGTGGCGTTTAAAGGGTGTAGGTTGACGCCCCTTTTCAGTCATGTTTACACGTGTTTTACAGCGCGGTTCTAGCAGTGAGAGGGTTCACGTTGACGCCCCCCTGTGCCCCCCTCGGTACCCTCCCCCCCCCCCCCCCCGCCGGCCCGGGAGGCTGAGTACGTCGTCTCGGATTCTCACATTTCACTCAGGAAACCATTGTTACTGATCCGGACGTATAGCGAGAATCACAAGGGCAGATCCATAGTTTAAAGGGGGGGGGGGGGGCTCTGATGAAAATTAGATTGGCATCTGGCTTAAAAGGGTTCGAACCCCGCTCTGACATTCAAGTTTTGAAGAAACAAAATGTTCCCCAGTCTCTCGTAATGATTCAATATTGTGGGGAGCCTCCGTGTCTGATAGGTAGCGTGCTCGGCCTCAGACCGGCAGAGCTCGAATTTCAAATTCTGTGTATGTAGGGCACTGTCATCTAATTCATCTCACCGTCCCCAGGAGGCTCTCATGGCCCAGTTTAGCCTACATGGCACGAAGGTGGCCTAAAACCCTATTATTTCTTATAATGTCATCTGGCCAAAAATGTTAAATTTGGAAGTCAGATAATGTTTTTTTAAACTTCTCATGAGAGATAAACAGCTAGGGTTTTGAGGGACCATTGCACCAAAGTACATCTATACTAGAGTGTCAAATACAGATATAGATGGAATTAATGGGGTTCTAGGCCACCTTTGTGCACATGTACGCAAAAGTGGGTCAGGAGAACCTACTGAGGATGGTGAGATGAATGAGATGACAAAAATGAAATGAAATGAATCGGGCTTTAGGCCACCTTTGTGCACATATAGGCTAAACTGGGCCAGGATAACCTTCTGAGGATGGTGAGATGAATGAGATGACACTGCCCTCCAGATACAGGATTCGAAATTCGAGCCCTGGCGGTCTGGGGCTAAGCACGCTACCTCTCAGTAACGGAGGCCCCCGCATTATTGAATCTTTACGAGTGAGCTGGGAATAAACATTTTATTTCCCTGAAACTTGAAGGCTAGGATGGTGTTCGAACCCGCGATTTCCGACTTTCTAAGCAGGCAGCATTGACCCAGTTTTGAAATACTATTGATACCGAGATTGGGATATGCATAGCTCGGTCATTAAGTCCTCGCAAGCCTGAATTTACCATTGTCATCTTCATCCACTACAAGCCGCGAATCGCTGTCGCAATTCTTGACTTGTAGTGGATGAAGATGATTTGATGTGGTTTAAAAATTAAAGAGAATTGCCATGTATTGGTCAACCAGTTTCATGGAAATATTTATTCTAAAACCCTTGGTTGTAGGAAAATTAAGTCTGTTTTCAGGGATGTAAAATGATGCTTTATTTTATCGTGAGGTTTTAAAGGGTTAATTGCTCTCAAGACGTTGGCCCAATGTAGTGCGAATGTTGGGCCAGCATGGTGGACGGTGGACCAACATTGACCGTACATTGTGTCAGGAATTGTATATACAGACCAATGTTGGGCCGATTCCGCTGATCATTGATCACAGCAAACATGAGCCGGGCATCCAATGGTATTTCTACGAAGCCGGATCATAATTAGTTCAACATTGGCTGAGGGCTTAGTGTTCGATGGGATAGGTCGTGTTTTCTGGATCTCTCGATCCTTCAACTTTATCACTCCTGGATCACCCCCGCCACTCCTTCCACACGTAGACTCCACCGCCGTTGAACCGGGCGCTGATCTAGAAAACATCTTGAAATGTGAGACATTGAGATTCTTAACAAAAAAATGTACAAGAAATATGAATGATAAACAACTTGCTATTTTTATGGTAAACAATCCATAAGTCCCATTACAAAACAAATCCTATGTTATTTTATATATCGTCCCCTTGGAGTTAAAAGGTTTTAAACTGCCACTCTGTAAAGTGGCAGTTTAAAACCTTCTAATTACAAGAGGACGATATATTTTTATTGGTCTAAGCAAAGAGAATAATCTGATTCTATTTTCCTTGACTTAAGTTAGATTCGCAATTCAGGGTACTTTTGTATCTGTCGCTAATACCTTCTCAGTGAAATATATATTTTCTAAGCCCTTAAAATGTTAAATTATATAATTTTAGTTTTCACCCACTTGAAGTTGTCTCACTACCGCGACACGACTTCAAGTGGGTAGAAATATTTACATTTGTAAAATTTGAATCAAACATATACCATTCTAACGATTTTATTATTCATTTCCCCTAATACCCTCAATTGTTTCCAGATAAGATAAGATTAAATGCAAATTACATAGACGCGATTAATAACGTAAGTTAGGTACTTGTTGGACACTTTTTTAACTTCATAAAGAAGCCGTCAAGTCAATGTTTATTCAACATTGGTATTACGTGAGTGAGTGAGTGAGTGAGTGAGTGAGTGAGTGAGTGAGTGAGTGAGTGAGTGAGTGAGTGAGTGAGTGAGTGAGTGAGTGAGTGAGTGAGTGAGTGAGTGAATATTGCTTTGTTTGTTTTTCTTTCTACATATCACGGAAATATTGCTCGACGCCGGGACTATCCCTATGTCTTATGAACTGACTTCAACGGTTCTTTATAGTGCACAGTACCATACACAGCACTTCAGGCATTTGAACAGTTTCGAGCCCTACATATACAGCCTTGGGTGATGGTACAGGTGCTCTAAAACAGCATTGATACATTGATTTGCTGAGTGGATATTCCTTTGTACACCGCACCAGACACAGATCTATTATACATACCCCCTGCAGCCTGTACAGACATGCGCAGTTAGAGATGCTAATTTTATTTATATGATGAGCTCGTTGATTTAATCACCAGCCCGCTCTGAGATGCTTTTCAATCACAGGCTCAGGGGTGTGTGGGGGGGGGGGGGGGTGATGGTGTTGGCGAGGGCCCCGCGGTCACCATATTATCAATATATGTATTTATTTTCAGAGGTGTCTAAGCTGTCGCAAATCAAATTTTTCGCTAATTTGATGCCTAATTTTTGCGAGGATGTGATTTGTTACATTCCATTCCTTTGCTACGTCATTTATTTATTTGAACCCCCGACCCGCCATTTTAACCATTGTGTTGTGGAATTGTTTGTGAGTATTTTTCGTCATTTAAAGCTGGAATTGCTGACGCAATTTCCAACTTCAAATGACGAACAATATTTCTAGTTGATATTACGCTGGGTTAATCAGTCAGTCTCACATTGACAAGAGAGACACTGGTGACACGAGATAAGTCAGTGTCACATTGACAAGAGAGACACTGGTGACACGAGATCAGTCAGTGTCACATTGACAAGAGAGACACTGTGACACGAGATCTGTCAGTGTCACATTGACAAGAGAGACACTGGTGACACGAGCTCAGTCAGAGTCACATTGACAAGAGAGACACTGTGACACGAGATCTGTCAGTGTCACATTGACAAGAGAGACACTGGTGACACGAGATCAGTCAGTGTCACATTGACAAGAGAGACACTGTGACACGAGTGAACGTTTATATATGAATGTGTTAACATCTGTTATGTTGGATGATTGAATTAACAAAGCATGGGACACAGGCTAGACTATTACTTTCAGTAGTATGTCCTTTGGCTTATAACTTACTTTAAAACGTATATACTTATATTTATAATAATACGGGTTGTAGATGTAGCGCTACAAGGGTTATGTTTATGCGGCTTTACCGCTACAAGGGTTAGTTATATATTCTGAGCCTCACACACGCTGGTCAGAATTCTGGAATAGTTGAATAACGGACAAGTTGATCATCAAAATTTCCGCTGCTCTGTTTCGCATCATGTATAACATCACATCAATGGGTGAGAGTTGAGCCAGTACTGGTTTAATGTTGGGCCAGCGTCGTAGACGGTGGACCAACATCAAACCAGTATTGGCTCAACGTCTCCTGTTTGCTCGCCCCAGCTGTTTCTTAAATACAAAAAAACATGGGGGCACACCCCAAACTCCATGCACCCCCTTTTCAAATTCTGGTTCCGCCCCTGATTTAGTCTGTGTAAGTAATGATCCGCCAAGTTTAAAAAAGCTGCTAGTTTTTGAGTTCGCTTGATCCAAAAAGTGGCAAAGTTGATCGTGGCAGCAAAGGTTTTAAAATGAGGGATGTTCAAGGGTACCCTCGAGCCCCAAAGACCCAAACCACAATTGCTATGAACAATTTTTAATCACTGTCTTCCATATTTCTCTTTCATTAAAGATAAGATGACAAATTATTAGAGTCGCAATTTTTTTCACAAAATATTAATCCACCTTTAGAGCGCTGGAAGTCCGTATTAAAAAAACAATTGTGATTTTCTATTGGAAATTATGACTTTCGGCGATCTAAGGGAGGGTTCATGTTTTCTGAAAAATATTATTACTTCATCTATGTTTTGTCCGGAATGTATTCAATGACAATATGTGGTAAGAGTGGTATTAAAGATGACTCAGTATCGCGGAGAGTCTCTGTGACCGAGAGGTAACGTGCTCGGCCTCAGACTGCCTGGTAGAAGTTTGTCTTCCGTTTTAGGAGGGTCGTGTCATTTGATTCTTACACTCATTATCACCGTTTTGTGTCCGACCACACACCACCATCGACCGAACTAGTTTTCAGCCCGCCGGTTGACACATATGCGACAGCCAATGAGAGAACATTTAGCAGGACAGCATTTTGTGAGCTGGCCAATCACAAGCGTACTACGATAGGCAGAAAAAGAAGTGGGGGAAATGTGAGGTTTAGCTAGCCCATATGCACAATTCAGCATGCGGAATAGCAGTGTATACGGGTGGCAGTGTATTACAACAGCCTATGTAAAAATGCAGCGCAGCGAGCTGCTGCCGATATAGCGCTATGTCTACGGGTGGCAGTGTATCGCTTCCTCTTCTGAAAATGTTTCGAATAATATTATTATAACCTACTATTATATAATCCTAAAACATTTTAATAGTATTATGACATTTTATAAAGTTTAATATCAATAATTTGTTTCTTTTGCCCTGGTGCAGTGGTTAAAGCTGCCTGCTTAGAAAGTCGGATATCGCTGGTTCGAACTCCACTTTGGCCTTCAAGTTTCAAAGAAACAAAATGTTTCTTGCTCTCTTACTCGTAAAGATTCAATTTTGTGAGGAAACTCCGTGACCGAGAGGTAGCGTGCTCGACCTCGGACCGCCAGGGTTCGAATTTCGAATCCTGTGTCTGGAGGGCAGTGTCATCTCATTCATGTCATCATCCTCAGAAGGTTCTCCTGACCCAGTTTAGCCTGTATGTGCACAAAGTTGGCCTAAAACCCCATTTATTTCATTTCATTTCCCGTCTGTTACACGTCTCCACCAGATCCCACAAGCGTCCTTGATGTATACTGTGATTTATGGTCCACGTTTTCCACGGCAATATCTCCAGTAAACGTTGGAGCAACGCTCGCCCAATGCTTATTAACAGTGGCCCAACGTTCAGCCAGAATTCTCCGTAACTCCAGATTCAACACGGAACCGATCATTCAGACAGCTAACACGAAACGTTGACCAGACGGTGGCTTAATGCTGGCCCACCATCTGCGACGCTTGGCCAACATTGTACCACTATCTGGTCTCATGTTTGCTGGGATTCAAACTGATAAAGCTGAGCATTCAGACAGATAACACGAAACGTTGATCCAATGCTGTTTTAATGTTGGCCCACCGTCTGCGACGCTGGGCCAACATTAATCCACTGGGATTCAGACTGATAAAGCTGGTAAACAACTGAGACTGATGACTTGTAAACTTGTAGAGAGGGGCGTATCCACGAGTGAATGAATGTATGGGGCTCCTTTAGATAGGAGTTCATTAGGTTAGAGTGATTTACACCCTATATAATCAGAGTGTTAGCATTCAAATCCTCATGATGCAATAATATGACATTGATCATCTCTGGAAAAGACACGACTCAATGGATGAAAGGATGAATGGTGATCTGCAGAGGCTAAAGGCAGTATACTGCCTTTTGTCTTTGCAGGGCAGAATATGGTTTGTTATAGTTCAGAGTGATTTACACTGTATATTATCAGAGTATTAGCTTTCAAACCCTCATGATGCAAAAAAGTAACAATGTCCATCTCTAGAAAAGACATGGGCAGGAACCCTGAGCTCCGGCGTGACAGACGGCGCTCAAACTCTGCTGCCCCTGTCGGAGTATTCACCACTCTGTAGGCGGGGGGGGGGTGGGGGGGGTTGTATACTGTCTAAAGTCTATGACACAATTATCTGGAGCGCATGCTTCTCGTCGATTTCTCCGTCAATTCTAAACCGATTTCCTTGAAATTTTGCACAGGAAATTTCCAAGTCATGTTCTAACATGGCTGAAAATTTCCCAAACATATATTCAATATTTCGAAAGCTAGCCCATTTGACATGCAATACAATTTCAGAATTGGTGTAATGGGTTTATAGAGGGGCGTCATATTTTCAATTTACTACATGTCAAATGATCTAACTTTTTCTGCTTATTGTATATGACTTTACGATTTTTTTACCGATGTTAGGACATGACTTGCATGACTTGTCCTGTATAAAATTTCGTTAAAATCGGTTGCTAATTGACGGAGAAATCGAAAAACATGCGCTCCAGATAATTGTGTCATAGACGTCAGTCTTACACGCTTTAAGCTCCAAATTTTCTGTTTCAATTATTCACCCCTTGAAAATGTATCTCGCTTCCGCGACCCACAACTTCACGCAGGGTAAATTATCCATATTTGTTGAATTTGAGTTGAACAGTTGTAACTGCTAACTTGTAAAGTAATCAGTTACTGGTATTTGACTTCGGTTGGTACAATTTTTTGATGAAAAACTATTAGTATCCTCTACTCCTATTATAATCATATACGTAGTTTTAAATACTAGTAGTAAAACTAATATGCGATTTTCAGCTAATTAACATTTTACGCTTTACTATTTCTTGCTATATTCAAATGACGTAAAAATACCTCTAGCTTTAAAACCGAACAATATTATTATTTACCATTACGCTGTATTTGAGACATTCAACTGCATAATTTACCAATTTCAAATGAGAAAAAAGTGTCAGGACTGGCAACAAACCTGAAATCACTACACCACCCCTCAAAATCAGATTCACATTAAATTCATTATCCAGGATGAATCAATGTCGCGGATTCCTCAGTCAATTCTGAACCCATTTCATGAAATTATATACACACTATTTTGCTAAGTTTTGATAAGTATTTCAAAAGCTAGACCATTTGAAATTCTGAGACGAAGTTAATGGGTGTATAGCATAGAGGGCAACATTTGTGTTTATTTACTACATGTTAAATAGATAAACTTTTCAACTATGCAATATTTTCCAATGAAATGTTCAGGGTAGTCGTCACATCACTAGACAATGGTTCTTGTAAAGTCTTGTAAATGACGATTGATTGAGAATTGACAGAGACATCAGCGAAAATGTTACAAACATTAAATTCGAAAGCTTGTTGGTGATTGTGAGCAATTTCATATAGCAGGAATTTACTAAATATGACTTTAAAAAATCCCTCCATATTGATAATTTCAACTGATTTGATATTTGAAACAAGCATATTTTCCAGCGTGGCCTTATGTGAACTCCATACACAGGAAGCTGTGTACCAACATGACTCTGTAGGGCGGCTCATGCCAGCTCATATCGAGTGATTGGAACTAATATTAACAGCCAAAAAAACGACAGAAGCTTAAAAAAGCAACCTTCTCATAACAGCACTGCTATGTACAGTCAAAAGCTTCTTACTTGAATAGTAGACAGATACTGCAGTTTGAATATTCACGTCTGTATTGTTATGTTCATTAAACACTGGACATTTGTTCTATGTCGGTGTCTGATTGGCCCACCGTCTGCGATACTGGCACAATCACAAATCAACATATGATCTTTGTGTTGTTTAGTTCCCATTTACGTCATAACGTATCCGCACCATGAGGTATCCTAGTAAACAAGATACATTTATTCAACGTTATTTCAATGTTGGGCCAGCGTCTCAGGCTTTGTACTAACATTGAAACAACGTTGGTTGAATGAGTTGTGTTTGCTGAATGTACCAGTCTAGTGAAGCCAACTAATGCATTAAATATAGTTTGACTCAATATTACCTGCTATGCTTTCTGGTGATGACTTAATTCTCAACTGATTTTTAAGCAATGTTAAGAAAAATATTCCCGGAAAAAATCACTATACTTTAGCTTCCTCTGTCTACTTAAGTACAGGTGACCAGCAGCCTAGCTAAGTTTGACATCAAGAATTGGCCCACATCGAGGAAAATCTGGGTCAAGGTATCATGATTACTTGGCTCCCAGCTGACCCGATCTTGTTTGAATACATTACATTAAATTACATTACATTACATTGGAATTACATTACATTGCATTACATTACATTACATGTAATTACATTATATCACAAAGTGGAAGCCTTTCTCATGTTTCTTGTAACAGTTTGTGTTTACTTATGCTTTTTAGACTTTTCTTAACATATTTAAATCTGCTCACGAAGTTTAACGGATGATTTTTCTAAGTCTATTGTGTATATATAAAGCCTAATAAATAAACAAACAGTGTTCGGAAATGGCTGGTTGAACAGCCTCAATACCTCAAGTTGCGTGTTCGAATTTTGTTTTGAAAGAGTGATATGGATGTCAAGGCGGTGCTTAGATTTTAGATAAGTCCGCTAGGGGGTGAGGGGGCATGCCTGCCAAAAAAATGAAAAGAAAATTACAACCATTTTGTAGTAGAGTACTTTTGCTATAAAATGAAGCCTGGAAATGAAATGAAATGAATGGGGTTTTCGTCCAACTTTGTGCACATATTGGCTAAACCTCCTGAGGATGGTGAGGTTAATGAGATGACATTGTCCTTCAGAGACAGGATTCGAAATTCGAGCCCTGGTGGTCTGAGGCCGAGCACGGAGGCACTCCACAATATTGAAGCCTTGGCGAAATTACTGAGATGGAAAAACATCATTTTTTAAATAAGGGGGTTCTGGAGTACCCTGACCCCCCCCCCCCCCACCCCTCCCCCACCCGGATACGCCCCTGCTTCATTGCAAGTCTCTCGTGAGATGGGGCCACATTTAAACATCGCATTTTCCTCGATCTTTGTGAAAATCCTTGTGACCCAAATCCATCCACTTACGAAAGCGAGTGCTTTTCTGACTCAGAGGTCAGAAAAACATTCACTTTTATGACATGATACATAATAGATACAATATAGAGCTTTTTGTGTGCATTATGGTTACTTAACCTTCACAAAGCTGAAATATATTTATCAACCATGGATTCCAAAGTGTCTTTTCTATTAGACATCATCACAAATGTCAGCTCTTTCCGCTTCATTTGAATACCTATATTATGGGTCTACGTTCATTATATATTTGTTTAATTCTTTCCGCGCGGGGATCGACATTAGACGTCAGAATCTGACGTATATTGACGTTAGATTCTGACGTCAAAAGACGGTTCCCACGCTGATAGGGTTAAAGGACATTTCAAGAAAAATTGCAGATGAAAATACTTTCAGTTACAATTTATTTTCTTTAAATGTTCCTTGAAAAGTTACATAACGAAGTTTCAATTTTGAAATTGAAATAAATTAAAAAATTCATTTTTTTAATTTTCCTATTTGTTTTTCAGACCTCGTATTATGACACATGACGGGCATATGATATTCCAGACAGCGGCCAATCATAACATCACGTTTTCCCCCAGAGCAGGCGGAGCTGTGAACATTGGAGGTTATAACCTGAACGACATAGTCCTTATGGTAAGTTATACAAACAGTGAACATAGGAGGTTATAACCTGAACGACATAGTCCTTATGGTGAGTTATACAAACAGTGAACATAGGAGGTTATAACCTGAACGACATAGTCCTTATGGTGAGTTATACAAACAGTGAACATAGGAGGTTATAACCTGAACGACATAGTCCTTATGGTGAGTTATACAAACAGTGAACATAGGAGGTTATAACCTGAACAACGTCGTCCTTATTTAATATATAGTAAGTTATAGAGACAGTGAACATAGGAGGTTATAACCTGAACGACATGGTCCTCATGGTAAGTTATACAAACAGTGAACATAGGAGGTTATAACCTGAACGACATAGTCCTCATGGTAAGTCATACAGACTGTGAACATGTTATAATCTCAGCGACATGGTCCTTATATTATGTTATACAGACAGTGAACATAGGAGGTTATAACCTGAACGACATGGTCCTTATGCTGATTGGTTTTGCTGGATGGTTTTGATACCATATCTCCACATTTAGAAACTTTGATCCCGCATTGAAAGAGTAAAAATATTTATAAAAATTGTATTTATAAAAAATCACTTAAATTTTCATATCTTAATAATCGTTTATAATGTATACATGGATAGGGTGGGGTGGGGATGGGTTGTTAAATTTATTTCCATGTGGGTCATTGATTTTGCACATGTTTTAAGTGGATGGGTATTAATTGTGTACAAAGTAGGGTATGGGGTCGTCAATTTAGTACAATAGGACGATTTTGTACGGAGATATCAATAGTCCTCTCAAACCCACTCTCCTAACCATACATATTTTAAATGTACTAGTACTTTTTTAGTACAACACTCTTGCCGGGCGTCTATTGCTGCGTTGATTCCAAGAACTATCCTATTTACAGGAGAAGTAATCTAAGACAAGTTGTGATAACAACCTCAATCCCGGTCAAATGTCTCAGATTTTGTATGGTCGACATATACCCACAGTCATATCTACCACCCGGCACTGGTTCACACATTGATACAGTACCAGCCAAGACGGGACAATCACCCAATGATGTTTCAATGTTAAGCCAGCGTCGATGACAGTGGGCCAGAATTGAAACAGCATTGGGTGAATGGCACGTGTTTGCTGGGTAGGCGACAAAGTTGATAGTCTTGTAGACCCCTATTGTATATATAATAGGCCTACTGCAGGCTTCTACCACGACGTTTGTGTGACTTTGGGGTTCACTCCCCTTAAACACAATGCACTTACTCAGTGTAGGTCAAATGAAGCCCCAGCGTATATCACGCCGGAGCTCGAGGATGTAGCCTCCATTCTCATATTCAGTCTTCAAGAAAAATGTTTCTGTCTCGTCCATTCATGAAGATTCAGTTTTATGGGGAGTTTCTGTGACCGAGCCGGAGTGGCGTGCTTGGCCTCAGACCGTCAGCGCTCGAATTTTTAATCCTCACGGTGTCTGGAGGGCATCATCTTACCATGCTTATATGGTTCTCTTGGTCCAGTTTAGCTCACTTTATTATTTTTAAAGCCACTTTCAATTATTCGTCAACTCATTGATTGATCGGTTAATTGATTTATTGATTGATTGATAAACATTCATTCATTCATTCGTTCATTTATTCGTCCCGTTAATTCAATGTTTTTATTTTGTAGTTTGACCCCCCTTGATCTCATCAGAAAGAAGCTGTGAAACCTTTACAGTGCGGGGATCGCCTTTAAACGTCAGATTCTGACTCTAAAGTCGATCACTGCACTGTAAGAGTAACAATATGTCTAATGGCCGTCGACCCATAACATAGGTATTCAAATGAAGCAGAAAGAGCTAACTAAGACATTTATGATGATTCCAAATCGAAAAAACACTTTAGTCACCATGGTTTATACAAAAATGTCTCAGCGTTGGAAGGGTTAATTAAATGAAGTATTTATATCCAAGAATAATGCCGTGTATCAGAGTAACACACAGTGAATCATCATACTAATGTAACCCATCAAGTGCCAACCACGTCTATAACAGGTCTCCGTCTTGTCATTTGTCCCTCAAGCCAGAACAGATATTTTGAAGGATACATACCCAATAACCCTATCAAACCTGAATTTACCATTGTCATCTTCATCCACTACAAGCCGCGAATTGCTGGCGCAATTCTCGACTTGTAGTGGATGAAGATGACTGGAAGTGGGTGATAAATTAAAGTAAATCACCATGTATTTGTAGAACAGTTTCAACGTAATTTACCTTCTAAAACCCTTAGTTGTGAGAAAATAAAGTCTGTTTTCAATGATGTAAAATGATGCTTTATTGCATCGTGAGGGCTTAAAGGGTTAAATATGCTGACTTGGCATATGGCTTGATTACAATTGTACATAATTTGAGTCATTTTTACCCATATGAAGTTGAGGATCGCGGCAGTGAAACACATCTTAAAGTGAATAAAAAATTGTATTTAATAATATTAAATTCGTATTCGTAGATCTTTAAGGGTTAGATAAGTAAGTTGGGGAGCGGGCCTTCAGTCTCACAGCGCCCAGATAACGCGGATTTTAAGTGCTTTATCTGTTTTTAAGCGTAAATTAAAGATTTTAACTGAAATTTTAAGCTAGTCTTTCGCGTCCTTTTTATTACTTCGATAAATGTTTTAAACTTTCTAGGATATTGCTATAATTTCTAAAACTGTTCTTTATACCATTATCATATTTTAATGTTAATTTATTTCATTGTAAATCGCCTTGATCCACCCTGTGGTATATGTGCGTCATCAAAGAAAATTTTATCATTTTAAATATTTTTTATTAAAATATATGATTACTGTTATTAATATCCTGGTTGATAAGCAGTGCTTATCAACCAGGATATTATTATATATTTTTTCTCGTTCCTATGTGCATACATACACTAGATGTAATCACTAGAGATTTCATATTTGTATTACCACAACTTCCCTGATTACAGGGATCATTAGAGAAAAGTCATATAAATTCACTGGTAAAAAATTTAAAAAACGTTCCACGCTAGTTGTAGTGTTCTTATGCTAGTGTTAAAGTGGGACACTGAAAGTTATTTGACCGTTTTCGGGAAATGTTTTTATAGCGCTATAAAAAACATTTTTATAGCGTTTTAATAGTGTATTTTTATTTACAGAACATTTTAAAAATATTTTTTTAATTCCTACAAAGTAAAATTTCAATCGTGCTTTGCTTCGCAATACGACCGCTCCTGACAGCAATACGCAGATCTCATGACAGCAATGCGCAGAGCTCATGACAACAATACGCAGACCTCCTGACAGCAATACGCAGAGCTCATGACAGCAATACGCAGAGCTCCTGACAGCAATACATAGAGCTCCTGACAGCAATACGCAGAGCTCATGACAGCAATACGCAGAGCTCATGACAGCAATACGCAGAGCTCATGACAGCAATACGCAGAGCTCATGACAGCAATACGCAGAGCTCCTGACAGCAATACGCAGAGCTCATGACAGCAATACGCAGATCTCTTGACAGCAATACGCAGAGCTCCTGACAGCAATACGCAGAGCTCATGACAACAATACGCAGACCTCCTGACAGCAATACGCAGAGCTCATGACAGCAATACGCAGAGCTCCTGACAGCAATACATAGAGCTCCTGACAGCAATACGCAGAGCTCATGACAGCAATACGCAGAGCTCATGACAGCAATACGCAGAGCTCATGACAGCAATACGCAGAGCTCATGACAGCAATACGCAGAGCTCATGACAGCAATACGCAGAGCTCCTGACAGCAATACGCAGAGCTCATGACAGCAATACGCAGATCTCTTGACAGCAATACGCAGAGCTCATGACAGCAATACGCAGAGCTCATGACAGCAATACGCAGAGCTCCTGACAGCAATACGCAGAGCTCATGACAGCAATACGCAGATCTCTTGACAGCAATACGCAGAGCTCATGACAGCAATACGTAGAGCTCATGACAGCCATACGCAGATCTCTTGACAGCAATACGCAGAGCTCCTGACAGCGATACGCAGATCTCTTGACAGCAATACGCAGAGCTGTGGCAGTGGATGGATATTTGAATTGTAAAGTCAGGGGCTCCAAAGGGTTAAATGGCCAGATGCAAACAGTACAGGCGGTCAACCCAGTATCAGATATATATATAACGTTATATATGATTATATCACTTTCTAATTACAGAAATCACACTGATAAGGGTACCGTTATCGCGGTAACCCAGCCAACACAAGACTTTCACCCACTGTTGGTTCAATGTTTGATCAGCGTTGCAGACTCTGGCCTAACATTAAACCAACGGTGAGGCAACGTCCCTCATCTGCTAGGAACGACCACGTGATCTCAGAGCACGGGATTAAAATGAAACAGCAGTGTATCCTCATTGTAACCATGGCAAAAGGTACGAGACGTTGACACAATGCTGTTTTAATGTTGGGCCAGCGTTGCAGACGGAGGCCCAACAACCGGTCAACGCTCCTTAACCGTGTGTAACCGCATCATTTTAAAGTTTAACTTTGATGCTGGGCCAGCCTCGCAAATAAAATGAAATGAATCGGGCGTTGAGCCACCTTTGTGCACATACAGGCTAAATTGGGCCAGGAGAACCTCCTGAGGATGGTGACATGAGTGAGATGACACTGCCCTCCAGACACAGGATTCGAAATTCAAACCCTGGAGGTCTGAGGCCGAGCACGCTACCTCTCGGTCTCGGAGGCTCCCCACAATACTGAGTTTTAGGAGTGGATGGGGAAGAAACATTTTTGTTTCTTGCAAACCGCCGAGACCGGGAAACGAACCCCGAACACTAGCGTGAAAGGCAGCGGTGCTAATCACTACCCTATAGGGCCCCCGCCCACCAGCGTCGCAGACGAAGACCCAACATAACTCCAGCATCGTCGCCGGGAAGTGGTTGAGGTATTTAAACCCGTTATCACCAGTACTGACAGAGTCAGGATCCTATTGAAATGTGTAGGCCTACATGTACACTAGCTCCACACGTGAAGCCGCCGCTCGGGGGCCCTACCTGGGGCTACATGCGCACCAACTGGTGGTGATGGCGTGATGTGGAGACTGGGCGAGCAGACCACACATTATCACGTGTCCCCAATAGCCCATAGAGGGGGGGGGGGGGTGCCGATTTGCTATTCAGGGTATTAGAGATAGAACTGTTACGAGGTCTAATCTGGGGAATTCAATTTTCAAGCCTGGCATATAATCTCGACGATCTGAAATTAAATAATGATTGTTCTCCATGCTCTGTATATTGAAATAAATAATTAGCTGCGTGTAATCCTAATACCATAGATCTGGTAATATTCGCGAGGTTTTAATTTTCGCGAATTTCGCGAGGAGGACAAATTCACGAATTCAAGAATCTCGCGAAAATTATTATTAATATAATAGCGCTACTAAAGAAAAATGAAAATTCCCGAATTCTAAACTTCATGAAAAGACCCAAAATCTGACATTCGCGAAAATTCAAGCACGCGAAAATTACCAGATCTACAGTAATTATTTATCTTTTTAATCCTGGCTAAAACAAAAATTACATTTTATGAAATACACTTCTACCCCCTTAAAATCAAATGATAGCACATTAGCACACAACCAAGCACCTTTAGGCTGAACCTAAACTTAGTTTGATACAGCTATAAGGGCCTGGTCATATTGTGACTGAGTAAATCTAGTTCACACAAAACAAGCTACATGAGTGTGTTAAATGCATACAATAATTGGGCTTACAAGGTTTAAACATGCTATATGTGGTAAATACATTCGATAATTGTACTTACAAGGCTTAAACATGCTACATGTGGTAAATACATGCGATACTGGTGCTTACAAGGTTATATTTGACGTCCTATGATCTTTGCGATTTCACCTTTGGTTTTTCTTCGTGATTAAATCATCTTTTCGAGAGAATCGACAATGTTTATTCGTATTTTCATTAATTATGCTAATTAATTCATGTTGAATTAGTTGATGTTGAGTTATACTTCAGATTAAGGATGTTGTTATGTTGATTTATAGATGTATGCAGGACATGTCATTTATCTGGTTAACATTGATCATTGTACAAATCAATACAAGGGGTGTACACCATTAATTCAGTGAAATACAGGGTTCACTTCAAAATCACCCCCCCTCCCATGGGAAACCAGCAAACATGAGACATAGAAACTTATGAATTAGATACTAGTTTATATTTTTAGAGTACGTAGAAACAATGTTAGGAACTACATGTATATGGTATTTAGTACAACACTATTCGAAAGTATTAAATTGTATGGTATAAAATGCACTCCTGAGCCCAGAGAATAGTAGAATTAAACTAAATAAACCTCTGTCACATATGCAGTATTCCTTAGGTAATAATATATTATGTAATATATCATATATACTAATGATTTACAAGATTAACAACAGGTATTTGTAAAATGTAATGTTATGATAATTATGTTGTGCCCGCCAACATAATGCCTAACTTAAGGAATTATCCAACTACAATTACTATTTTCTCGAAGCGCACAAAAGCGCATTTTGCAAGAGCGTTGACATAGTATGATTTTCCCTACGCATGATAGATATAAATTGGTAAATTTCTTATAAAAATTAAAATAAATGAGGTTTTAGGCCACCTTTGTGCACATATAGGCTATATCGGACCAGTTCAATTTCTGATAGGATGTTAAAGTTTCTGAGAGAAGAACCTTCCTATTCAGTTCGAACAGATTACACTCTGCTATAAACATGAAAATTAGATTGTTTCTGACAATAATAATTATAAACCTCTTCGACTGGAAATTTATGTATATTTTCTCAAACCAAAATGTCCCTTAAGTCAGAACAAAACATGATTTGAAACATTTCACACTAGCTAGCAACACAAGGGTTATATATACGGTGCTAGCAGCACAAGGGTTATATATACGGTGCTAGCACCACAAGGGTTATATATGCGGTGCTAGCAACACAAGGATCATATATACGGCCCTAGCAACACAAGGGTTATATATACAGTGCTAGCAACACAAGGGTTATATATACGGTGCTAGCAACACAAGGGTTATATATACGGCCCTAGCAACACAAGGGTTATATATACGGTGCTAGCAACACAAGGGTTATATATACGGCCCTAGCAACACAAGGGGTATATATACGGTGCTAGCAACACAAGGGTTATATATACGGTGCTAGCAACACAAGGGTTATATATACGGTGCTAGCAACACAAGGGTTATATATACGGTGCTAGCAGCACAAGGGTTATATAAACGGTGCTAGCAACACAAGGGTTATATATACGGCCCTAGCAACACAAGGGTTATATATACGGTGCTAGCAACACAAGGGTTATATATACGGTGCTAGCAACACAAATGGTTCCACCACTGATTTTCTCAATGAATAAAATGAGCAAAAAACATTGTAATTGTTTTCTATTTTGTTTTATTTATATTGTTTTAGGTTTTGAAACATGAACAACAAATGAAACAAGGCACCGACTCAAGTGTGGTGAGTAGCTGGATTTATCATAGCAATAAGTACGGTCATTGATTAAAACACACCACTACCTTATTTTCTTCGCCCGATCATCAT
Source organism: Flabesymbios commensalis (assembly GCA_964017125.1). NCBI lineage: Eukaryota > Metazoa > Annelida > Polychaeta > Terebellida > Flabelligeridae > Flabesymbios > Flabesymbios commensalis. Next base: position 1,384,362 of record OZ024918.1, read on the forward strand.
TCTAAGCCGGGAATGGAGAGTTATTGTTAACCTGGTACAGACCAATTATTAGGATAGTCCTATAATATTATAATCAGTCAGGTGTGACCGAGCTGTTGATTATGGGGGATGCTCATTATGGTCGGATGTGTTATAAAACCCTAGAAGCTCTACATTCTCGGCTGTGAAAAAAAGCCTCGGCCTTCGGCCTCCACCCTTTTCTCAGCTAAAAATGTAGAGCTCTTCGAGCTTTATCCTATACGTCAGAGTCGGCAGGGCGGAAATTTATGTCCACGAAATTACAAATCAAATTAATATATGTCAACAACTCAGTGTAAAAATTGCTTTCTAGCAATGTAGGACCATTTAACCCATGAGTGAAGGATTTATTTTAACCTTTGTCAAATTGTGAAATGTCAGTTTTTCATCAGTAGATACATTTGTCGTCAATTGAAGCTGGAAATTATGTGAGGTTTAAATGAATCGGAAACACTAAGGATAGTTAAACTATAAGGTGGAGTAATTACTGAAACAAATGATAATTGTCTAATATTATGTTGCAGAAAGTGGTAGTATTATAAATACATTATTTCTTTGTACATTTATATTATTTCATGTCGAGCCACCGTTATGCAAAACGAACGGCAATTATATTAACCTCATGTGTTTCGAAATTTAAATAATTCCAACTGTGATATTTTTTCGCAAACCGACATCCGTCTATGACTAAGGCCTACCCGATGATAAACTAGATATGTGCATCTCCCGTTTTCGGTTATGAAAAAATATGTCACCCCACATGGTGTATATTTTATAGATGACAAAAGATTATTAGATGATTTCACCCCACTTCGTCAATTCATCCCATGAGTAGATATGTATGTGCAACCAAGTTATGCCTGAGGGTTTATTTGGACTAAACCATTTTCTATACTCCTTCGTTGTTCTGGGTTGCTCAACTCTACTAAAGCTAGAGTAAACGTATTTCTATCTTTTTTCTGTTGTCGCTCGACTCGCCGTTGAAATGATAAACCACACACCAAGCCCTGGTGAATGGCGGTTAACTAGCTATAAATAGTTATTCTTGATTTATAGTGTTGACAACAATTCTTAAAGTTACCGTTTTAATTGTTTATATTTATGGTTTGATTGAATACAAATGGTATGCCCTCATTAGATAAAGAGTATATGATTTTATTTGAATGCACTCTTATTCTTTAAAACTTAACTCTCTTTTAGTGTGGTGATTTGTTAATGCTGTGCTGTTATTTATCCATTCATGGCTTTATTGTATTGCCCTGTTGTATCAGTTTTGAAAGTAATTAAGTATATAATAACCCAGCAAACACGAAACATTGAACCACCGTTGTTTTAATATTGGGCCACTGTCTGCGACGCTGGCCCAACATTAAAGCAACATTGTCCAACGTCTCGTGTTTGCTGGGTTATTGTTGTATCATGTTGTCACATTTTGAAAGGGATTAATTATAGAAGATAATATTTAAAATGCGAGGTCTTACCATTCAGACTGGTGGTGGAAGCGGATTGGCTGGCCGGCTAGCGGAAGTGGAGAGTCAGCTGACCGAGATATCCAATCAGATTACTGATTTGACTCAAAGGGTATGGATTCTAATTGTATTTTTCAAATTTGTAGCATGATTAGGTTATTGGTTAGCTCGTTGACAGTTGGTTGACATGGATTTTTATTTGAGTTCTATAAGGGATAATGAGCAACCTACAGTACCAAATAATATAAAAAACAGTTATAAAACAACTCTTAAAATGAGATATTCTCACAAGTAACGTATTACTAATAGTGTGCTGGAGAGACAAAACTAGACTGAACTGGTGTTCAACTAAATAAGAATGGTGAAACCGGTATAATTTCGTTGTTTTTTCTGTCAATTTGCTATAGCAACATGTTTTATTGAAATGTAATGACAAACGATTTCATTCGAGAATATAAAAAAACATCATAATTTGATTTATCCAGTCAGGAAGTCTACCATTGCCATTTTGACAGGGGTAGGCCTACACGTTCCCATATGACATTTATCCCTGCGCAAGATAGAATGGTCAGTGCAGATAACTATAAATTATGAAAAGTCAAGGATTGAAACTGTAGTGCATTTTTCCTTCTTTCCAAGTTGTTACCATTGCTACTGGCTCGTATGATGCTGCAACAGTATACATGACAAAAACAATAACACGTTAAACAAATATAAACAAAATGACGAAGGATCACTACCTGAACTTTTGAGGTTATATAGGCCCTAATTGAATAACTATTTTTTTCTTATTGAAATGTGTAGGTTTCATTTGTTTGTTTTTTTGCTATTCTCAGGTTCAGCTTATTGAGAGTGGCAATAGTCCATCTGACAACGCTACATTACGAGCCCGGGTAATTGGCTTTATATACCTTTATGCTCATAATTTGTAATTTGTGGAATCCGTGTTTTATGAACAACAATTACAAAACTAATGTCTATATTTTGTTTTACAGGTTAGCACACTGGAGAGTAAAATGAAGAAACTTAACAGGGTAAAGAAAAAAAATTATTTATTTATTTTGGCTGTTATTTATTTATTTTGGCTGTTATTTTTTTTTTTTTTTTTATATATTTATTTATTTATTTATTTATTTATTTATTTATTTATTTATTTATTTATTTATTTATTTATTTATTTATTTATTTATTTATTTATTTATTTATTTATTTATTTATTTATTTATTTATTTATTTATTTATTTATTTATTTATTTATTATCTATGTGAAAATAAAGGTTATCTTATTCATGACGTGTAAACATGGGTTGACAGGAACAGGTGGAAACGTCATTTACAAGGCTTGTTAACTATATAAATAAAGAAGGACAAAATAATACAAATGTAATATAAAAACAATTGTTTACTAGCTTTCGGTGTAATTAAAAATGACGATTATAAAAATAAATGTACAAGTAAAAGATTGTCCTTTGATATTTCTCGGGATGTCCCAAATATAATCGTCAATTGTCTTTATAAAGTGCTGCACTGTACTGTACATCCAAGGTGAAGCATGTCGTCACACTGAAGAAAAAATGACAGCAGTTATCTACTAGACCATCACTGTTATTCCATAGATATAGATTCGATACATCTCTGTGTGCTATTCTTCATCTCTTGTTGCATGGTGCTTGTGACATTCAGTATTGAAAAATGCAAGCGCTATATTCAAAATGGTTTTCATATGATGATAAATGTACGGAATATATATATATATATATATATATATTTGCACTTTACTAAAAATGTGCAAACATTTTTTTTTAATCTGTCGCTATGTCATAATGAGCAGTAGATAAGGATCACCTCACTGTCGTATTTTATACTAGATAATCTGTCACTCACCATATGTTCGCTCCTCTAGACTTGTGGCCTTAATTTTACAGTGGAAATCAATTAGGGGTATTAAATTGATATGCCCAAAGACTACCCTCTAGGTGAAGGCCTATTATTGTGCAAAACATGAAGTTGATCCATCAATAGCGTTGTGGTCGGCATTAGCATGACATACATACAAACTTTTTTTTACATACTGAATATTTGCGGGAGCTTCGTCTTTATATCTCGCTCAACTGGTAAATGCGCAACACAAAAATAAAAATGAACTTACGCAATTTTAGTCTATTGACATGTTCACATCATATGGTCATATTAAGAAGCCAAAATAAAACACAGATTTTTTGATGATTTTAGCCTGATTGTGTCGCTTTGTACTATTTTGGGTGTTAGTGTGGGTGTTTTTGTTACAGAAGCTGTCCGCGGACCGCTGTGAGTCTAATCCCTGCAGTAACGGAGGCACGTGTGTGGATCTGTTTGATGACTATATGTGTCAGTGTCCTGGGAACTGGGCCGTAAGTATTATACAGTATAATACAGTATGGTGTTAGCTTGTGTTGGTGACGGGGTTGTAAGTCATATTATATTATATACATTATGCTACTAGTTTTCTCTCTGGTCACGGGCAAATCTTTAAGTGTATCCTATCTTAGCTTCCTCTCAATCAAGAATCGTGTTTTCCCATTCCCGACATCCTTAACATTTGTCTTCTGTTTTTGGGAATCTTCAATCTTTATACCGACTTATACTGAAATGACATAATCAAGCAGGAAAAATGTGATCTGCAGAATGAATGGTAGGGCCTACCCGTGCAACCAATAGGTCGCATCTATGAATTTGACAAGTGACAAAGATACGTCCATAAATCCTCATAAGGGGCGGGGGGGGGGGCGAATATTTTTTCTGATTATCCCCCTCTGTGGGGACATTCTATATTCTATATTTTTTACATCTGCACAATTTATATGTGTATGTGTATATGTGTTTCCCCCATATTCTTTTTATTTTTCATATATAATGCCGAAAGTGAGCGTTATATTTTGTTATTTTGCAAGGTGCATTATCATTTTTATAATGAAAAACAGCAAGGTCATTTAAATTTCTCATGCATATTTAAATAAAGTGGTTTCGACGTATATTATGTTATTGTGTTTTAATGTTTTTCTTTTTCTAGGGTAAGGATTGCAGCGAGGATGTGAATGAGTGTGCCCTCTACCAGGGAACAGCTCTAGGATGTCAGAACGGAGCCACCTGTTATAACTACCCAGGATCATATAAGTAAGATTATAACTACCCTGATCATATAAGTAAGATTATAACTACCCTGATCATATAAGTAAGATTATAACTACCCTGATCATATAAGTAAGATTATAACTACCCAGGATCATATAAGTAAGATTATAACTACCCTGATCATATAAGTAAGATTATAACTACCCTGATTATATAAGTAAGATTAGAACTACCCTAATCATATAAGTAAGATTATAACTACCATGATCATATAAGTAAGATTATAACTACCCTGATCATATAAGTAAGATTATAACTACCCTGATCATATAAGTAAGATTATAACTACCCAGGATCATATAAGGGAGATTATAACTACACTGATCATATAAGGGAGATTATAACTACCCTGATCATATAAGTAAGATTATAACTACCCTGATCATATAAGTAAGATTATAACTACCCAGGATCATATAAGTAAGATTATAACTACCCTGATCATATAAGTAAGATTATAACTACCCTGATCATATAAGGGAGATTATAACTACCCTGATCATATAAGGGAGATTATAACTACCCTGATCATATAAGGGAGATTATAACTACCCTAATCATATAAGTTAGAGTAGAACTACCCTGATCATATAAGTAAGATTATAACTACCCTGATCATATAAGGGAGATTATAACTACCCTAATCATATAAGTTAGAGTAGAACTACCCTGATCATATAAGTAAGATTACAACTACCCTGATCATATAAGTAAGATTAGAACTACCCTAATCATATAAGTAAGATTATAACTACCATGATCATATAAGAGAGATTATAACTACCCTGATCATATAAGTAAGAGTATAACTACCCTGATCATATAAGTAAGATTATAACTACCCTGATCATATAAGTAAGATTATAACTACCCTGATCATATAAGTAAGATTAGAACTACCCTAATCATATAAGTAAGATTATAACTACCATGATCATATAAGAGAGATTATAACTACCCTGATCATATAAGTAAGAGTATAACTACCCTGATCACAGTTGCTGTCATATAAACAACTGGCGGCTGCGGCATTTAGTCAAGTTGATCCTCACGTATATATACGTTTTTTTAGATTGATAATTATATAGATATATTATTATTAATATGTATCCTCTGGGAAGCATTTATGTATTCATGAGATCTTATGAATCACTGCTGGTCCAGGAGACTTACACCACAAGGGTTTTGGCCGCGTTTCAGTAATTTTCGTGCAAATGGAGGCTATTTTAATTTGTTAAGGTTGCTTTGTGAACGCGCTCGAAAAGAAAATCACTGGTTAGTTTGCATGCAGTCACTGACCTGCATGACCACGAGAGTGGTTTCGCTTGTGTCTAGAGTAATTTTCATGAAAATCGCGGCCATTGTTTTTAAATTTTCGCCTTCTTTTGGATCAGTCATCTCGAGAACCGGTAGTCCGAATCACTCGCGATTTTGCGGGTAAGCAAAAGTTTACATTGTAATTTTCAGTACGATGTTGGCTCAATCAAAACAAAGGATAGGCCTAATGCTTTCGTTTTCTCTATGTATCATATTTCAAGTTTTTATATAATTACTGATCATAATATAATGTCAAGTTACTAACTAGTATGGCTTCTACTATACAGAAACCCACGGTGACTGTGATAGCGCCTGCTTATTATTACTTCTCCCCTCTGTACACAGAGGTGGGGACATGCTGGTTCACCTATGTCTGGTGAGTGAGTCTGTCCTTTCTGTCTGTCCGTCTGTCGCAGGCCGCCCCAGCAAACACGAGACGTGAACCAATGCTGGGCTAATGTTGGCCCACCGTCTACGATGGTGAGCCAACATTAGCCCAGTATTGGGTTACAGTTTTGTGTTTGGCGCCATGCTGAATGTGGGCCAACGCCACAGATGGTGAGCCAACATTAACCCAGCTTTGGTTCAAAGCATCGTGCCAGTACTGCCAGCATAAAGTACTGACTAGGATACTGAATGGATACTGCACAGCACCGGCGATGCTGGCCCAACATTTAACAAACATTGGGTCGGTGTCGGCTTGTACTCGCCGCCAGAAGTAAGCACTACCAGACCAGCGTGCTGGTTTGATGCTGGGCCAGCGTTGGTCCAGCATTGGGTCAACGTCTCGTGTTTGCTGGGAGTGTTTCGCACATCGGCGTGGTTCCAAAACGGAATAAGAAATTAGGCTTAATACATAAGCTCTAATGTCCACAGGCGCAATTTAAGGACATTAATTACAAAAGCCATTGACACTACATCTAATAGCTATCAACCTTTATGGGTATGCTGCTGGAGGGGAGACAATCCCATTTTTTTTGTTTATAAAAAACTGTGACCCTTCTAGTTATTATTATTCCGTGTTTTGCAGTTGTTCCTGTCCGGCTAACTATTATGGTGTACACTGCACAGAGACTCGTGATGACTGTGATAGCGCCTGCTTATTATTATTATTATTCCGTGTTTTGCAGTTGTCCCTGTCCGGCTAACTATTATGGTGTACACTGCACAGAGACTCGTGATGACTGTGGTAGCGCCTGCTTATTATTATTATTATTCCGTGTTTTGCAGTTGTCCCTGTCCGGCTAACTATTATGGTGTACACTGCACAGAGACTCGTGATGACTGTGGTAGCGCCTGCTTATTATTATTATTGTTCCATGTTTTTCAGTTGTTCGTGCCCGGCTAACTATTACGGTGTACACTGCACAGAGACTCGTGATGACTGTGATAGCACCTGCTTATTATTATTATAATTATAATTATTATTATTATTATTATTATTATTATTATTATTATTATTATTATTATTATTATTATTATTATTATTATTATTATTATTATTATTATTATTATTATTATTATTATTATTATTATTATTATTTAAATTATTATTTAAATTATTATTATTATTATTATTAATATTATTATTATTATTATTATTATCCCGTGTTTTTTTTCAGTTGTTCCTGTCCGGCTAACTATTACGGTGTACACTGCACAGAGACTCATGATGACTGTGATAGCGCTTCTCACACAGCCCTCTGTGATCACGGCACCTGTATCAACCTACCCAGAGCTCAACCAAACCAGGTCAGGTCATTTATAGACGTCATAACATGCCCAGAGGTAAACCTAACCAGGTCAGGTCATTTATAGGGGTCATAATCTACCCAGAGCTCAACCAAACCAGGTCAGGTCATTGATAGAGGTCATAACCTACCCAGAGGTAAACCAAACCAGGTCAGGTCATCAATGGAGGTCATAACCTACCCAGAGCTCAACCAAACCAGGTCAGGTTATTAATATAAATCATAGCCTACCCAGAGGTAAACCAAACCAGGTCAGGTCATTAATAGAGGTCATAACCTACCCAGAGGTAAACCAAACCAGGTCAGGTCATTAATAGAGGTCATAACCTACCCAGAGCTCAACCAAACCAGGTCAGGTCATTAATAGAGGTCATAACCTACCCAGAGGTAAACCAAACCAGGTCAGGTCATTCATAAAGGTCATAACCTACTCAGACCTCAACATAACCAGGTCAGGTCATTAATAGAGGTCATAACATACCCAGAGCTCATTCAAACCAGGTCAGGTCATTTATAGAGGTTATGGCCTACACAAAGCTCAACGAAACCAGGTTTGGTCATACATAGAGGTCATAACCTACCCAGATCTCAACCAAACCAGGTCGGGTCATCTCTAGAGTACATAACCTACCCAGAGGTAAACCAAACCAGGTCAGGTCATTAATAGAGGTCATAACCTACCCAGAGCTCAACCAAACCAGGTCAGGTCATTCATAAAGGTCATAACCTACTCAGACCTCAACATAACCAGGTTTGGTCATATATAGAGGTCATAACCTACCCAGATCTCAACCAAACCAGGTCGGGTCATCTATAAAGTACATAACCTACCCAGAGCTCAACATAACCAGGTCAGGTCATTTATAGAGGCCATAGCCTACCCAGAGCTCAACCCAATCAGGTCAGGTCATCCTGAGCTCAACCTAACTATTTTAGGTGATTCATAGACTGTCAGAGGTCATAACCTAACCAGAGCTCAACCAAACCAGGTCAGATCATTTATAGAGGTCATAACCTATCAGACCTCAACCAAACCAGGTTAGGTCATTTATAGAAATCATAACCTACCCAGAGCTCAACCTAACAAGGCCAGGTCATTTATAAAGGTCATAACCTACCCAGAGCTCGCTTTTCATTCAACCCTGACTATAATGCAGAGTAAGACTTTGGTTGCATGATATTATGACATTATCATAATGGTGGTCGTTTTAAGTGCATCATAAGAGTCTGTGTAATGAGGGATGGACCATTATGACGTCATAATGATGTTGGTTGTTTTAGATGCATCTTAAGTGTCTGTGTAATGAGGGATGCACCAGTATGACGTCATAATGATGTTGTGGTTGTTTTAGGTGCATTATAAGCGTGATGTCATAATAATGTGTTGTTTTAGGTGCATTATAATTGTCTGTGTAATGAAGGATGGACCATTATGACGTCATAATGATATTGTTTGAGGTACATTATAAGTGTCTGTGTAATGAGGGATGGGCCATTATGACGTCATAATGATGTTGTTTTAGGTGCATTATAAGTGTCTGTGTAATGAGGGATGGACCATTATGACGTCATAATGATGTTGTTTTAGGTGCATTATAAGTGTCTGTGTAATGAGGGATGGACCATTATGACGTCATAATGATGTTGTATTAGGTGCATTATAAGTGTCTGTGCAATGAGGGATAGACTATTATGACGTCATAATGATGTTGGTTGTTCTAGGTGTATTATAAGTGTGTGTGTAATGAGGGATGGACCATTATGACGTCATAATGATGCTGGTTGTTTTAGGTGCATTATAAGTGTCTGTGTAATGAGGGATGGACCATTATGACGTCATAATGATGTTGTTTTAGGTGCATTATAAGTGTCTGTGTAATGAGGAATGAGCTATTATGACGTCATAATGATGTTGTTTTAGGTGCATTATAAGTGTCTGTGTAATGAGGGATGGATCATTATGACGTCATAATGATGTTGTTTTAGGTGCATTATAAGTGTCTGTGTAATGAGGGATGGACCATTATGACGTCATAATGATGTTGTTTTAGGTACATTATAAGTGTCTGTGTAATGAGGGATGGACCATTATGACGTCATAATGATGTTGTTTTAGGTGCATTATAAGTGTCTGTGTAATGAGGGATGGACCATTATGACGTCATAATGATGTTGTTTTAGGTACATTATAAGTGTCTGTGTAATGAGGGATGGACCATTATGACGCCATAATGATGCTGGTTGTTTTAGGTGCATTATAAGTGTCTGTGTAATGAGGGATGGGCCATTATGACGTCATAATGATGTTGTTTTAGGTGCATTATAAGTGTCTGTGTAATGAGGGATGGACCATTATGACGTCATAATGATGTTGTTTTGGGTGCATTATAAGTGTCTCTGTAATGAGGGATAGACTATTATGACGTCATAATGATGTTGGTTGTTTTAGGTACATTATAAGTGTCTGTGTAATGAGGGATGGACCATTATGACGTCATAATGATGTTGTTTTAGGTACATTATAAGTGTCTCTGTAATGAGGGATGGACCATTATGACGTCATAATGATGTTGTTTTAGGTGCATTATAAGTGTCTGTGTAATGAGGGATGGACCATTATGACGTCATAATGATGTTGTTTTAGGTACATTATAAGTGTCTGTGTAATGAGGGATGGACCATTATGACGTCATAATGATATTGTTTGAGGTGCATTATAAGTGTCTGTGTAATGAGGGATGGACCATTATGACGTCATAATGATGTTGTTTTAGGTGCATTATAAGTGTCTGTGTAATGAGGGATGGACCATTATGACGTCATAATGATATTGTTTGAGGTGCATTATAAGTGTCTGTGTAATGAGGGATGGACCATTATGACGTCATAATGATGTTGTTTTAGGTGCATTATAAGTGTTTGTGTAATGAGGGATGGATCATTATGACGTCATAATAATGTTGGTTGTTTTAGGGACATTATAAGTGTCTGTGTAATAAGGGATGGGCCATTATGACGTCATAATGATGTTGTTTTGGGTGCATTATAAGTGTCTGTGTAATGAGGGATGGACCATTATGACGTCATAATGATGTTGTTTTAGGTGCATTATAAGTGTCTCTGTAATGAGGGATGGACCATTATGACGTCATAATGATGTTGTTTTAGGTGCATTATAAGTGTCTGTGTAATGAGGGATGGACCATTATGACGTCATAATGATGTTGTTTTAGGTGCATTATAAGTGTCTGTGTAATGAGGGATGGGCCATTATGACGTCATAATGATGTTGGTTGTTTTAGGTGCATTATAAGTGTCTGTGTAATGAGGGATGGACCATTATGACGTCATAATGATGTTGTTTTAGGTGCATTATAAGTGTCTGTGTAATCAGGGATGGACCATTATGACGTCATAATGATGTTGTTCTAGGTGCATTATAAGTGTCTGTGTAATGAGGGATGGATCATTATGACGTCATAATGATATTGTTTGAGGTGCATTATAAGTGTCTGTGTAATGAGGGATGGACCATTATGACGTCATAATGATGTTGTATTAGGTGCATTATAAGTGTCTGTGTAATGAGGGATGGACCATTATGACGTCATAATGATGTTGTTTTAGGTGCATTATAAGTGTCTGTGTAATGAGGGATGGACCATTATGACGTCATAATGATGTTGTTTTAGATGCATTATAAGTGTCTGTGTAATGAGGGATGGATCATTATGACGTCATAATGATGTTGTTTGAGGTGCATTATAAGTGTCTGTGTAATGAGGGATGGACCATTATGACGTCATAATGATGTTGTTTTAGGTGCATTATAAGTGTTTGTGTAATGAGGGATGGATCATTATGACGTCATAATAATGTTGGTTGTTTTAGGGATATTATAAGTGTCTGTGTAATAAGGGATGGGCCATTATGACGTCATAATGATGTTGTTTTGGGTGCATTATAAGTGTCTGTGTAATGAGGGATGGACCATTATGACGTCATAATGATGTTGTTATAGGTGCATTATAAGTATCTGTGTAATGAGGGATGGGCCATTATGACGTCATAATGATGTTGGTTGTTTTAGGTACATTATAAGTGTCTGTGTAATGAGGGATGGACCATTATGACGTCATAATGATGTTGTTTTAGGTACATTATAAGTGTCTGTGTAATGAGGGATGGACCATTATGACGTCATAATGATGTTGTTTTAGGTGCATTATAAGTGTCTGTGTAATGGGGGACGGACCATTATGACGTCATAATGATGTTGTTCTAGGTGCATTATAAGTGTCTGTGTAATGAGGGATGGACCATTATGACGTCATAATGATGTTGTTTTAGGTGCATTATAAGTGTCTGTGTAATGAGGGATGGACCATTATGACGTCATAATGATGTTGTTTTAGGTGCATTATAAGTGTCTGTGTAATGAGGGATGGACCATTATGACGTCATAATGATGTTGTTCCAGGTGCATTATAAGTGTCTGTGTAATGAGGGATGGACCATTATGACGTCATAATGATATTGTTTTAGGTGCATTATAAGTGTCTGTGTAATGAGGGATGGACCATTATGACGTCATAATGATGTTGTTTTAGGTACATTATAAGTGTCTGTGTAATGAGGGATGAACCATTATGACGTCATAATGATGTTGTTTCAGGTACATTATAAGTGTTTGTGTAATGAGGGATGGACCATTATGACGTCATAATGATGTTGTTTTAGGTGCATTATAAGTGTCTGTGTAATGAGGGATGGACCATTATGACGTCATAATGATGTTGTTTTAGGTGCATTATAAGTGTCTGTGTAATGAGGGATGGACCATTATGACGTCATAATGATGTTGTTTTAGGTGCATTATAAGTGTCTGTGTAATGAGGGATGGACCATTATGACGTCATAATGATGTTGTTTTAGGTGCATTATAAGTGTCTGTGTAATGAGGGATGGACCATTATGACGTCATAATGATGTTGTTTCAGGTACATTATAAGTGTTTGTGTAATGAGGGATGGACCATTATGACGTCATAATGATGTTGTTTTAGGTGCATTATAAGTGTCTGTGTAATGAGGGATGGACCATTATGACGTCATAATGATGTTGTTTCAGGTGCATTATAAGTGTCTGTGTAATGAGGGATGGACCATTATGACGTCATAATGATGTTGTTTTAGGTGCATTATAAGTGTCTGTGTAATGAGGGATGGACCATTATGACGTCATAATGATGTTGTTTTAGGTGCATTATAAGTGTCTGTGTGATGAGGGATGGACCATTATGACGTCATAATGATGTTGTTTCAGGTACATTATAAGTGTTTGTGTAATGAGGGATGGACCATTATGACGTCATAATGATGTTGTTTTAGGTGCATTATAAGTGTCTGTGTAATGAGGGATGGACTATTATGACGTCATAATGATGTTGTTTTAGGTGCATTATAAGTGTCTGTGTAATGAGGGATGGACCACTGAAGAAGGTGGACGTACTCCAGCATGCAGCAGAGATGTGGACGAATGCTCAACCAATCAGCACCCATGCTCCAGTAACCCCTGGGTCGCCTGTCATAATTACCCCGGGGGGTTCACATGTATGCCCTGTCCTCAAGGTAAGACACATGACCCAATAACTTCTGGGTGGCTTGTCATAATCACCAGGTGGCTTCACTTGTATGCCCTGTCCTGTCCACTGGGGGGTTTTAACCTGTATGGTCTGTCCTTAGCGTAAGCTCTCAGAAAACGCGATATATTCATAGAATTCATCCAGCATTACTTTCTAACTGAGCCAGCAATATCTCTTTTGCTGCGGTCTTAGCTCATCTTTCAGACGCAGACTCATTTTTACCTCCTCCAAATTATGTTATGTTCCTGTTTTGTTTGTCTATCATTTTGTCTTTCCGACTGACTGTCTACTTTTCCTATTGTATTACAACTATATTTATTACATTATTATATATTTATTTGATGTTCTTCATGTGAACACATTTGTAAATTCTTGCACTTTCATGTTTGCATGAACCTTTGCACTTTCAGGCTATGACGGTAACGGTCACTCGTGCTTTGATATCGATGAATGCCAGACACGGAATGGCGGCTGTTCAATGGCTCCGCGTGTTGAGTGCACTAACACGATTGGCTCATACAGATGCGGCACATGTCCAGCAGGTAATAGTCTACACATGGTTCCACTATTACAACAATAGCGTATGTTGTTTGGAGGACAATATGTTCATTACTTACAAGTGCGACTTGTGAAATTTGAGCTCTACCAATGCTATTTGATTGCTGGCTACGCCTAGCGATCATATAGCATTGGTAGGGTTCAAATGGTACAAGAATCAACGTAACACACATTATTACATCAATTATTGTTGTTTTTGTTGTTGTTGTTGCTACTGCAGCTCCAGCTGTTGTTGTTGTTATCGTTGGTATTGCTGTTGTTGCTGCTGCTGCTGTTGTTATTGATGTTGGTGTTGTTGTTGTTGTTGTTGTTGTTGCTGTTGTTACTGTTGTTGTTGTTGCTGTTGTTGTTGTTTTTGCTGTTGTTGTTGTTGTTGTTGTTACTGTTGTTTCTGCTACTGATGTTGTTGCTTTTGTTGCTGCTGCTGCTGTTGTTACTGCTTTGCTGCTGTTGCTCCCGCTGTTGTTGTTGCTGGTGTTGCTGCTGCTGTTGTTGCTGTTGTTGTTTTTGCTGTTGCTGTTGTTGTTGTTGTTACTGTTGTTTCTGCTACTGATGTTGTTGCTTTTGTTGCTGTTGCTGCTGTTGTTACTGCTTTTGCTGCTGTTGCTCCCACTGTTGTTGTTGCTGGTGTTGCTGCTGCTGTTGTTGCTGTTGTTGTTTTTGCTGTTGCTTCTGCTGTTGTTGTTGTTGCTGTTGCTGCTGGTGCTGGTGCTGGTGGTGGTGCTGCTGCTGCAGCTGCTGCTGCTGTTGATGTTGTTGTTGTTGCCGTTTCTGTTGCCGTTCCTGTTGTTGTTGCTCTTGTTGTTGCTGATGCTGCTGCTGTTGTTGCTGTTGTTGTTGTTGTTGTAAATGAACATCTAATGCTGATGATGTACGTGTGTGTTCGACGCTGTTATCAACATTTAACCAACATCTTGTTTTGCTCGGAATTCCTCTGGCAATTATTTTTACCCAAATTTTCACAAATAAGGAGCACCTTTATCTGTGTATATCAGGTTACCTTGGAGACGGTCGTGTGTGTCACTATGTGGGAGTGTGTAACGTTGACAACGGAGGCTGCCACCCACAAGCCACCTGTTCTATCACCCCAGGTGAGCGTCCTCACCCATAGAGGGCAGTAAATGACACTCTCGTGAGTGTCATTTACAACGCCATAACTGCTAGGACCCCTGATATAGAGGGTCAAATGCGACACGTGCTTATAGAGTGACACTTAAAATACTTTGTCTGCTTGGGTCTCTAGCAGACAAAGTGCCGTTTGTATCATTACCCAGTAAACACAAAACATGTCTATAACATTCATACAACGCCGGCCCAACGTCTTCGACATTGGTCCGACATTGTATAAATGTTATACACATGTTTTGTGTTTACCGGGTAGAGTGGTACTTATGGCGCTCTGTCTGCTAGGACCGCTAGCAGACAGAGTATCACAAGTGATCTTTTTGGGTTTGTTTTTACGACCTTCTGCCTATGTTAAATCTACTGCTATGCTGCTTGTAAATGGATTTGAAAAATGTTATATTCCCTCTCTCTTGTTTTATGAATTATATGTATTTTGTCAGAACAGTTTGATATATTCTCAAGATATTCTGTAAGTTTTCGTCCTCTCCGTTAACAGATTAAGAGTTAGTAGCCAGGGGTCTATTCCACTAAGAATCTTAAAGTTAAGATTATCCTAACTTTTCCAATGAAAAAAACGGAAAGTTATGTGATCTTAATTTTAAGCTCCTTACTGGGTTAGGCCCCTGATCTGTAGTTGTAAAACAATCCTATGGATTTCAATGACTTTTCAAATTAGAGTTTGTTTTTACTGGCGTGTTCACTGATGTAAACTAATGTTCTTATTAAAGCAGTTTTCCCACGTAAGCCAGCTGTTTCAGATTTTTTGAAAGGCTGTAATGTTTGCTAATTCAAGTTTGTTTTCGCTATGTAATTTCTAGTTCATTTGAATAATTTATACATGTCTCATGTTAATTGATTGATGTATATATTGATGTGTATATCATGTAAATTCTGTGTTATTGATATATTTATCTATAATTTGAATTATATTTAATATACTAAATGTAATTCAAATTTCAACCTCAAGATGTCAAATGCTTGTCTATCAAACATCCTACTAGTATCCAAACAGTTTTTTTTTCACTTATAGCTCGGTAAGATCACTTTTGTTTTCAGGTTTTAATACTCGTGTGTGTCTCTGCCCACCTGGATTCCTTGGTGATGGGGTTGGGGCGGCTGGTTGCTACGTTACTGGGGGTAGCTCTAGCGGTGGAGCGTGCCAGAGCGCTCCCTGTCTGAACGCAGGGCAATGCTCGGTAAGAATACATCTATAATCCTTACACGAGACCCAATGCTGGTTTAATGTTGGGCCACCGTCTACGACGTCGGCCCAACATTAATCCAGCATTGCGTCAACGTTTCGTGTTTGCTGGGTACCCAGTTTGCCAATTGCCAATTGCGTGAACAAGTCCAGCTTTCAATGGGTGAACCGACTACTCTCGTATAATTTGTTAAATTAAATCATCTGAATTTCAACAAGAATGCTATTTATATTTGTCACTGTCTTCGAATTCTTTGACAAGTCTTCAGGGGGCGGATCAAGAATTGTGAAAAAAATGGGGTCCTATGAGAAATGAGCTGGCATCATGCTAAAAAATGTATATTTAATTGTCAAATAGCTGTGAAACAAAGGTTTGACGCACGTTTGCTACAGTAGCCTGCATTTTTGATGACATATAATATATAGGCCTACTGAGGTTTGGACAGTTTAACTCTCAAAGCGCGGGGATCGACTTTACACGACAAAATCTGACGTCTGTGGACGTCACATTATGACGTCTAAGGTCGATCCATGCACTGTAAGAGTAAAAATATTTTTATATTTTATAACACATGTATTCAAATGAAGCGGGAAGAGCTAACTAAGACATTTATGATAATCTTAAATTGAGAAAAAAATGTGGTCTCCATGGTTTATACAAATGTATTTCAGCGCTGTAAGGGTTTCTTTCTGGTTTAGCCACTGTATAATCTGTACTGGGCATCATCTGCCGGCCTATCCCTGAGCAGACAGCCAATACCCCCCCCCCCTCCCCTGAAGACACCGGTATTTGATTTTATCTAAAGTGACGACTATAATATCAAATGATCTGCTTCAGATGTTAAATGTAAACCTTGTTGTATAAAATGAGTTGATGTGTCGGTGGAATGTTGACATCGGCTCAGGCAATTAACATTATTTAACAACATACTTAATGTTTTAAATAAATAATCTTGTTCCTGAGATTTCTTTATAGATATTAACCCTTTTTCATTTATTTAAAGCTGGAATTGTCAACGCAATTTCCAGCTTCACTTGAGAAATAATACATTTATTTATGGTCATGTTCCAATTTGTATTATTTGACGAGTTGAGCATCTATCACTAACTTTTGTTCTAGGTGTCAGGTGTGAGCTTTGTTTGTTCGTGTGCCGCTGGTTGGGGTGGCGCTACCTGTGCCACTAATATCAATGAGTGTGTCAGTAACCCATGTGGTAACGGAGGCACGTGTACAGACAGGGTGAACGGGTATCAATGTGACTGTACAGACGGCTACAACGGACCAAACTGCCAAACTCAGCGACAAGGTGAGTAACCATAGTAACCGATGTGCTAACGGGGGGGGGGGGGTTTGTACAGACAGGGTGAACGGGTATGAGTGTGACTGTACAGACGGCTACAATGGACCAAACTGCCAAACTCAGCGACAAGGTGAAGAACCATAGTAACCGATGTGCTAACGGGGGGGGGGTTTGTACAGACAGGGTGAACGGGTATGAGTGTGACTGTACAGACGGCTACAACAGACCAAACTGCCAAATTCAGCGAGAAGGCGAGTAACCATAGTACCCCGTGTGCTAACGGGGGCATGTGTACAAACAGGGTGAACGGGTATCAATGTGACTGTACAGACGGCTACAATGGACCAAACTGCCAAACTCAGCGACAAGGCGAGTTACCAGTGTATGTGGTGATAGACTCAACCACAAGCTCAGTGTTAGTAAACACAAAACATTTGTATAACATGTGTACCATGTTGGTCCAACGTCGAAGACGTTGGGCCGATGCTGTTCAAATGTTTACTGGGGTGTGAACATCGTAATTAGCTCTCTGGGTGTTCCTAAGACCTTCCGAGAGACATGAGACCTTATTACGAACGGTATGCAAAAGTGTTTTCCCACGGTCACCTGGAGAAGCCAGCAATACAAGAAATGTCCCAATATCGTTGGTACGGCGTTTGTAGCTGTTCCTACAGTGATTGTCACAAATGCGTTAAGCTATAAGCCTACATGGTCCCCTGTTCATCATACACGGGACACGGAGGTCCCAGAATTCAGCGCGTGGCCCGTGGGTATTCAACGATGACGTCACAGCCACCACCCACAGTTATCAAATATCACCAATGATACTGTATGTTATTTATCCCAACGCCGCCTTGAGAGCAGAGGTTCTTAAATCACTGTGAGTCTATTGCCTGGAGCGACATCTATGACTAAATAATCCCATCAATTCAAACAATCAGTCATCTATCATGCTATCAGACTGTTAGCAAGTTTAATATGATAGCGTATGTTTGAATAACATACTGGTAAATACAGCAGGGGACTTGAAACAGCTAATTGCAAAGCCTAATTGTATGTATTGTTATTAATATGGGAGAACTCTCTGGCCACAGCAGAGTAGGCCGGCCCCGATAGCTCATTCGGTCCAGTTGTGGCTTGAAACTCAGACGTACTGGGTTGAAATCCCGGCCATGTCAGATGTTTGTCATCGGGGTTGTGCATATACAGTGCTTCGAGCTGTTCAAAGGCCCAGAGTGTGCTGTGCTGTCTATGGGACGGTGCACTGTAAAGAAGCATTGGAATCATTTCATAAGTGTATGGCGCAATATTGCCATGATGATGCAGAAGGTGACGTAAAGCAATATTTACTGAGTTACTTATCAGCAGAGTAGTCTATGGTAGTCTTGTAATCAGGCTACTCAAGCCAACCCAGGCAATGACCCCTCAGAATTAGGCCATTAGTGACAGTTTGCAGCCTATCACCTGCCGATTGCAGGTGATTTTGAAGATATTTTCCATAAACCCAAAGTCAATGTTTCTTTGTATCATCTGGGTCTTATTATTCTGTATGTCTCCCCTGCCATGGCTATTTATAGGCACCGGCCTGCGCATGATGATTCCACATTGAACCATGCATTTATTCATGGACGTACAGGAATGGACTGTCGACTGGTGCGAGATTGTCGTGAACTTACGGCTGGCATGCGCGGCTAGGAAAAGGGATAACTGATTTCCTGTCTACCTAAATATTGAATTGAATACATGTATAGACGTCAAATTATACCCAGCAAGCACAAAACATTTGTATAACATGTATACAACGTCGACCAAACGTCTTCAACGTTGGTCCAACATTGTATGTTATACAAATGTTTTATGTTTGCTGGGTATGTGCTGCCGAGTGGCCGGGTGTATTGGACATGGTGTGTATACGTCTATGATTTTATTCTATGTCCCCACATGTGCACTGACCGGTCACACATTTTCACGGGAAAAGCTTACTTTATGGACTTGGATGTTTTATTCTTGTTGTAATATTTAAATACTTTTAAACTGTTAATCATTTATTTGACTGTGATTGAAATTGTGATCAACACAATGGTAATATACCCATGAAAAACAAATCAAAAACATAGTTGATAGTTTATATGGTATATGATGCAGCCCATCGCCTTGTATATAATTTTAATGCAGTGCTTCACATCTTTTTTAATGTGTTGACTATCCGACAAGAAGATAGCGGATATGAGCAAATGGCTAGGTGTTTCAGCATTAACAAGCGAAGTTCCGACCGTCTTGGTATGTCTGCTGGTAAATCCCCTGGACGTGTCAAGAAGCACTTATGGGGCTAGTGAAGGGAAACAATCACTAACCAACCATGCCACGTCACCCCACTCTCACCTCAGGATCTGTACGCCTACATCATTCATATGTCATCCACTGATTGTCATTCACTCACTGTTTTAATTTATGGTGGGGAGTACACGGGAGCCATGAGAAGCTTCCCATTATATTGTTATATTATTATATTGTTATATTGTTATTCCAGGTTGCGGTGGGGAGTATACGGGAGCCGTGGGCAGCTTCTCGTTCCCCACAGAATCCCACTCTACCTACCCTCATAATGTGGCCTGTGGCTGGAGAATAACCACGTCACATGATAAGGTAAAGGAAGCATCCCACACCATAAATATTAACCCTTAAAGCGAGGACTTGTTTTATATAAACCATAGTGACAAAACAAGTTGTTTTTTTCAATTTGAAATCCTCACAAATGTCTTATACTATCCCCCCGTCTAGTATTAATCATGGCTGAAAAAGTCTAAATTTGCTCAGTACATAAACAGATAGTTAAAGGGACTAGCCCGGGGCTAAAATCGTAAAAAAATCAGTGATTTTATTTAGGCTTTTTAATATGACCATTCGATGTAAGCATGTTCATAGGCTACAACTTCAAAAGTTTTAAAATTTTTGTGCTGCGTATTTACCAGTTAAGCTAGATATAGAGACGAAATACCCATATTTCCTATTTTTGACATGGTTGTCAAAAATAAGAAATCAGTTCTAGTCTATGGTCATGCTCACATCATATGGTCATATTTGGAAGCCAAAATGAAATCAGCCTGAGCCAGTCCCTTTAGTTTTATATTTTATTGTTAAAATATTGTTAGTAGTTAGGTACTTTCACAATACATGTTACAATCCAATGACGGCTGATGCCCCTGACGAGGTTTGTATTTGGGAAATATTTATAAAAAAATGTGAATAATAGACATCGTCAAAATGTAATGATATGACTGACTGACATTACTAGGTGTTGTGTGTAGATTGTGCAGCAGCGTCTTATGTTTATCGGATTTTCTGTCTGCAGATTGTACAGCTGTCCTTTACTAAATTTAAGTTAGAGGATCACACCCACTGTAGCTATGACTACGTGGAGCTTTATGACGGAGCGTCACGGGCGTCACGCGTCATCCAGCATTACTGTGGACGTGACCTACCTGAGGCGGGGGCCCCCATAAACGCCACGGGCAACGTCATGTTCATATCATTCGTGTCAGATTCGTCAGATAACGCGGACGGGTTCGCCATCCAGTGGACGTCAGCAGAACCTAGTAAGTAATCCCCACAGACATTGGTAAATTGGGATGACTTCAGTAAATTCAGTAAATTCAGTAATTCAGTAGATATGTCATTCACAGCTGGAATTTGCGATACTAGTTTTTCAAATTAAATCCTCAGTGGTCCGGTTGGCCCAGATGACAAACGGTGTATTATTATTATTATTATTATTATTATTATTAACCAACCACCTATTACTAGGCAATTTATGCACTCATGTCAACTACTTGACAGAAGTGCATGGACCTTTAGTTTTAGGTGGTCTCGTCCATTACCTGATTACAAGCATTCCAATTTTATTTGAACTGCCCCTCTCTCTGGCACTGCCACTGCGATATGATGGCATCACGGGTTTCTATGTTTGTTACAGGTTGCGGGGGTAGGATGCGGCTTGCCCGTGACGCACACGGCACCATCCAGTCCCCAGGTTACCCTGGTAACTACCCGGCGAGCAGGGACTGTGTGTGGTTCCTGTACGCGCACGCCGGTCAGACGTTACGGATTACGCTGGGTCACGTGGATATCGCCCCCAGCAGAAACTGTACGGCGGACATGCTGGAGATCAGAGACTCAGCATCATCATATAGATACCAGGTGAGCAAATATAGGTCAGGTCATCAAGGAGATACCAGGTGAGCAGATATAGATCAGGTCATCACATAGATACCAGGTGAGCAACAATAGGTCAGGTCATCATAGAGAAGCCAGGTGAGCATATATAGGTCAGGTCATCGTATAGATACCAGGTGAGCAGATATAGGTCAGGTCATCATATATAAGCCAGGTGAGCAGAAAGAGGTCAGGTCATCATGGATAAGTCAGGTGAACAGATATAGGTCAGGACATCATATAGATGCCAGATGAGCAAATATAGGTCAGGTCATCATAGAGAAGCCAGGTGAGAATATATAGGTCAGGTCATCACATGCATTATGCAGAGACGGCACTTATGAAAGTACAGCATGACATCTCAGATCAGCTGGATAAAGGCCGGGGTGTGGCACTGGTTCTTCTAGATCTCAGTGCTGCATCTGATACCATCAATCCTGATGGAGTGATAAATACCCTGGAACAGCATATTGGCGTGAAAGGTGTGGCACTGAGCTGGTTCAGGAACTACCTGAATAAGAGAAATCAAAGGATTAGGATTGGTATGACAGTATCAAAGCCAGCTACGTTGTCAAGTGGAGTACCACAGGGCTCTGTTTTGGGTCCTGTGTTGTTCACGACTTATACCATTCCCATTGCTGCTATTTGTAAGAGACATGGCGTCAAATATCACATATATGCAGATGACACCCAGCTTTATATCACGTTTGATCCATCTATCCCTGGAGACCGCAAACATGCACTGGAAAAATTGAAAAAATGCATCCAAGAAATTAGAGCAGGGATGCTCATTCACAAACTAAAATTGAAAAATGACAAGACTGAGTTTATCATCTTCCAGTCCAAATATCATGAGAATAGATACTCGACATCTTCATTAAATTTTCAGAATATCATATTTGAACCTAATGATTATGTGAGGAACCTTGGTGTTTATTTTGACAAGTACATGACTATGGAGCGCCATGTGTCGGAATTGTGCAGATCATCACATTATCATCTGCGCCAAATTGGACAAATTTGAAAATATCTAACCAGAGATGCATGTTCCAATGCAGTTAGATCTGCAGTCCTCAGCAGACTTGACTACTGAAATGCCCTGCTAGGAGGTTTGAGAAAAATGGACTTGATTCGGCTGCAACGTGTCCAAAATCGCGCTGCTCGTTTGGTCACTCGGACTAAAACTCAAGATCACATTACCCCTGTGCTACGTGACTTGCACTGGTTACCGGTTAGTTCAAGGATTGACTTTAAGCTCTGCTTGTTCATGTACAAGGCATTGAAAAAAACTGCTCCCATTTACATCTCGGATGAGCTCAATCTCTATGAACCTAAAAGACCTTTACGCTCCAGCTATGCTGGACCTTTATAAACTGTTAGTGTTGGACGCAATGAGGTGTCAGACTTTGATTTTGCAATCAAGGGGCCTCGGCTATGGAATAGCCTACCGATGGATTTACGCCAAGCTCCATCCGTTATGACCTTCAAGAAAAGACTGAAGACATACCTATTCAAAAGACACTATTATTTCCAGAGACTGAAAACACAAGCGCTTTGACTGGTTACAAAATCAAAAAGGCGCTATATAAATAAACTAAATAATAATAATAATAATAATATGCACAATTTAATGATCATGGATTGATGCATGTACGCATTACTAGAGCATATCGGCTTCAAAACGGCCAATGGCGGCCATCTTGGATTTGACTGCCATATTGAAATAATTGAGCTTGCCTCTTGCTCAAATATGAAAGAGTATATCCGAATGCATTTTTGTGCAAAATTTCATGCTTGTATGAAAAAATGCACACACATTTCGACATTCTGCTGGACTAGTAATTAAGTATACAAATCATGAACTACTCGCATTGAACAACAATTCCCGCATGCGATTGCCACCTTCTGTGTACCAGAGGATTAAAGATCTGCAAATTAATGCTTTAACACATGGCTGTAGGTCGGGTATGAGATACACCAGGCGTATTAAGACAATTATCACTGACAGGAGCTATTCCAGAAACAAAAAGTGCACATGCAAATATACGAATAATCTGGTGTATCCCAAACTACAGAAAGTGGAAGGATCTCATTTTACACATGAACACATTGTGGACCGTGATACCGATATTTCACTTACATTGATGAATGCGCAGAGTGTCAGAAATAAGACATTGACTATAAATGAATATGTTAGAGAAGAGAACATTGATCTTCTAGCCATAACGCAGACCTGGCTCAAGCAAGATGGAGATATGTCTGTCATCACAGAGTTGATTCCAGAGGGGTGTACAGTATTATCAGTGTGCCCAGAGCGAGACGAAGCGGCGGTGCATTGCTCTCCTTCATAGAGACTATTTTACATGTAAATTGATGCCCGCAAAACGCTATAAATGTGTGGAACTGATGAGAGTTCACATGAAGGGTGTCAGCATGATGAATTTCGACTTATACATTCTGTATCGATCGCCTACATCACAAAAAAATCATTCGACTCTTGTTGAGTTTTTAGATGAGATGGAGACTCTACTCTGCGATATGGCTCTGTTATCTGTTCCATTGGTCTTAGTAGGAGATTTTAACATACACCTTGATGTTTCATCGAAAGCTAAAAGGCTATCCGAACTCCTGGACTCTTTTAATATGGTATAGCATGTTAAGAGTTGAGAAGCCTACACATGTTCGTGGCCATATCAGCTGTCTTCAGTCCTTGTCAAACCCATGTAAATGGATGACCATCACTCTGTGAACTGTGTGCTTGCTACGGGTAGACCCACTGACCTTGCTCAGGCCTATTTTAACACCTTGCGGGAAACACTTGACATTCATGCACCCGCTAAGACAGTAACCCTAAGAAGTCCCTGGTACAATGATGATGTGGATGAGGCAAGACACAAGAGACATCAAATGGAACATATCTGGAGAAGGACTAAGCTGGAGATCCATCACCAACTATATTCTGATTTCTTTATGACGAAGGTACGAAAGATCAGGACAGAGCTTGACTAATCTAAGTCTGATATACTACCTGATGAGGTGGCCTGCTTTTCTAGGCCATTAACATTTTTCAGAGCAGCATCAGCTGAGGAGATACTTCAGATCATGACACATATGACGAAGACTTGTGATCTTGATCCTCTCCCGGCCAGACAGCATAAGCAATGCTTGAAGGCCATAGTGCCGGCAGTGACTCTAATTTTCAACAAGTCATTAGCTGAGGGGCCTGTACAAAATAATTTGAAGGAAGCGCTTGTCCGACCTCTCATTAAAAAAACTTCTTTAGACCAGGATGTGGTAAAGAACAACAGATCGGTCAGAAAATCCCACTGCTGTCCAAGGTGATAGAGAAGGTTGTTGCACGGCGGCTAGGTGAACATCTTGACTCCCAGGACATACAGGAACGGTTTCGATCTGCCTATGGGAAAAACCATTCCACTGAGACAGCTTTAGTACGAGTCTCTAGACAATAAAAAAGCTACATTACTTGTGTTGTTGGACTTGAGCGCCGCATTTGACACCATAGATCATCGGATCCTGCACTCCAGATTACGCAGACGGTTTGGTGTTCAACGCACTGCCTCTAAATGGTTGACTTCGTATTTAGATGGTCGCACACAACGCATCATCATAGGCCAGGCTTCCTCTTCGTCCAAGCGACTGAATACGGGAGTGCCTCATGGTTCAGTGCCTTGACCAATCTTGTTTTCCATCAAAGAGCAGCCTATAGGAGAGATTATCAGGAAACATCAATTAAAATTTCATCACTATGCCGCATACCTCCAGATCCTCATCACATTTGATCTCAACATAGACTCCCTTTTAGGTGTCATACGGAAATAAAAACATGTATGACAGCCAACTATCTGAAATTCAACAATGACAAGTCCGAGTGCATGCCGGTTGTACCCAGGTCTGCTGCGCATTTGCTGGAGGAACTCACCATCAGTATTGGTGAGGTTAGAGTCTCTGCTGTGAATAATGTGAGAAATTTGGGTGCTTATCTGGACTCTCATTTGGACATGTCCCATAAGGTAGCTATTCTTTTAAAATCGTGCTACTTCCACATGTACCATATTGGACAAATCCGGAAGTTCCGTCCCAGAAAGACGATTGAAAGAGCTGTGAACGCAATGATAACTTCGCGTATAGACTATTGTAACGCCCTGCTTTATGGCACTTCCGGTAAAAGCCTGGCGAAATTACGGCTCCTCCAGAACATTGCTGCTAAGAGAACCGTTGGCGGATTAAAGTATGAACATGTGACACCAATTTTACGAGAGTCACACTGGCTACCTGTGGAGTCTCGCATCCATTTTAAGATCATGGTGTCAGTGCACAGGGCAGTTAATGACACTGGACCCGTCTATCTGCAGGAACTTGTCAACATGTACAGACCTGGGAGGTCATTGCGCTCTCAGTGTGACAAGCTGCTTACTAGACCAAGAACGAGATCAAGAGCTGGAGATGCGACATTTGTATCAGCAGCAGCTGATCTGTGGAATACCTTGACTCTGAACCTTAGGTTGATAGAGGATATCTGTAGTTTTAGAACTGCTTTAAAGGCACGCACAATATTTCACCAAGCACTATGGTGACTGATGTCATCACTAGACTATTACGCTGCCTTTAAAATCACAACAAAGTGGATGTTATTATGTACCGCGCCTTGATTAGTTTTCTAGAGGGGGCGCTATATAACTGTAAATTTGATTGATTGACGAGGTCAATCTATACTTGATGTTACCTTTTCGTTTGGGTACTGGGCATGTACCATACATAATAATAAATTAATGTTGTCCTTTTCTCAGGAACTGGGGATGTTTTGTAAATAATATAATGTTTTGCCTTTTCTTAGGTACTGGGCATGTATTGTGGGAATCAAGAGCCACAGCCCGTGGAGACGCCAGGGAATGTAGCCAAGATTCGTTTCAGAACAGATTCATCTGTGTCTGGCACTGGGTTCTCATTGTCCTACCAAGCAGAATCAGGTGAATATCTCTGTAACAGCCCCTCACTCCGTGACTCAGCTGATCACTGTAATCATTAGAACAACCCCCTCACACTGTGACTCAGCTGATCACTGTAATCATTATAACAACCCCATCACACCATGACTCAGCTGATCACTGTAATCATTATAACAACCCCATCACACCATGACTCATCTGATCACTGTAATCATTAGAACAACCCCCTCACACTGTGACTCAGCTGATCACTGTAATCATTATAACAACCCCATCACACCATGACTCAGCTGATCACTGTAATCATTATAACAACCCCATCACACCGTGACTCAGCTGATCACTGTAATCATTAGAACAACCCCCTCACACTGTGACTCAGCTGATCACTGTAATCATTATAACAACCCCATCACACCATGACTCAGCTGATCACTGTAATCATTATAACAACCCCATCACACCATGACTCATCTGATCACTGTAATCATTAGAACAACCCCCTCACACCATAAGTCAGCTGATCACTGTAATCACTGTAACAGCCCCCTCACACCATGAGTCAGCTGATCACTGTAATCACTGTAACAGCCCCCTCACACCATAAGTCAGCTGATCACTGTAATCACTGTAACAGCCCCCTCACACCATAAGTCAGCTGATCACTGTAATCACTGTAACAGCCCCCTCACACCATGAGTCAGCTGATCACTGTAATCACTGTAACAGCCCCCTCACACCATGAGTCAGCTGATCACTGTAATCACTGTAACAGCCCCCTCACACCGTGACTCAGCTGATCACTGTAATCACTGTAACAGCCCCCTCACACCATGACTCAGCTGATCACTGTAATCACTGTAACAGCCCCCTCACACCATGAGTCAGCTGATCACTGTAATCACTGTAACAGCCCCCTCACACCATGAGTCAGCTGATCACTGTAATCACTGTAACAGCCCCCTCACACCATGAGTCAGCTGATCACTGTAATCACTGTAACAGCCCCCTCACACCATGAGTCAGCTGATCACTGTAATCACTGTAACAACCCCCTCACACCATGAGTCAGCTGATCACTGTAATCACTGTAACAGCCCCCTCACACTATGACTCAGCTGATCACTGTAATCATTATAACAGCCCCCTCACACCGTGACTCAGCTGATCACTGTAATCATTATAACAGCCCCCTCACACCGTGACTCAGCTGATCACTGTAATCATTATAACAACCCCATCACACCATGACTCATCTGATCACTGTAATCATTAGAACAACCCCCTCACACCATAAGTCAGCTGATCACTGTAATCACTGTAACAGCCCCCTCACACCATGAGTCAGCTGATCACTGTAATCACTGTAACAGCCCCCTCACACCATAAGTCAGCTGATCACTGTAATCACTGTAACAGCCCCCTCACACCATAAGTCAGCTGATCACTGTAATCACTGTAACAGCCCCCTCACACCATGAGTCAGCTGATCACTGTAATCACTGTAACAGCCCCCTCACACCATGAGTCAGCTGATCACTGTAATCACTGTAACAGCCCCCTCACACCATGAGTCAGCTGATCACTGTAATCATTAGAACATCCCCCTCAAACCGTGACTCAGCTGATCACTGTAATCACTGTAACAGCCCCCTCACACCGTGACTCAGCTGATCACTGTAATCACTAGAACAACCCCCTCACACCGTGACTCAGCTGATCACTGTAATCACTGTAACAGCCCCCTCACACCGTGACTCAGCTGATCACTGTAATCACTGTAGCAGCCCCCTCACACCATGAGTCAGCTGATCACTGTAATCACTGTAACAGCCCCCTCACACCGTGGCTCAGCTGATCACTGTAATCACTGTAACAGCCCCCTCACACCGTGACTCAGCTGATCACTGTAATCACTGTAGCAGCCCCCTCACACCATGAGTCAGCTGATCACTGTAATCACTGTAACAGCCCCCTCACACCGTGGCTCAGCTGATCACTGTAATCACTGTAACAACCCCATCACACCATGACTCAGCTGATCACTGTAATCATTAGAACAACCCCCTCACACCGTGACTCAGCTGATCACTGTAATCATTAGAACAACCCCCTCACACCATGACTCAGCTGATCACTGTAATCATTAGAACAGCCCCCTCACACCATGAGTCAGCTGATCACTGTAATCACTGTAACAGCCCCCTCACACCGTGGCTCAGCTGATCACTGTAATCACTGTAACAACCCCATCACACCATGACTCAGCTGATCACTGTAATCATTAGAACAACCCCCTCACACCGTGACTCAGCTGATCACTGTAATCATTAGAACAACCCCCTCACACCGTGACTCAGCTGATCACTGTAATCATTATAACAGCCCCCTCACACCGTGACTCAGCTGATCACTGTAATCATTATAACAACCCCATCACACCATGACTCAGCTGATCACTGTAATCATTATAACAACCCCATCACACCATGACTCATCTGATCACTGTAATCATTAGAACAACCCCCTCACACCATAAGTCAGCTGATCACTGTAATCACTGTAACAGCCCCCTCACACTATGACTCAGCTGATCACTGTAATCACTGTAACAGCCCCCTCACACCGTGACTCAGCTGATCACTGTAATCACTGTAACAGCCCCCTCACACCGTGACTCAGCTGATCACTGTAATCATTATAACAGCCCCCTCACACCGTGACTCAGCTGATCACTGTAATCACTGTAACAGCCCCCTCACACCGTGACTCAGCTGATCACTGTAATCACTGTAACAGCCCCCTCACACCATGAGTCAGCTGATCACTGTAATCACTGTAACAGCCCCCTCACACCGTGACTCAGCTGATCACTGTAATCATTATAACAACCCCATCACACCATGACTCAGCTGATCACTGTAATCATTATAACTACCCCATCACACCGTGACTCAGCTGATCACTGTAATCATTATAACAGCCCCCTCACACCATGAGTCAGCTGATCACTGTAATCACTGTAACAGCCCCCTCACACCATGAGTCAGCTGATCACTGTAATCACTGTAACAGCCCCCTCACACCATGAGTCAGCTGATCACTGTAATCATTGTAACAGCCCCCTCACACCGTGACTCAGCTGATCACTGTAATCATTATAACAGCCCCCTCACACCGTGACTCAGCTGATCACTGTGATCATTATAACAGCCCCCCTCACACCATGACTCAGCTGATCACTGTAATCATTAGAACAGCCCCCTCACACCATGAGTCAGCTGATCACTGTAATCACTGTAACAGCCCCCTCACACCATGAGTCAGCTGATCACTGTAATCATTATAACAGCCCCCCTCACACCATGACTCAGCTGATCACTGTAATCATTAGAACAGCCCCCTCACACCATGAGTCAGCTGATCACTGTAATCACTGTAACAGCCCCCTCACACCATGAGTCAGCTGATCACTGTAATCATTATAACAGCCCCCTCACACCATGAGTCAGCTGATCACTGTAATCATTATAACAGCCCCCTCACACCATGACTCAGCTGATCACTGTAATCATTAGAACAGCCCCCTCACACCATGAGTCAGCTGATCACTGTAATCACTGTAACAGCCCCCTCACACCATGAGTCAGCTGATCACTGTTATCATTAGAACAGCCCCCTCACACCATGAGTCAGCTGATCACTGTAATCACTGTAACAGCCCCCTCACACCATGACTCAGCTGATCACTGTTATCATTAGAACAGCCCCCTCACACCATAAGTCAGCTGATCACTGTAATCACTGTAACAGCCCCCTCACACCATGAGTCAGCTGATCACTGTAATCATTATAACAGCCCCCTCACACCATAAGTCAGCTGATCACTGTAATCACTGTAACAGCCCCCTCACACCATGACTCAGCTGATCACTGTAATCATTATAACAGCCCCCTCACACCGTGACTCAGCTGATCACTGTAATCATTTTTTTTTTCACCGAGAAAATTACTTTCTGGGGCAATTGAATGTTATGTCCACTCCTGGCCACAAGACTATCACACAAATACATTTATCATCTTCAGTAACATTTTTTTGGTTTGCAACATGTAGCACAAGGTTTGAATAAAGCTAATGGATTGGTTGTTTGCTTGTGTTCTCAGTTCACGCCTGTTACTGTGTCTGTATTTATGTTCTCAGTTCACGCCTGTTACTGTGTCTATATTTATGTTCTCAGTTCACGCCTGTTACTGTGTCTATATTTATGTTCTCAGTTCACGCCTGTGGAGGGGAGCTGACGGGATCGTCTGGCTCCGTGACGTCACCAGGATTCCCTAATCCTTACCCAGCCAGGCTGGTCTGTATCTGGACTATCACCGTGCCAGAAACTGAAACGCTCACATTCAACCTCACTACAGTGGACATGGAAACGCATCGCGACTGTCGCTATGACTACCTGGAGGTAATGGCATGAATATTCACAGTTTTAAATTATGTTTTGTAGGCCCCCTACTGTCTATACAGACGGTGTTTTTTCTGCTCTTTTTATTTGTTTTGCATCCAAAACTAGCATATATCTTTATGTCAAATATATCTTTATATTCAATGTTTGCATACGGTTGTCTTTCCACCATTGACCTATTGTGTCTCAGTAGAGGCATCCCGATCGTAATACTTTTTTTTAAAATCATTTTTTTGAAACAAACTGGTCGAATTTATATGATTTATGCGATGTGAATTAAGTGAATTGAAAATGCACGTAACCAAACTAGATCTGGCCCCGGTTTTACCAAGATATTTTTAGTTTAAACTTTCACTTACATATCAAGAATCAAACACTAAGAGAGCTTGAGACTGACTCATGTTTCGTTTTAAATGTTCGTGACACTGGACCCAACTGCATCTGTCCCTTATGCGATAGAGAAATAGAGTTTTTCTACTAAGATGTTTCTTATGTGATATTTCTATAAAATATAAATGATCTGTCCAATGTATCATCATTTCTGTGGCGTTGACGATACAAATATTTTTGTCACAGGTGCAAATATGGATACTTTGAATAATTTAAAAAACGAAGAGTTAGAAGAATTGCAATTTTAAACATAATGGAGATATTCTTTTCAATTCCACTACTAGTTTAATTTACTATTCCAGTAGCTTTTCTACTGATAAATTTAAACAATAACATTATCTCAGAATTATCTAAAAATGTTTAGTGTACCTTGCACTCTGGTTCAATAAAACTGTGTGATGTGTTGATGAGTAATTTTGAAAGACGCATGGACGTCAGTTTTGTTTTGTCCTAATTGATTTATTTTTTGTTGATCCTATTTTGTAATAGACATGTCCTGTTTCTGTGACAATAAGACCTATCAACCTAATGTTCGTTTGGTTTAGCTGAGGAAGGTAGTAGACTAGAAGGCAGAAGGTGATTTTGTTTGCCCTTACCTCTTTCTCTCTCTATTGAGACCTCATTCTTCTCTATAGATGTCCCATTCTACATGTCTTTCTCCTCTCTTTCTTGTCTGGTTTAGGTGAGGGAGGGAGATGATGAGGAATCAGGTGATTTTGTTAGACGTTTTTGTCATGCCACTCCACCTCCACCATACCATACATCTTCTTCTCTCTGTCTCTCATTGTTCATGGTTCTCTTTCTCTCTCTTGTCTGGTTTAGGTGAGAGAGGGAGACGACGAGGAAGGTGATTTTTTGGACGTTTTTGTCATGCTGCTCCATATCTATCTTACCTCTTATTCTCTCTGTCTCCCATTCTCCATTTCTTTTTCTTTCCCTCTCTTGTCTGTTTTAGGTGAGTGGAGGAGAAGACGAGGAAGGTGATTTTGTTGCACGTTTGTGTCATGCTACTCCACCCCCCCCCCCCCTTACCTCTTCTTCTCTCTTTCGCCCATTCCTCATGTCTTTCTCTCTTTGTCTTGTCTGGTTTAGGTGAGAGAGGGAGATGACGAAGAAAGCGATTTTGTTGGTCATTTCTGTCGCGCGGTTCCACCTCCCCCTTACCTCTTCTTCTTTCTGTCTCCCATTCTTCATGCCTTTTTTCTCTGTCTTATCTGGTTTAGGTGAGGGAGGGAGATGATGAGGAAGGTGATTTTGTTGGTCGTTTCTGTCATGCGGTTCCACCTCCCCCATACCAATCAACAGGAAACAAACTGTGGCTTAAGTTCAGAACGGATACATCTCAGAGTGGTCAGGGATTCAACGCCACCTGGAAAGTGGGTGAGTAACAGCCCTGTACTGGTCAGTTATCATGCAGTAGCCGATCCAGAGAAGGGGTCCTGCCCACTTTTTTCAGAAATTAAAATACCTAAACGTCACAATAAATTACATAATTTATTAGGTGGTGACTCAAAATCATTTCTGGGGGCATGAGGCCGACAAATTTCCCATCATATATAGATATATCATCCAAGTACTCATCTAGAATTGTAATATAACAAACAGTGCCCATGTAAATGGTCATGTGGAATTGTAAAATAACAAAAACTGTTCATCTAAGTGCTCATCTAGAATTGTAATATGGCGAGCAGTGCTAATCTAAGTGCTCATCTAGAACTGCAATATAGCAAACACTGCTCATGTAAGTGTTCATCAAGATATGTAATATGGCGAGCAGTGCTAATCTAAGTGCTCATCTAGAATTACAATATGTTAAACACTGCTCATGTAAGTGCTCATCCAGAATAGTTTTTGGTGACACCTACCACACTCATCCCCAAAAGATTACAATAGATCTGTAACTAAAAATATAATGATCCCTGACCATTCACTTTGTGGTATCGTTTATGAATCAATGCCGTTGATGCAGAACTTTGCTTTCATTTTCTATGTTGAATGTTTATATTAATACCTCGACCCACCCACCCAAATTCTCTGATTTTTGTGATTTTTTACATTTCTTCTTAGAACACTGATATATAGAGTATAGTAATAGGTCTGTCAGTTTTTACTGGTGAAATAATATGAGACACTTTCATAATTTGTGATTAAACTTTGATATATTAAATCATTTAATTATACGTCATCTGAAGTTGTGGATTGTGGTAGCAAGGGACAACAAGTCGTCTCCTTAGATATGAAATGGTGTATCTTCCACTTAAAGTATCTGCCACTTTGCAAAGTGGTCCACTTTGCAAAGTGGCAGATACACCATTCCATATGTAAGGAGACGAAGTAATACAATTCTTTATTGATTAATTGAGAGCTCTTACACCATGTACACCAAGTCAAATGCTGCTATAGTGATTTTGTTGTGCAGATTGTGGAGGTGTTTTTACTGATGAGGATGGGGAGGTTACATCTCCCGGCTTCCCCGCACCCTACCCTACAGGTAGAGACTGTGTCTACCTCATACAAGCCCCTGAGGGGTCTGTGGTACAGCTCTCATTCATCACTATGGATGTCTACTCCACCCACAGGGGCTGCACCATGGATTACATAGAGGTGATATGCAAACGGTGTTCATTTGAATGCGTTATGAGAAAATAAACCACTCGTTCAATAAATAAGGTGTGCGCCTTTAGGCAAACACCTTATTTATTGAACGAGTGCTTATTTTTTCATATCGCACGACAAATGAAAAACGTTTATATTTTCTCACACGATCAGGTCACACATGTCATATATGCATACTACCGGACGGTACTTTGTGTTTAATATACAATAAAACAATAGGCCATACAGTAAAAATACATGCTCGTAATAATCAGGGCCACCATTCTGGTTACCAGGGATAAAAACACTACAAAGTGTCTGGGGACTTTTATTTCCACAGTGATCCCTACTACCATTATACGTCTCATAGTGCAAACGACGGCACAGAGTGTGAGAAATAGGATATACTTTTATAGTTCTGGGGATAATTATAAACATTATTGGATTTATAGTTCAGGGGATCATTATAAACATTATAAGATTGATTTTTTATATTTCATCGCAAAAGTCAAGATAACATCTCTATTTGAAATCATATAATGTTAGCCCTCGAAGCGATAAATTAAATAAATTATATTCCCCCTTTTCGTCGTGCCATTTATGCACCATAGTGCATAATATATAGTGTCTGCTGGGATATGATAGGGTGGATATGCCACTTTGAGAAGTGGCATATCCACCCTTTCATATCAAAGCACAATGTTTTCAGATCCGTGATGGAGGTGACAGTGATGCTGATGAATATGATGTGTTTGTTATTTTCAGATCCGTGGATGAGGTGACAGTGATGCTGATGATTATGATGTGTTTGTTATTTCAGATCCGTGATGGAGGTGACAGTGATGCTGATGATTATGATGTGTTTGTTATTTTCAGATCCGTGATGGAGGTGACAGTGATGCTGATGACTATGATGTGTTTGTTATTTTCAGATCCGTGATGGAGGTGACAGTGATGCTGATGACTATGATGTGTTTGTTATTTTCAGATCCGTGATGGAGGTGACAGTGATGCTGATGCTGTGGAGAATAGCCCATTTTGTGGAGCTCAGTTACCACCAACCATCACATCATCTGATAACACACTCTACCTCAAATTCCACTCAGGTAGATACAGGAACAATCACGGATTCCGCGCATCTTACCAGATGATTGAACTCAGCGGAGGCGGTAATGGTGAGCCCGAAGAGGAGGAAGGAAACGAAGGTGAGTGAGTGAGTGAGTGAGTGAGTGAGTGAGTGAGTGAGTGAGTGAGTGAGTGAGTGAGTGAGTGAGTGAGTCAGTGAGTGAGTCAGTGAGTCAGTCAGTAAGTCAGCGAATCAGTGATCAGTGAGTGAGTCAGTGAGTCAGTCAGTGGGTCAGTGCGTTATCTTGTTTATAGAAAAGATGTACCTTTCAGGGCTACTTTAAACTGAGAAAAAATATATGACATCGGTGCTTATTATTTAAGTGTGGTGAGTCAGGAGAAGACAAATGTAATCTGATTTGACATCATGTGTTACGTTTGTGTGAGTTGCTGTGAGGTGACTGTGTTGTCAGTGACACCTTTCTTTTTATCAAATGAAATATATCCTTCTAGTAAAATAATACCTTTATATATTTTTGATTGAAGATGTAAGTTATATGATATTTTTTTGTGTGCTCTTATTATTAAATTTTTTATCATACCTTATCATACCGTAGGCCCTATAATTATAAACAATGGACAATTATAGGTAACCTGTTCAGCTCGGGGACCGTCTTTAGACGTCATAATCTGACGTCAGATTATGACGTTTAAAGGAGGTCTCCACACTGAAAAAATTAACATATTTATAATTAGTAGATCCATAACATAAGTATTCAAATGAAGCCTAAAGGGCTAGCCAAGACATTTATAATGATTTCAAATTGAATAAAAACTTTGCTCTGCATAGTTGATACAAATAGATTTCAGCGTTGTACGGGTTAATTTATGGGAATAGTAAACGGTGTGTTTTATTGTCTATATTAGGTGGTTGTGGAGGTGTTTTTACGAGGTTGACGGGCGCCTTGAGGAGTCCTGCCCACCCTGAGAACTACCCTCACGGTGCCAACTGTACCTACATCATCACAGTCCCTCAGGAGTACATCGTCAGACTCACCTTTCACTCATTCAGTCTGGAGGGCGGCTCTAGCTGCCCTTATGACTACGTGGCCGTGTATGATAACTACACCACCAGTGATCGACTTGGCAAGTACGTATACCTCACAGCGTGAACATAAGCTGCTAAATACTATTGACACCTAAGTGATTGACTTGGCAAGTACGTATATTAACCTCACAGCGTGAAAATAATATGATAAATACTATTGACACTAAAGGTTTCTTGACTTTGAAAATGCCAAATGGCTTAGTTAGCTTGTTCTGCTTAATTTGCTGTCCGGTATTGTGGTAATAACTGTGCTCTTCATGTTATATTCTGTTATGTTATACTCTGTTATCAGGTTCTACTGTAATGAGGTGACGTTCTATTTGTCAGGTCTTGTGGTAATGAGGTTAAGCTGTGTTATTAGGTTCTGCGGTAATGAGGTTATGCTCTGTTATCAGGTTCTGTGGTAATTTGGTTATAATGTGTTATCACGCTCTGCGGTAATGAGGTTATGCTCTGTTATCAGGTATTGCAGTAATGAGGTTATGCTCTTTTATTAGGTATTGCGGTAATGAGGTTATGCTCTGGTTTCAGGTATTGCGGTAATGAGGTTATGCTCTGTTATCAGGTATTGCGGTAATGAGTTTATGCTCTTTTATCAGGTATTGCGGTAATGAGGTTATGCTCTGTTTTCAGGTATTGTGGTAATGAGGTTATGCTCTGTTATCAGGTTCTGCGGTAATGAGGTTATGGTCTGTTATCAGATATTGCGGTAATGAGGTTATGCTCTCTGTTATCAGGTATAGCGGAAATGAGGTCATGCTCTCTGTTATCAGGTATTGCGGTAATGAGGTCATGCTCTCTGTTATCAGGTATTGCGGTAATGAGGGTATGCTCTTCGATAACAGGTACTGCGGTAATGAGGTTATGCTCTGTTATCAGGTATTGCGGTAATGAGGTTATGCTCTGGTTTCAGGTATTGCGGTAATGAGGTTATGCTCTGTTATCAGGTATTGTGGTAATGAGGTTATGCTCTTTTATTAGGTATTGCGGTAATGAGGTTATGCTCTGGTTTCAGGTATTGCGGTAATGAGGTTATGCTCTGTTATCAGGTATTGCGGTAATGAGGTTATGCTCTTTTATTAGGTATTGCGGTAATGAGGTTATGCTCTGGTTTCAGGTATTGCGGTAATGAGGTTATGCTTTGTTATCAGGTATTGCGGTAATGAGTTTATGCTCTTTTATCAGGTATTGCGGTAATGGGGTTATGCTCTTCGATAGCAGGTATTGCGGTAATGAGGTTATGATCTGTTATCAGGTATTGCGGTAATGAGGTTATGCTCTGTTATCAGGTATTGCGGTAATGAGGTTATGCTTTGTTATCAGATTCTGCGGTAATGAGTTTATGCTCTCTGTTATCAGGTATTGCGGTAATGAGGTTATGCTCTCTGTTATCAGGTATAGCGGAAATGAGGTCATGCTCTCTGTTATCAGGTATTGCGGTAATGAGGTCATGCTCTCTGTTATCAGGTATTGCGGTAATGAGGTTATGCTCTCTGTTATCAGGTATTGCGGTAATGAGGTTATGCTTTGTTATCAGGTATTGCGGTAATGAGGTTATGCTATGTTATCAGGTATTGCGGTAATGAGGTTATGCTCTGTTATCAGGTATTGCGGTAATGAGGTTATGCTCTGTTATCAGGTATTGCGGTAATGAGGTTATGCTCTCTGTTATCAGGTATTGCGGTTATGAGGTTATGCTCTCTGTTATCAGGTATTGCGGTAATGAGGTACCCCCATCAGCCACCTCATCAGATCACACCATGAGGGTCGTGTTTATCACAGACGGTAGTGTCAGCAGGGGCGGCTTCTACGCTTCATATGTAGCTCTACATCCAACAACAGGCACGTGACCACACCAGATTATCAACCAATGCTGTGTGAATGCTGGCCCAGCGTCGTAGACGATTAGCCAACATCAACCCAGCATTGGTTGAACATGTTTGCTGAGATACTCTGATTATTAACCCTTACAGCGCGGGGATCGACTTTAGTCGTCAGAATCTGACGTCTGTAGACGTCAGATTCTGACGACTAAGGTCGATCCCGCACTGTAAGAGTGAAAATATTCATAATGGCCGTAGACCCATAACATAGGTATTCAAATGAATCAGAAAGAGCTGACTAAGACATTTATGATGATTTTAAATTAAA
Source organism: Flabesymbios commensalis (assembly GCA_964017125.1). Lineage (NCBI taxonomy): Eukaryota > Metazoa > Annelida > Polychaeta > Terebellida > Flabelligeridae > Flabesymbios > Flabesymbios commensalis. Next base: position 1,422,868 of record OZ024918.1, read on the forward strand.
AAAAACCCTTTAGTCTCTATGGTTTTTAAGGAAGTATTTTAGCGCTTTAAGGGTTAAAGTCCTAGTCGTCAGAATGTCGTATTATTTCAATGACAAATCTGACAATCTAGAGGTTTATAAATCAGGAGGTGGTGTGAATTCAGATGTGTACAGTAGGCTACACATCAACATCAGTTACCTACTTTCACGTGCTACACATTCAAGTCTAAACATGATATGTTTTAAATTGGACCAATTCATTTCCCTTAAGTGCAGATTGTAAACTGCCGACACTATATAGAAAGAATAGGTCATACTACCAATCTGTTGATATTATAATAAAAAAATAGGTCATACAACCATTCTGTTGATATTATAATAAAAAAATAGGTCATATCACCAATCTGTTGATATTATAATAAAAAAAATAGGTCATACCACCATTCTGTTGATATTATAATAAAAAAATAGGTCATACCACCATTCTGTTGATATTATAATGACAAAATAGGTCATACCTCCAACCTATCAATATTATAATGACAAAAATAGGTCATACCACCATTCTGTTGATATTATAATAAAAAAATAGGTCATATCACCAATCTGTTGATATTATAATGACAAAATAGGTCATGCCACCAATCGGTTGATATTATAATGACATAATATGTCATATCACCAACCTGTCGATATTATAATGACAAAAATAGGTCATACCACAATCGGTTGATATTATAATGACAAAATAGGTCATACCACCAACCTGTCGATATTATAATGACAAAATAGGTCATATCACCAATCTGTTGATATTATAATGACAAAATAGGTCATACCACCAATCTGTTGATATTATAATGACAAAATAGGTCATACCACCATTCTGTTGATATTATAATGACAAAATAGGTCATATCACCAACCTGTCAATATTATAATGACAAAAATAGGTCATACCACCATTCTGTTGATATTAGATTAAAAAAATAGGTCATATCACCAATCGGTTGATATTATAATGATAAAATAGGTCATACCACCAACCTGTCGATATTATAATGACAAAATAGGTCATACCACCAACCTGTCGATATCATAATGACAAAATAGGTCATATCACCAATCTGTTGATATTATAAAGAAAGAAATTCAAATTGTTTAAAAACAGTCATGAGAAATAATTACCGTCCAAAGTACCACCACTAAATAAATATTATTTGTTCCCTGTGATGAAAAATCACTACAATTGTGATATTTGTATGTTAATCCCTTGAAGCGCTGACATGTTTTATATATGTACACAATTTGTTTTTCAATTTGAAATCATCATAAATGTCTTAGTTAGCTTTTTCCGCTTCATTTGAATAACTGTATTATGGGTCTACGGCATTATAAATAGTTTTTCAGCGTCAGAACAGTCTTTAGATGTCAGAAAATGACGTTTATGGACGTCGAATTCTGACTTCTCAATTCAATCTCGCACTGAAAGGGTTCATCTGATTGATTGTGTTGTATGTTGTAGTCTGTGCTGACAACATGAATGAGGAGCAGGGTATAATCTGAATGATTGTGTTGTATGTTGTAGTGTGTGGTGAGAACATGAATGAGGAGCAGGGTATAATCTGAATGATTGTGTTGTATGTTGTAGTGTGTTGTGAGAACATGAATGAGGAGCAGGGTATAATCTGATTGATTGTGTTGTATCTTGTAGTGTGTGGTATGAACATGAATGAGGAGCAGGGTATAATCTGAATGATTGTGTTGTATGTTGTAGTGTGTGGTGAGAACATGAATGAGGAGCAGGGTATTATTTACAGCCCGGGTTACCCTGGCAACCTGCCTAACAACCGTGAATGTATCTGGACCATCAATCTTCCTGAGGGCAGACAAGTGATGCTGAACATGTCAGACTTCTACCTCCCGGATAGAAGCTCAGACTGTAGCTCTTCCTTCTTGGAAATTAGGTAAAAACAGTCAATAAGTCAACATGTGGTGTGGGAAAAAGAATTCTAGACCCCTATCTACATTTCGTCCACTTGGGAGTTAGAAGGTGCTGAACTGCCACTTTGTAAAGTGGCAGTTTGTCACCTTCGAGCTATAAGGTGACGATATCTTGGTAATGCCTTCTAATTTTATTCCAAGTAGTAATCATTTTTATTATCGTAAGATCCGGTGTTTTATTATGGCAATTCTATTTAACATGATTTTACTTCTGTATGTGATACCATGTATATTATCATATGATTTTAGCAAATTAACTATCTTGTATATAGGCCTACATGTACATATAATTATTCATTTTTATGACAATTAAGTCTGTAATGACTTTTCGTTATGGCAATAAAATATATGTCTGTTGGTCAGTCTGTCTGGTACATTTAGAGGTCAAAGGGTGTATCTGACGCATACCAAAGTGACAATCCACCCTTTCATCTCCAGATGTATTTCCAGGCTTGTCCATTCTACGGATCTCTTTGTTTTTCACAGATTTAAAATCAGAATTAGTGTTACAATACAATATAATGAAGGGCACACTCAACAATATCAGTTCATATTAAAATGTCTTCCTTTAACGCTTTCAGTTCGGGGACCGACTTTGGACGTCATAATCAGTCATCTATAGACGTCAGTATCTGACGTCTATAGACGTCAGATTCTGACGTCTAAAGTCGATCTCCGCACTGAAAGATTTAAATATTCATGATGGCCATAGGATTCAAATGAAGCGGGAAAGCTAACTAAGTAATTTATGATGATTTCAAATTGAAAAAAAAAACACTTGGTCTCTTGATTTATATTGTTCAGATAATTATATATATTTGTATTGTTTCCAGGAATGGAGGGTATGTTTCATCCCCGCTACTGGGACGTTACTGTGGATCTAACCTGGCTGATCTAGTACGCTCTCACTCCCACCAGATGTGGCTCAAGTTGGTGACTACAGGTTATACATCCGGTAGAGGCTGGGCCCTGAGCTATGACGGCACCACCACAGGTATAACACCATATCACACAGCACCACATGTAAAACCCCATATCACACGACACCACAGGTATAACCCCATATCACACAGCACCACAGGTATAACCCCATATCACACGGCACCACAGGTATAACCCCATATCACACGACGCCACAGGTATAACCCCATATCACACGGCACCACAGGTATAACCCCATATCACACGGCACCACCACAGGTATAACCCCATATCACACAGCACCACAGGTATAACCCCATATCACACAGCACCACAGGTATAACCCCATATCACACGACACCACAGGTATAACCCCATATCACACAGCGCCACAGGTATAACCCCATATCACACGGCACCACAGGTATAACCCCATATCACACGGCACCACCACAGGTATAACCCCATATCACACAGCACCACAGGTATAACCCCATATCACACAGCACCACAGGTATAACCCCATATCACACGGCACCACAGGTATAACCCCATATCACACGGCACCACAAGTATAACCCCATATCACACAGCGCCACAGGTATAACCCCATATCACACAGCACCACAGGTATAACCCCATATCACACGGCACCACAGGTATAACCCCATATCACACGGCACCACAGGTATAACCCCATATCACACGACACCACAGGTATAACCCCATATCACACAGCACCACAGGTATAACCCCATATCACACAGCACCACAGGTATAACCCCATATCACACGGCACCACAGGTATAACCCCATATCACACGGCACCACAAGTTTAACCCCATATCACACAGCGCCACAGGTATAACCCCATATCACACGGCACCACAGGTATAACCCCATATCACACGGCACCACAGGTATAACCCCATATCACACGGCACCACAGGTATAACCCCATATCACACGGCACCACAAGTATAACCCCATATCACACAGCACCACAGGTATAACCCCATATCACACAGCACCACAGGTATAACCCCATATCACACGGCACCACAGGTATAACCCCATATCACACGGCACCACAAGTATAACCCCATATCACACAGCGCCACAGGTATAACCCCATATCACACGGCACCACAGGTATAACCCCATATCACAAGGCACCACAGGTATAACCCCATATCACACGGCACCACAGGTATAACTCCATATCACACGGCACCACAAGTATAACCCCATATCACACAGCGCCACAGGTATAACCCCATATCTCACGGCACCACAGGTATAACTCCATATCACACGGCACCACAGGTATAACCCCATATCACACGGCACCACAGGTATAACCCCATATCACACGGCACCACAAGTATAACCCCATATCACACAGCGCCACAGGTATAACCCCATATCACACGGCATCACAGATATAACCCCATATCACACGACATCACAGGAATAACCCCATATCACAGAGCACCACCACAGGTATAGCCCCATATCACACGGCACCACAGGTATAACCCCATATCACACGGCACCACCACAGGTATAACCCCATATCACACGGCACCACCACAGGTATAACCCCATATCACACGGCACCACAGGTATAACCCCACATCACACGGCACCACCACAGGTAAAACCCCATATCACACGGCACCACCACAGGTATAACCCCATATCACACGGCACCACCACAGGTATAGCTCCATATCACACGACATCACAGGTATAACCCCATATCACACGGCACCACAGGTATAACCCCATATCACACGGCACCATCACAGGTATAAGCCCATATCACACGACACCACCACAGGTAGAACCCTGTATCACACGACACCACAGGTATAACCCCATGTCACATGGCACCACAGGTATAACCCCATATCACATGGCACAACAAGTATAACCCCATTACCTAGTGACATATAATTGGCTTTCTAATATTAGCTAAAGCTTGAAGCTGCATAACTGTTTTCTTAATTTAGACAGAAATAACATGAAATGTACAATCATTCATATTTTTTTTTAATGTAGCGGAATCAGTTCACAAAGCGATACACTATCCATTATTGTGAATTAGTAAATTGGTCCATATGTGTACATTATCTTCATATTATGACTTACTATAAAATAAAGTATGATAAAGCATTTTGATTTTATTGTAAAACGTCGATGAGGTATTTAAGCAAATATTGCAATTTTTTTTCACGAATATTCGAAAAGGGAAAAAGCTTACATAAATGTTTCAACGCTAACTTCCAAACTAAATTTCCCCACGGTTGGCCAAAGGTGAAAGGCTCAGATGCTGGCCCACACTTAAAAACATGACCAAAATGACATTATATGCATATTCCACCGATATCGCACCAGGTAATAATCCATAGCTTTGCCTAAATGGCACAATTTCAACCCTGTAAAAATGTATATTTGATAACTTGTAAACGGGTTATGTTTTTTCAGGATGTGGCGCGGAGCTATCGGGATCGACAGGGAGTTTTATCTCTCCTAACTACCCCAACCCGCACCGCGGAGGTACCGAGTGTTACTGGTTCATCACGACGTCTAGAGGGAGCCGTATAGGCCTGATGTTCACACATTTCTTTGTTGGGTCGTCATCATCGTCAACCTGTTATTCCTCCTATGTGCAGGTGAGTGATCCCTTTGGGATATGCGACGATTCCTACCTCTCAATCAGTAGATGGCAGACATTCTAAGCTTATACACAAGAGCGAAATGATCCGAATACACTGAACCATACTACTATGATAGTGGCTAGTGATTCTTTGTGATGTAACAACTTCTTTTCTTACGTGATTTCCAGATTCAATTCATGAAAAATATTTATATTTATTGAAAAAATACATTATTTGTGTCACTCACTCACTCACTCACTCACTCACTCTCTCTACTTGCAGATTAAGGATACAGACAGTAATGGACGAGAGCTTGCTAAGCTCTGTGGATCCAGCATTACTCCAACACCAGTTTTGTCCCTCGGTAACAGAATGTTTGTCAAGTACCGTAACTCGTATGGCACTAGTGGCTTCCAGGCTCATTACTATACCAGTAAGTACCGTAACTCGTATGGCACTAATGGCTTCCAGCTCACTACTATACCAGTAAGTACCGTAACTCGTATGGCACTAATGGCTTCCAGGCTCACTACTATACCAGTAAGTACCGTAACTCGTATGGCACCAATGGCTTCTAGGCTCATTACTATACCAGTAAGTACGGTAACTCGTATGACAGTAATGGCTTGCAGGCTCACTACTATACCAGTAAGTACCGTAACACGTATGACAGTAATGGCTTCTAGGCTCACTACTATACCAGTAAGTACGGTAACTCGTATGACAGTAATGGCTTGCAGGCTCACTACTATACCAGTAAGTACGGTAACTCGTATGACAGTAATGGCTTGCAGGCTCACTACTATACCAGTAAGTACCGTAACACGTATGACAGTAATGGCTTCTAGGCTCACTACTATACCAGTAAGTACCCCAACTCGTATGACAGTAATGGCTTCTAGGCTCATTACTATACCAGTAAGTACAGTAACTCGTATGACATTAATGGCTTCTAGGCTCACTACTATACCAGTAAGTACCGTAACTCGTATGACAGTAATGGCTTCTAGGCTTATTACTATACCAGTAAACACCGTAACACGTATGACAGTAATGGCTTCTAGGCTCACTACTATACCAATAAGTACCGTAACACGTATGACAGTAATGGCTTCTAGGCTCACTACTATACCAGTAAGTACCGTAACACGTATGACAGTAATGGCTTCTAGGCTCACTACTATACCAGTAAGTACCCCAACTCGTATGACAGTAATGGCTTCTAGGCTCATTACTATACCAGTAAGTACAGTAACTCGTATGACAGTAATGGCTTCTAGGCTCACTACTATACCAGTAAGTACCGTAACTCGTATGACAGTAATGGCTTCTAGGCTCATTACTATACCAGTAAATACCGTAACACGTATGACAGTAATGGCTTCTAGGCTCACTACTATACCAATAAGTACCGTAACACGTATGACAGTAATGGCTTCTAGGCTCACTACTATACCTGTAAGTAACGTAACTCGTATGACAGTAATGGCTTCTAGGCTCATTACTATACCAGTAAATACCGTAACACGTATGACAGTAATGGCTTCTAGGCTCACTACTATACCAATAAGTACAGTAACTCGTATGACAGTAATGGCTTCTAGGCTCACTACTATACCAGTAAGTACAGTAACTCGTATGACAGTAATGGCTTCTAGGCTCACTACTATACCAGTAAGTACCGTAACTCGTATGACAGTAATGGCTTCTAGGCTCATTACTATACCAGTAAATACCGTAACACGTATGACAGTAATGGCTTCTAGGCTCACTACTATACCAATAAGTACCGTAACACGTATGACAGTAATGGCTTCTAGGCTCACTACTATACCAATAAGTACCGTAACACGTATGGGAGTGGTGTCTTCCAGGCTTACTACTATACCAGTAAGTACCGTAACTCGTATGACAGTAATGGCTTGCAGGCTCACTACTATACCAGTAAGTACCGTAACACGTATGACTGTAATGGCTTCCAGGCTCACTACTATACCAGTAAGTACCGTAACTCGTATGACAGTAATGGCTTGCAGGCTCACTACTATACCAGTAAGTACCGTAACACGTATGACAGTAATGGCTTCTAGGCTCACTACTATACCAGTAAGTACAGTAACTCGTATGACAGTAATGGCTTCTAGGCTCACTACTATACCAGTAAGTACCGTAACTCGTATGACAGTAATGGCTTCTAGGCTCATTACTATACCAGTAAATACCGTAACACGTATGACAGTAATGGCTTCTAGGCTCACTACTATACCAATAAGTACCGTAACACGTATGACAGTAATGGCTTCTAGGCTCACTACTATACCAGTAAGTACCGTAACTCGTATGGGAGTGGTGTCTTCCAGGCTCACTACTATACCAGTAAGTACCGTAACTCGTATGACAGTAATGGCTTGCAGGCTCACTACTATACCAGTAAGTACCGTAACACGTATGACTGTAATGGCTTCCAGGCTCACTACTATACCAGTAAATACCGTAACACGTATGACAGTAATGGCTTCTAGGCTCACTACTATACCAATAAGTACCGTAACACGTATGACAGTAATGGCTTCTAGGCTCACTACTATACCAGTAAATACCGTAACACGTATGACTGTAATGGCTTCCAGGCTCACTACTATACCAGTAAGTACCGTAACACGTATGACTGTAATGGCTTCCAGGCTCACTACTATACCAGTAAATACCGTAACACGTATGACTGTAATGGCTTCCAGGGTCATTACTATATCAGTAAGTACTGTAACACGTATGACAGTAATGGCTTCCAGCTCATTACTATACCAGCAAGTACTGTAACATGTATGACAATAATGGCTTCTAGGCTCATTACTATATCAGCAATTACTGTAACACGTATGACAGTAATGGCTTCTAGGCTCATTACTATACCAGTAAGTAACGTAACATGTATGACAGTGATGGCTTCTAGGCTCATTACTATACCAGTAAATAACGTAACATGTATGACAGTAATGGCTTCCAGCTCACTACTATACCAATAAGTACCGTAACACGTATGGGAGTGATGGCTTCTAGGCTCACTACTATACCAGTAAGTAACGTAACACGTATGACAGTAATGGCTTCTAGGCTCACTACTATACCAGTAAGTACAGTAACTCGTATGACAGTAATGGCTTCTAGGCTCACTACTATACCAGTAAGTACCGTAACTCGTATGACAGTAATGGCTTCTAGGCTCATTACTATACCAGTAAATACCGTAACACGTATGACAGTAATGGCTTCTAGGCTCACTACTATACCAATAAGTACCGTAACACGTATGACAGTGATGGCTTCTAGGCTCACTACTATACCAGTAAGTACCGTAACACGTATGGGAGTGATGGCTTCTAGGCTCACTACTATACCAGTAAGTACCGTAACACGTATGACAGTAATGGCTTCTAGGTTCACTACTATACCAGTGAGTACCGTAACACGTAAGACTGTAATGGCTTCCAGGGTCATTACTATATCAGTAAGTACTGTAACACGTATGACAGTAATGGCTTCCAGCTCATTACTATACCAGCAAGTACTGTAACATGTATGACAATAATGGCTTCTAGGCTCATTACTATATCAGCAATTACTGTAACACGTATGACAGTAATGGCTTCTAGGCTCATTACTATACCAGTAAGTAACGTAACATGTATGACAGTGATGGCTTCTTGGCTCACTACTATACCAGTAAGTACCGTAATGCGTATGACAGTAATGGCTTCCAGCTCACTACTATACCAATAAGTACCGTAACACGTATGGCGGTGATGTCTTCCAGGCTCACTACTATACCAGTAAGTACCGAAACATGTATGACAATAATGGCTTCTAGCTCATTACTATACCAGTAAGTACCGTAATGCATATGACAGTAATGGCTTCCAGCTCATTACTATACCAGTAAGTACTGTGACAAGTATGACAATAATGGCTTCTAGCTCATTACTATACCAGTAAGTACCGTAATGCGTATGAAAGTAATGGCTTCCAGCCCATTACTATACCAGTAAGTACTGTAACATGTATGACAGTGATGTCTTCCACGCTTATAACTATACCAGCAAGTATTGTAACATGTATGGCTGTGATGGCTCTCAAGATGGCTACCATAAGTGGCATTAAGGTAGGCTATCCAAACCTAAGTATTACAATTTCCCTGAGAACCAAAGGGCTGTATGTGCCCCTCACATGGGTGGCCCATCATGATAACCCTTTGATTACTTCTCGATGAATTATCTATCTGTACAGGAGGATACTGATAGTGTAATTTAGATTTAAACAATACTTTTTTGTCTTCTCTGTGCATAAACGAGGTTTCAGGCCTCGACCCAATAACATTTTGAGTTTCATATATTCATTTTAGAGTGATTTTTGACAATATATTTGCTAAAATGATAGGCCTAAGGGGGGGTGTCTCGCTCCGGATCTGCCACTGCCACTTTGGAGATCGAAGGGTGTATCTGCCACTGTACAATATGACATATCCACCCTTTCGTTTCTGAGGGTACATTATAATGCTGCATACTATTTTGTTATTCAGCTTGCAACGCCAGGATCACAGAGCGGTCTGGCGTGATAGAGAGTCCTAACTTTCCCTCGTCGTACCCCATATCAGACTGTACATGGCAGATAGAGGTGGCGGTAGGCTCTACCATCAACTTTACCTTCACACATCTAAACCTACATAGATCATCATGTGATATCGTGTCAGTCCAGGTGAGGTAACACTACCATTCATATTAATCCGTATCCTGCTATAAAGTCAGTTTATTTTATTGTTCAGCCACTTGATGTTGTTTCTCGCTACCGCGATCCACAGCATCAAGTGGCTGAAAATTACTTATATTTGTTAAATTTGAGCACAAATATTTGCAAATCTCGATGTTTTAGACACACATTTAATTCCCAATAACAGTGAATTGGTCGACTAATAAAACAGATTACAATCAGCAGGATAAGGGTTAGCCCCTTCTGGTACTGATGGTCATCTATCCACAGATGAGATGAATGATAGTGACATGAACAGATACAACAATGTATGATATAGATGAGATGAATGATAGTGACATGAGGGTGGGGTGATACAACAGGTACAACAATGTATGATATAGATGAGATAAATGATAGTGACATGAGGGTGGGGTGATACAACAGGTACAACAATGTATGATATAGATGAGATAAATGATAGTGACATGAGGGTGGGGTGATACAACAGGTGCAACAATGTATGATAAATAACAGTTACATAGAAAGACAATAAATTATAATTTACACATTGAGAATAAAATATGTATCCAATGTAAATATAATAAACAAATTCATGTAATTAAATGATTGGATCTTAACACTTCTTAACCAGTTCAGTAGTAGTCCAAGGAATATGTAATTGCGGGAAGATAATTAATATGTTACGTTTCATATATTTAGATGTTTTTTTAAATAATAATTCCAGTGAAGGTTTTTGGTGTGTATGTGCATATGTTCATGCCAGGGTGGTTGAGTTTTAATACAAATGGTGTTTTTGTCACTGATGTATGATTCATGGTGATATTTATGAGTTGCATTTTAGCTGTGTTAATATCGTGATTTGGCTGTTTTGTGTACTGTTTCTTTATCTGGATTTAATTTATTAGTAACTGTCAGATCATAATATATGTATGTTTAAAATATTATCGTTCTTATCGTGTGTCATTGTTTAAAAATATTTTCAAAGTTTCAGCATTTTCTATCAAAATGTACATGTGATTAAACCATCATTTTGAAGGTAATAATTGCTAATGCAAAAATTAATATTTCCCGGAGCCTCTCATACCTAGAGACATTGCATAGATTTTAATGACAGTCCCAGGAGAAGCTACTCTCTATGCTTATTTGTGTACACTGTATTGTTTTCTTGTCGTATAAAGTGCCTGTTTGTCTGTTTGTCTGTCTGCTTTAGCTCTATTGTGTTTGGGTCTTGTGTTTTGACTTGTTTATTTTGTGATTTATGTGTATTTAAGTTGTGATATATCTCTGTGTGTAGTAACTTGTGTTCTACGTATATCATAACCATTTGACGTGGTTGTGTGACCCATGTTATACCTTGGGGTTTATACATACCAGTGTCATTGCTACGTCTTCATGGCCTTATCCAGACTAAGACAAGTCTTAAATGGTGCATTTTTGTGCAATCTAGAAGTAAAATTGACTTCTTTTAATGGCAATAATGGCCACTCGCGTTTTGATCTACCTTCCATTACAACGCATTTTGTGGATATACAAGGGGGTTTCATTCACCAAAAAGCCCCCTCTGGATACTTTCCTGATTTGATACTTACCAGTATGTCATGGCTATGTCTTGTACATATCATTATGGCATGGCTATGTCTTGTACATATCATTATGTCATGGCTATGTCTTGTACATATCATCATGTCATGGCTATGTCTTGTACATATCATTATGTCATGGCTATGTCTTGTGCATATCATTATGTCATGGCTATGTCTTGTACATATCATTATGTCATGGCTATGTCTTGTACATATCATTATGTCATGGCTATGTCTTGTACATATCATTATGTCATGGCTATTTTTTACCCTTACCTTGGGTTTTACAGGCGAGAGATGGCAGGCGGGCGTCTGATACATCACTGGGACGCTTCTGTGGTAGCAGGTTCAATCCCAGCGTCATCAGCACTACAGGTAACCTGCTCTCCATCCAATTCAAATCGCTAAGCCGCCCGTCTGGCAGCGGGTTCAACTGGAGGCTGGAATACACTACAGTGGGTAAGCTAAGAATAAATCCCCTGTCAGACCATAGCTCCCAGCAAACACGGGACATTCACTCAATGCTGTTTCAATGTCGGGCCAGCATCGAAGACGGTGGGCCAACATTGAAACAGAATTGGGTGAATGTCCGTGTTTGCTGGGATAGTAGTAGTAGTAGTAAATCATTGCTTTACATCACTTTTCAGCACAAATGGTCTTTTAAGTGACATTGTAATACGATAAAAACGTTGTAGTCAATTGATGAGATGAGCGATGTACACATGATGATGTGAGGATGGGGGTGCTAGGGCATGGTGGGTTATTGAGAGCATTTTCCTTTGCTCGCCCCATGAGGGGTTCTGGGCATGTCTAGGGGATCTACCCCCAGACATTCACAGACGGCCAGACACTTGTTTTTCGCTGTGCAATTTAATGCTGGAACTCCGTGCGATTAGCGATGTGAAGGGTAACTCCATTCATTTCCCATGGGAGACTTAATGCCAACACACGCTATTGCTGATTATTTAAGGCTACCATGGCTTACATGCACTGATGCGGGTGCTGCATTGGCTCCGCTGGTGAGCGGAGGAACCAGGGTACACCACCGTCAATCCGCCCGAAGATTATGGCCAGATACGAGGAGGCTGCAGCTTCCCTTGGATGATTGATGTAGACTAGTGCTTACGTACAATGCCGAACACAGCATTTAACAGACGAAACAGATCCCTAACGACCCTCCCCGGATGGGGGCGAAAAGTATTACTACTAGCAATCATCCCAGTACCCCTGCTGGGATGGCATCAGTCGCATGATTGAGTGTACAGTAAATGTATGAAAGCGATATCACACACAGACAAAATTTCCATTCTTTAGATGAATTAGTTGATGTCGCAGCTCAACAACGCAAAAGTAGTCTGTAAAACGGAAAATCTGTCTGTCAGTTATGGTCAGTAAAATGCTTCTTAATGTCAAACAGTGTTAAAAATGACATCAAGATATGTTTAGTTCACCATATAATTGTGGTAGAAATATAATAAACTCGGGTGTTTATGGATGACTGGTCTATTTTAAGTTCTGATTAAATGTGTGATATCACATCCATACCTTTATGGTACACTCAGTACAGCTTATGTGAGTGGCACCATCTGTGGTCAGCCATAGCAGTAGCGTATCTATCTCACTTTATAGAGAAATGTAATGGTGTCGAACCACCGACCCTGAGATATAAAGGCCTATGTAGCCATCCAGTTAACCCTTTGATAACATTGGTTGCTCTCAGGCCTCACAATGCTGGGGTAGGTGTCTTGAGCACAAAGACCGGGTTTTCTTACACTGTTTCAGATACATCCTGGCAATGATTAGATTTTCACTTGTCTAATGCTGGTTTAATGTTGGGTCAGCGTCACAGATGGCAAAACTTATTAAATCTCCCCTGAACTGTTTACGCAGTATAATTTGAATACAATTATATAAGTCTTTTAAGTCTTAATTTATAGCATTTGAGTTCCTTAGAAAATCATATAATTTTCATTCACTGCACTTTGGTGTATGCTCCACAAACTCTAATATATGTAGTGCCTTCATTCCCTGTGCTTTGATGTATACTATGTATGAGATTATATTATATATTTTTGAAAAATGCAAATTGGTATATTTTTTTTGAATTTGTACACTGTTTAAAATACAAACATTTGAAGACCATTATGCTGGCTTATGCTTAAATTGTGCTATTCTGGTAATGATCAGTTCCCAGGCTGAACTCCAAGATGTTGGACAGATAATTTTTCTGTTGCGACCATCCCACTTTGGAATTGTCTACCTTTGGGAAAAAATAAAAAAAATATATATTTCGCCAAGCATTTACATCCTAAATATTCTCTTTCCCGATTTGCTTGATTGACAAATGGATCTGTGATCATATGAGTCTGATTTTTGCCATACGGCTTTTGTTTATCCAATCCGAACCTTTTCAAAAATGTTTCAAATAAACGTCACTGTAACAAATAAGTGCACTTGGAACATACCCAATATTTGGCCTTGCTATCTTAAGGTTGTAGGCCTATATAAATATAAGGTTCACCATCTAAACCTCATACTGATAAAGGCAAGTAGGCGAAACGTCTGACTAAAAACACTAATAAAAAAGAACAACCTTTATTTATTTTACTTATTATTTGTCATTATCGATTGCAGGATGTGGATCAGAGTTGGTTGGTGAATCCGGAGAGTTTCAGAGTCCTGGGTTCCCTGATAGCTATACACCAGGGCAGACGTGTGAATGGGTTATACGGGGCGGATCCGGGAAATCTGTCACACTCAGTATCAACCAGCTAGATGTGCACGTGTCTGATAACTGTACAGACGCAGCTCTAGAGGTAAGTGTTAAGGTCAGGGAAGAGGTACACGTGATATAATTTGTTAAATCTGACATGGAGATTATCAGGGTGGACTGAAAGGCCAATGTATAATATTATATATCCTATAGTCGCAGCAATTTGCATTAAAAGTGTAATTTTCAGGATGGGTTATTCCGGGCCTGGTGGTTGTAGGGTTGGCGCGCCTAGCCTATATGTCTAGCATCACTTTTATCCTGAAGACAGCGTGGTACTGCCATTCCTGTTGGATATTCACAATTCAGACAATGGATATTTGTCCCAGGGTTTATAGAGGTGATCTTCCAAACACGTCCTCTTGTTAGTAAGCAGTCCTCTGGTCTACCAGAAAAAATCAGCCATGTGCAGTGTATTTGTTGTGCCAGTCGCCATCATCGATCCAGGTAGCATCGTTTTCTGACCAATGGAAGTGTGGGGTCTTCACTCACGTCCAATGTATATATTCTACAGAAACTACGTTTTTTCTCCATTTAGCTTTATCAAATGTGCATGTGTGGATTTCAACTTGATCAAATTTAACGAGATTTAATTACATTAATTTAAACCTTACAGCATATGGATTGACTTTAGATGCCATAATCTGACGTCTGTAGACGTCAGATTCTGACGTCTAAGGTCGACCCCCGCACTGGGAGAGCTGAAATATTTATAATGACCGTAGACCCGTAACATAAGTATTGAAATGAAGTGGAAAGAGCTAACTAAGATATTTATGATGATTTTCAAATTGAAAACCCTTTAGTCTCTATGGCTTTTATAAAAGTATTTCAGTACTTTAAGGGTTAAATAACAATATTTAACCTTAAAGCAGTGAGTATTTTTTATAAAAACTATGGGGACCAAAGATTTTTTTCAATTTGAAATCACTATTAATGTCTTCGTTATCTCTTTTTTGCTTCATTTAAATACCTATATTATGAGCCTATCGCTATTAGAAATATTTTAATTCTTACAGCGCAGGGATCGACTTTAGACGTCAGAATTTGATGTCTAAAGACGTCAGAATCTGATGTCTATAGACATCAGATTCTGACGACTAAAGTCGATCTCCATGCTGTAAGGATTAAACGTGTGGGTACTTCCAGGTGTATGGTGGTCCTGATGACGGTGGAGTTCTTCTCGGGAAGTTGTGCCAATCCGCCCCACAACAGCTCTCAAGCACCGGCAATTTCATGTTTGTTCGCTTCCGTAGCAGTGCCAACCAATCACAAATCATTGGGGCGGGGTTCAACGCTAGTTACTCCACATCTGAAGGAGGTAAGAGACTCACCCTGACCAATGGTCCACCATGGAAAAAAGAAGCGGTTATAGAAGTTTGAAAAAGAGGGATGGGAATTTGTTGACATTAGCTGAAAATGTATGTGCCCAACAATGATTTTTACGCTGCTTGGCTAAAAAACAGAGAGACTTAGTCACGTATGTGGCGTTTATGTAGGCTACATCATGGCGCATTTTGAATACAAAATAATTCTTCACAATCATCATGTAATTGTTTTCTATTGATATACTATTGCTGAGTATGTCATCAGTGTGAAAAATAGAGCAAAAAGCCGGGTACCTCATGTCCTGGATACCTCTATCATTAACTCTTACAGCACGTAGATCGACTTTAGACGTCAGAATTTGACGTCTGTAGACGTCAAATTCGATCCCCATACTGTAAGAGTAAAACTATTTTTAATGATTGTAGACCAATAACATAGGTATTCAAATAAATCAGAAAAAGCTAGCTAAGTCATTTATGATGATTTCGAATTGAGAAAAACCCTTTGGTCTCCATGATTTATATTTAAAAATATTTATCGCTTTAAGCATTAAAAGGCTGGTACCTCATGTCCTGGATACCTCTATCGTTAAAAACCTGGGTAAGCCTACCTCATGTCATTACTATACCTTGTTTTACAAGCTGCAGCAATATGCTGACAGTACCTGAGATCATCTCTCCTGACTAGCCATCCTGTCGCATTGTATATCCTGTACCTCTACCTCTGTCTTGTGTTGTAGGTTGTGGTGGTCTGATGACTGGTACTGCAGGTGAGATCACATCTCCTAACTACCCATCCCGCTACAACCACGGCACCACCTGTACATGGGTCATTGACATCGGTGAAGGCTCTGTGATACAACTAAGTCTTCTTGATTTTGAATTAGAGGGTGGATCAAGCTGTCCCTATGACTCCTTAAGGGTAAGCAAAAATAAAATTCAGGCTACATTTGTGACATTTTACAAATGACACGTGCCCTTGCTGTGTGAAATAATTTTAGAAAAATGTTTATTACTTTTGATTTTACGAGATTTTCAACTTTAACATTTTAGTTTTGTAATCATTAAAATTAAAATAACATCATAAATAATTGTAGCAATTCCTCTTGGCTATACCGTTTCGCGTGACTGGTGACATTTCTGCACAATTTAGACCCTTACACAAAGGCAAACAGTAGGCTAGTGATGTCTTACTATAGAAGTAAACAGTTACTATAATAACATGTGTCAAGTCCTACTCACGAGGTGACGCTCTACATATTCACATGAACTGTAATTGAGTATACAATGAAAGCGATATCACACACTTCAGTCAGAACTTAAAATAGACCATTCATCTATAAACGCCTGAGTTTATAATATTTCTAAATAATAATATGTGGCAATAAACATATATTAATGTCATAATTAACAATGTTCGATATGAAGAAACGTTTTACTGACCTTAACTGACAGATAGATTTTTCACTCTTCAGAAGCACTTGGCGTTGTTGAGCTGTGACCTAATTCATCTGAAGAATGGAAAATTTGTCTGTGTGTGATATCGCTTTCCAACCTTCATTGTATACTCAACTAAAATTCATGCGAGTGGCGACACCTGTGGTTTATTCAGGACACTAAAGTGAAGTGTATGCTCCACATAATACCATAGTATGACTGCATGGCTATTAGGACTACTTTGTAACAGACGGGGATCGGTACACATTGCCATTAGGAGAAGCCTCTATCAGTAAATAACTAGCAGAATAAGTCTATTTGCTGTTTCTAGATACGTGACGGCCAGGAGCTTTCGTCACCTCTCCTAGCTCGCCTGTGTGGTCAGATTACATCTAGCTATATGTTTTCCTATCAGTCTATTTGTTGTTTTTAGATACGTGACGGCCAGGAGCTTTCGTCACCTCTCCTAGCTCGGCTGTGTGGTCAGATTACATCTAGCTATATGTTTTCCTATCAGTCTATTTGTTGTTTTTAGATACGTGACGGCCAGGAGCTTTCTTCACCTCTCCTAGCTCGGCTGAGTGGTCAGAGTACATCTAGCTATATGTTTTCCTATCAGTCTATTTGTTGTTTCTAGATACGTGACGGCCAGGAGCTTTCGTCACCTCTCCTAGCTCGGCTGTGTGGTCGCCGTATGCCTGACATCACCACCTACACATCCACCGGCAGATACATGCACCTCTACATGAGATCTGATAGTTCAGTGGCCGGCAGGGGATTTAAAGCAGCATACAGCCTAGGTCAGTTATCTACATCATATAAACCTAAGCTCCAATGTCACAGCACTGAATACATTTTTGTTCAAAAATTGGAGACTAATTTAAAATCATCATAAATGTCTTAGTCAGTAGTTCCTGCTTCTTTTGGATACCTATGTTATGGGTCGGCAGCCATTATAAATATTTTCTTCCTTTCAGTGTAGGGATCGACTTTGACGTGTAAAAACTGGACTGTAGTGTACGTTTTCAATTAGGTTTCAAGCAATTAAATTTTACAAGAAAAGTATACGCTCAGTATAATACAAATAATACAATTTGAGAGGTGTCTATTTTAGAAGGATTTTTGTTATTTGAAGCCGGAAGTTTTGTTGGCTATTCCAACTTCAAATGAATGCAAAATGGGATCAAACAATTCGACAGCACAAGAATTAACTCAGGATCGACTTTAGACGTCAGATTCATACGTCTTCCGTCTGAAGTTGGTCCCTTGCGCTGTAAGAGTTGAAATATTTATAGTGGCCGTAGACCCGTAACATAAGTATTCACATGAAGCGGAAAGAGCTAACTAACAAATTATGATGCTTTTTAAATTGCGGTGAGCAGTGTATGCTGAGAGTGATGGAGACATCTCATCCTCCGCCTGGCCTGATGTG
Organism: Flabesymbios commensalis; assembly: GCA_964017125.1. NCBI lineage: Eukaryota > Metazoa > Annelida > Polychaeta > Terebellida > Flabelligeridae > Flabesymbios > Flabesymbios commensalis. The sequence goes on from OZ024918.1 coordinate 1,441,752, forward strand.
TACGACCCACACACCAGCCCAAACCCTAATTTCTCAGAGACATCTCCTACCCACCTGTCTACCCACCTGTGTACGGCCCGTAGACCAACTCTAATCCTAACCTCTCATTGTATGTTATACAGGTTGTGGGGGGCAGTGTATGCAGAGACTGATCCCGACATCTCCTACCGTCCTGGCCTGATGTGTACGGCCCGCACACCAACCCCAACTCTCATCTCTCACTGTGTGTTTTATACAGGTTTTGGGGGGGGGGGAGGGGTGCATGCTGTGGATATCTCCTCCCCTGACTGGCCTGCTGTGTACGGCCCCCACACCAACCCTAACCCTAATCTGTCATTGTGTATGTTGTACAGGTTGTGGGGGTTCAGTAGATGCTGTAGATATCTCCTCCCCTGACTGGCCTGCTGTGTACGGCCCCCACACCAACCCTAACCCTAATCTGTCACTGTGTATGTTGTACAGGTTGTGGGGGTTCAGTAGATGCTGTAGATATCTCCTCCCCTGACTGGCCTGCTGTGTACGGCCCCCACACCAACCCTAACCCTAATCTGTCATTGTGTATGTTGTACAGGTTGTGGGGGTTCAGTAGATGCTGTAGATATCTCCTCCCCTGACTGGCCTGATGTGTACGGCCCCCACACCAATCCTAACCCTAATCAGTCATTGTGTATGTTGTACAGGTTGGGGAGGTTCAGTAGATGCTGTAGATATCTCCTCCCGTGACTGGCCTGATGTGTACGGCCCACACACCAACCCTAACCCTAATCTGTCATTGTGTATGTTGTACAGGTTGTGGGGGTTCAGTAGATGCTGTAGATATCTTCTCCCCTGACTGGCCTGATGTGTACGGCCCACACACCAACCCTAACCCTAATCTGTCATTGTGTATGTTGTACAGGCTGTGGGGTGTTCGGTAGATGCTGTAGATATCTCCTCCCCTGATTGGCCTGATGTGTACGGCCCACACACCAACCCTAACCCTAATATCTCATTGTGTATGTTGTACAGGTTGTGGGGGTTCAGTAGATGCTGTAGATATCTTCTCCCCTGACTGGCCTGATGTGTACGGCCCCCACACCAACCCTAACCCTAATCTGTCATTGTGTATGTTGTACAGGCTGTGGGGTGTTCAGTAGATGCTGTAGATATCTCCTCCCCTGACTGGCCTGATCTGGCCTGATGTGTACGGCCCACACACCAATCCTAACCCTAATATCATATTGTGTTATACAGGTTGTGGGGGAGCAGTGAATGCTGAGACTGACGGAGACATATCATCCCCCGGCTGGCCCGCTGTGTACGGCCCGCAGTCCAACTGTAGCTGGATCATAGAGGCTGAACATGCAGGTAACCCAGCAAACTCGAGATGTTGAACCGATGGTGGTTTAATGTTTGGCCAGCGTCGTAGATAGTAGGCCAACATAAATCACCATTTGCTCAACGTAACGTGTTCGCAGGTAATAAATTACACACATATCTAGAACATGAATCAAAACATTTCCCGTCTACCAAATTTAGTGCTTCTTCTACAAATAATTTACAACTATAAATATAAAAGTAATTTTACCTTGCGAATATGCATGTGAAAATTACTTACTTACCTTACTTGCATATCTATAGTCTGAGTCAAAACATATGTAAATTTAATGCTTATTTCTTCTTCAAATGTTCTTCAATGATGGATATATAAATATTTTTGACATGCGACCAAGGAAGTTAGCTATTACTTACATATTTGATTCAAAACATACGCCAATCTAGCTATAACTTAAGGGTAAATTCTTCTTCAAAAGCTCTCCTTTAACCAAGAAGGTTATATGGAAGTAGTGGAAACTCTGCCCACAAGCTGTGCCGGATCCCCCTGGTTGGTCAGGGCTGTAAATTTTATGACCTGGTAGAACAAAGTCTTCATTCAATCCTAGGGGGAACTGATTGAGAAACAAGGCATACTGTGACTGAGCACTATCAAATTTGAATTTAAAACATTTTCTTTTTTATTTAAATATATATATAAACGTCAGTAGTTACATGAACGTTGAAATCTACTGCCTTAAATGAAATTCATTAAACAAATTATCGGCTAACCATTAAAAAATACATTATTTAAAAATATTTGGAACAAAATTATGATAAAAATGGAGGTCGGTGTACCTGTTATTTTGCTTTTTTAACCACCAACCCCACAATGGTTCTCAAAACCACTTCGTAAGACGATGGATGGATAAATAAAGATGTGCCATATCTTACGAATTTGAAACCAATAGCCGGACCATTGTCTAATCAAATGATTAATTTAAAATATATAATTGACTTAATCTCTTTTAGTTACTTAAATAGTGGCATAGAAGTCGTTATTCCTCCGATTTTCATGATTCAAAGACGAGATTAATGGTGAAAATATTGAGATTATGTAAGAGGCAAAGTCGTGTGTCTTACTTCATTGGAAATTAGTGTGGCAGTGAAAACTATAAGTCATGTAAAATACGCATCCAACAGGCTGGCTGGATAAAATGTGTATCTTCACGCATGTGCACTGAAGCTCATGCGTCAGGAGGATCCGGCACACCACCCCCCGATTCAGCATTGAGACGGAGGGGAAACCAATTAAAAACCCATTATGTTGACCACAAAAACAAAGAAATCACTTCATTGAAGATCTCACTCAAGCCGGTTCTGCCATCTGAATTCAAGTTTCCCCTCCTTCTATATAACCTCCTTGCTTTAACGGACAAATAAAAGGCTGCAATCAGCTACAGGCGTAACAAGCACTTAAAGTGGCAATTCAAAACAGTCACACACCAAAACAATTCTTCAATTTACATCACGTGTTGGGCTGTTTAATACTGTCTGAAGTTGTAGGAGTATGTTTTTGTTTGGTTATTTAATTAAACTTAATTTAAAAATATTTAGCTTGAATTTCTGAGTCAAATCCCAGATTTGAATCAAATAATAAAAAATAATCTACAAAAAGAAAACGAAAAAAATAATTTTAGACTTGTGTAGTTCTATATGATTCTGAATTGTTTGTTTGCACCTTGACCTCAGAATGTTTGTTTCCAGCTGACGATGTGACATTAATCTTTAATGACCTTGCCCTCTGATTTTTTTGTTAACAGCTGATAAAGTGACCTTAACCTTCACTCATCTTGATCTGACCTCTGACTGTAGTGAGGATTACGTTGTTGTCATGAATGGCAATAACGCTTTGTCACCGGAAGTAGGTCGTTACTGCGGGACTACAATCCCCGTGTCGATCACCTCCCTAGGCCCCGCATTGTATGTGAGGTTCATCACGGACCAAAGCAACAACAGACACGGCTTCAGAGCCGTCTATACGAAATCTACATCAGGTGGGCCAAACAAAAAAATAACAGACACGGGTTCAAATCTGTCTACAAACAAACTAACAAAAGACATTGGTTCAGAGCATCTATGTCAGGTAGGTTAAACTAACCAACAAGAACATGGGTTCAGAGCCGTCTACACCAAATCCCCACCAGGTAAATACAAAACTAACAACAGACACAGGTTCAGAGACGTGTACACCAAATCCACATGAGGTAAATAAACAAACGAACAAGGGACATGGGTTCAAATCCACATCAGGTAGGCTGAACAAACTAACAAAAGACACGGGTTCAAATCCGTCTACACCAAATATATTTCAGGTAAGCTAAACAAATTAGCAAAAAAGAAGTGTTCAAAGCCGTCCACACCAAATTCACTTCAGGTAGGCCAAAACAAACTAGCAAAAGACATGGGTTCAAAACCATCTACACCAAATCCACATCAGGTAGGCTAAACATGTCAACAACAGACACGGGAGCCATCAACACCAAATCCACATCAGGTAGGCTAAACATGCCAACAACAGACACGGGTTTAGAGCCATCTACACCAAATCCACATCAGGTAGGCTTAACATGCCAACAACAGACACGGGTTTAGAGCCATCTACACCAAATCCACATCAGGTAGGCTAAACATGTCAACAACAGACACGGGAGCCATCAACACCAAATCCACATCAGGTAGGCTAAACATGCCAACAACAGACACGGGTTTAGAGCCATCTACACCAAATCCACATCAGGTAGGCTTAACATGCCAACAACAGACACGGGTTTAGAGCCATCTACACCAAATCCACATCAGGTAGGCTAAACATGCCAACAACAGACACGGGTTTAGAGCCATCTACACCAAATCCACATCAGGTAGGCTGAACATGCCAGCAACAGACACGGGTTTAGAGCCATCTACACCAAATCCACATCAGGTAGGCTAAACAAACCAACAACAGACACGGGTTCAGAGCCATATACACCAAATCCACATCAGGTAGGCTGAACAAACCAACAACAGACACGGGTTTAGAGCCATCTACACCAAATCCACATCAGGTAGGCTAAACATGTCAACAACAGACACGGGAGCCATCTACACCAAATCCACATCAGGTAGGCTAAACAAACCAACAACAGACACGGGTTTAGAGCCATCTACACCAAATCCACATCAGGTAGGCTAAACATGTCAACAACAGACACGGGAGCCATCTACACCAAATCCACATCAGGTAGGCTAAACATGTCAACAACAGACACGGGTTCAGAGCCATATACACCAAATCCACATCAGGTAGGCTAAACATGCCAACAACAGACACGGGTTTAGAGCCATCTACACCAAATCCACATCAGGTAGGCTAAACAAACCAACAACAGACACGGGTTTAGAGCCATCTACACCAAATCCACATCAGGTAGGCTAAACATGTCAACAACAGACACGGGTTCAGATCCATCAACACCAAATCCACATCAGGTAGGCTAAACATGCCAACAACAGACACGGGTTCAGAGCCATCCACACCAAATCCACACCAGGTAGGCTAAACATGTCAACAACAGACACGGGTTTAGAGCCATCTACACCAAATCCACATCAGGTAGGCTAAACATGTCAACAACAGACACGGGAGCCATCTACACCAAATCCACATCAGGTAGGCTAAACATGCCAACAACAGACATGGTTCAGATCCATCTACACCAAATCCACATCAGGTAGGCTAAACAAACCAACAACAGACACGGGTTCAGAGCCATCTACACCAAATTCACATCAGGTAGGTCAAACATGCCAACAACAGACACGGGTTCAGAGCCATCTATGTCAGGTAGGCTAAACTAACCAACAAGATAATATTATATGGGTTCAGAGCCATCTACACCAAATCCACATCTGGTAAATAAACAAACCAACAAGAGACACGGGTTCAAAGCCGTCTACACCAAGTCTTTGTCAGGTAGGCTAAACAAAGTAACAAGAAACAGCGTTCACTAAATCAACGTCAAATGAATAAAGTTACGTGGCAAGTATGTGAGCCCATATCTACCTATGGAAATCAATCCCTTGTAACATTCTCACTCAACTATCGATTAACATATCATTAATATCAGTACTTATAAAACTGAATAGGATTTTCTGGTGTGTTTTAAGTACCAAGCGACCTAACAGAATATAATAGTGAGATAGATCTGTTATAACTAGTTATGTTTTTTTCAGCTTGTGGTGGCGAGTTCACATCCGAGCATGGAGCGTTTAACAGCCCTGGCTACCCGGATAGTTACCAGGTGAACATAGACTGTGTCTGGATGATCACCGCCTCACCTGGAAATAAAATCACACTCTCATTCAGGTAGCACCAATAGTTATAACCCTTACACTGTTGAAAAACCGTACTCTGCGAAAATATTTTAACCCTTGTATTTCTGAATTGTCTGTGAGTATTTTTCATTCATTTGAAGCTGGCATTGCTGACGCAAATTCCAGCTTCAAATGAATGAAAAATAATATTATTTTTGAAAAATAGACATCTTCCAAATTATATTATTTGATTAACTGAGCATGTACCACAATATTGTTACATATTTTAGTGGTATTGTATTTATTCTGAAATTTGCTTAAAAACGTATATATACGGTCTTAGCAGCACAAGGGGGTTGATAAAGACTATGTGGAAACCAAAGCGGCATTTACTTTGAACACGTCATACTTCGCACTTGCTGCTTCCTTTCATAGATATATCTTTATTTTAGTCCAAAGAACGCTAGTAATAAACATTTGAGCAGTAAACATTTGATACAATTCACATGTTCTCAACCCTTGTCCTGCTAGGCCCGTATATATACGGTTTAACCCTTGTCCTGCTAGGCCCGTATATATACGGTTTAGCCCTTGTCCTGCTAGGCCCCTATATATACGGTTTAACCCTTGTCCTGCTAGGTCCGTATATATACGGTTTAACCCTTGTCCTGCTAGGCCCGTATAAATACGGTTTAACCCTTGTCTTGCTAGGCCCGTATATATACGGTTTAACCCTTGTCCTGCTAGGCCCGTATAAATACGGTTTAACCTTTGTCTTGCTAGGCCCGCATATATACGGTTTAACCCTTGTTCTGCTAGGCCCGTATAAATACGGTTTAACCCTTGTCTTGCTAGGCCCGTATATATACGGTTTACCCTTGTCCTGCTACGCTCGTATACGATTTTAAGCAGATTTTAAGCCAAATTATATGACACTCAAAATGGATAATATAGTTTGTGGTAGACGCTCAGTTAGTCAAATAACTCAATTTAAAGGATGTATATTTTCAAAAAAATAGATATATTTTTCTTCATTTGACAGCTTCAAATGACAAAAATAAGATTGAATTAATTCAGTAGGACAAGGTTTAAAGGGTTACATATTATTTTAACACAATTTATCTTCTTTTTTCTGTTGTCAGCTTTTTTCAGTTGGAAGCTGGTGACCAGTATTGTAACCATGACTACGTAGAGGTCAGGGAAACTGGAGCAGCAGGTTCTGTACTTGGCCGCTACTGTGGAAACCAGATACCTAACATCACAATGGCAACAAACCTATGGGTGCGTTTCCGTAGTGACCAAGACATGCCAGGACAAGGTTTTATGGCAACATATAATACGAGTGAGTGGTCATGGTGTTGTGTAATGTCTTTTAACTGAATGAAATATAATGGCATTCAGGTTGAAGGTTAATGGTGTAATTATAATGACATTTAGTTTGGGGATTAATGGTGTAATTATATTGACATTCAGGTTGAAGGTTAATGGTGTAATTATAATGACATTCAGGTTGAAGGTTAATGGTGTAATTATATTGACATTTAGTTTGGGGATTAATGGTGTAATTATATTGACATTCAGGTTGAGGGTTAATGGTGTAATTATATTGACATTACGGTTGGGGATTATTGGTGTAATTATAATGACATTTCGGTTGGGGAGTAATGGTGTAATTATATTCCACTTTGTGGTGGTGAGTAATCTGAAGATACAGCGCGAATGGCTTTACCCCTCTACCACCTGACCTGTACCCCTCTGACAACTCTATCCCCCTCTATCACTATAGCTTTCACCTACCCCTCTACCCCGTGACCTACCCTGACTATAATTGAGTGTATATCTTCCTCTGACACCCCTCTCTCCCCCTCTATCCCTATACCCTTCACCTACCCCTCTACCTCGTGACCTACCCTGACTATAATTGAGTGTTTATCTTCCTCTGACACCCCTCTATCCCCCTCTATCCCTATACCCTTCACCTACCCCTCTACCCCGTGACCTACCCTGACTATAATTGAGTGTATATCTTCCTCTGACACCCCTCTATCCCCCTCTATCCCTATACCCTTCACCTACCCCTCTACCCCGTGACCTACCCTGACTACAATTGAGTGTTTCTCTTCCAGTTTACGGAGGTGATTTATCTGGGGATACAGGGCAGGTAGCTTCTCCTCTCTACCCCCTGACCTACCCTGACCTATACCTTTGACCTACCCCCCCCCCCTCCACCTATCCCTCTACGCCCTGACCCACCCTGATTATAATCGATCGTTTCTCTTCCAGTTTACGGAGGTGATTTATCTGGGGACAAGGTAAGGTAGCTTCTCTTCTCTACCCCCTGAGCTATTCTGACCTATCCCTCTACCCCCTGACCCCCCCCCCCCCCTATCGACCTACCCTTCTACCCCCTGACCCACCCTGACTATAATTGACTATAATTGAGTGTTTCTCTTCCAGTTTACGGAGGTGATTTGTCTGGGGATACAGGGCATGTAGCTACTCCTCTCTTCTCCCTGACCTACCCTGACCTATCCCTCTACCCCCTGATCTATACCCCCCCCCCCCCCGATCTACCCCTCTACCCCCCTGACCTACACTGACTATAATTGAGTGTTTCTCTTCCAGTTTACGGAGGTGATTTATCCGGGGATACAGGGCAGGTAGCTTCTTCTCTCTACTCCCTGACCTAGCCTGACCTATCCCTCTGCCCCCTTATCTACCCCCCCCCCCCGACCTACCCCTCTACCCCCCTGACCCACCCTGATTATAATTGACTATAATTGAGTGTTTTTCTTCCAGTTTACGGAGGTGATTTGTCTGGGGATACAGGGCAGGTAGCTTCTCCTCTCTACCCCTGACCTACCCTGACCTACCTCTCTACCCCTGACCTACCCTGACCTATTCCTCTGACCTATCCCCCCCCCCCGACCTACCCCTCTATCCCCTGACCCACCCTGACTATAATTGACTATAATTGAGTGTTTTTCTTCCAGTTTACGGAGGTGATTTATCTGGGGATACAGGGCAGGTAGCTTCTCCTCTCTACCCCCTGACCTACCCTGACCTACCTCTCTACCCCCTGACCTACCATGACCTATCCTTCCACCCCCTGATCTACCCCCCCTCCCCTCCCGACCTACCCCTCTACCCCCTGACCCACCCTGACTATAATTGACTATAATGGAGTGTTTCTCTTCCAGTTTACGGAGGTGATTTATCTGGGGATACAGGGCAGGTAGCTTCTCCTCTCTACCCCCTGACCTACCTTTCTACCCCCTGACCTACCATGACCTATCCCTCTACCCCCTGATCTACCCCCCCCCCCCCTCCCCTCCCGACCTACCCCTCTACCCCCTGACCCACCCTGACTATAATTGACTATAATGGAGTGTTTCTCTTCCAGTTTACGGAGGTGATTTATCCGGGGATACAGGGCAGGTAGCTTCTCCTCTCTACCCCCTGACCTACCCTAACAACGTGGACTACCAATGGAGCATCACTACCTCTATCAACACCCGCGTCTCTATCAGCTTCATCACGATGGATGTCCATGGCAGGACTTACTCTGGACAGTGCTTCTATGACTATGTCAAGGTCAGCCTCACCCCATTAAACATGTCACGTTCACCTGACGTTGGCTTGTGCTGAACCAACGTCACAGACAGTGGCTCACCATTAACTGATACAGCATGGGGGATGACTTTAGACGTCAGCATTATGATGTCTAAAGTCGAACCCTGCACTGTAAGAGTAAACCAATTTAAATTGGCCGTAGACCTATAGCATCATTCTGACCTCAGAGAGAGCGGGGTTCACCTGAGTGACATCTATGTGTGGAGAATGCCATAGCATAGGTATTCAAATGAATCGGAAAGAGCTAACTAAGACATTTATGATGATTTCATTTTGAAAAAAAATATTTAAAATTTGTTTAAATAGAACAAAATAGTGATAAAGATTTGTTTAAGTTATAAAAAGGAATGACATTCGACATACTGTATATCTGGTTTTATTCGTGAGTTTTTCATTTTCGTGAATTTCGTGAGGAGGACAACTTCGCGAATTCAAGAATCTCTTGAAAATTATTTTTAGATTAGCGCTACTAAAGAAAAATGAAATTTTACGTATTCCAAGCTTCGTGAAAACTCTCAAAATCAGAAATTCGCGAAAATTTAAACGCTCTAACGTTTCTTTATAGACCTCTTTTTATTTTTTTGCAGCTTCTTGACGGTGACAATGAGCTGGGGACATACTGTGGCACACAGCTTCCCAATTCAGTAACAGCTCCTAGCAACCAGGTCACCGTCACTTTCCACTCGGATAGTTCTGTGAATGGACAGGGATTTCTACTGGAATGGCGTGCCATACCTGACCAGGATCAAGTATTACCTCTAACACCACTTGGTGAGTGGCATACTCAGCTTTTTATTGGATGTCTTCATTTAGGTGATCATTGCATAACCGCGGCTTGGCTGCCAATAAAATATTTGATTTTGTTTTAATTCCTGCATCTGATTGTGGGGTTTATGTTTGGCGTCTAACTATACACTTTGTTTTAGTTCCTGTACATGATTGCGGTGGAGAACTTGTGGCGTCTAACTACACACTTTGTCTTACTTCCAGTGATTGTGGGGAGAACGTGTAGCGTCTTTTTAAACTATAAACTTTGTTTTAGTTCACATGTACATGATTGTGGGGAGAGATTGTATTGTCTAACTATACACTGTGTACATGATTGTGCGGAGAATGTGTGGCCTATAACTATAGACTTTTAATTTGTTGTTAGTTCTCTATGATTGTGGGGAGAACTTGTGGTGTCTAACTACGCAGCAAGCACAAAACATATGTATAACATTTGTACAGCGACGGCCCAACGTCTTCGACGTTGGTCCAACATTGTACAAATAGTATACACATGTTTTGTGTTTACTGGGTGTAGACTTTGTTTCAGCTCCTGTACATGATTGTGGTGAAAAGCTTGTGGCATCTAACTACATACACACTTTGTTTTAGTTCCTGTACATGATTGTGGTGGAGAACTTGTGGCATCTAACTACACACAGACCATACAGTCACCAGGATTCCCCGACACATACCCATCAAACCTTAACTGCCAGTGGGTGATCCGAGCTCCGGCCGCAGAGAGAATCTGGTTCAATTTCACCAGTCTAGATCTGGAGCAAAGCTTCTTGTGCAACTACGATTATGTGCTATTTTCCGGTATGTATAGCAATTAGGATTTTGTACTGGACAGTTTTAAATAAATTAAAGAAATGTCAAAGAATATTGTAACATTACAGAATCTCTTAATTATAACACAACACGAAACTTTGAGTGGACAAAGCAGATGGCATATACAACATGAATAAAAACATCAGAATAGAAATCCAGACAATTTATTGTCCTCTTCTTGAAATAGTCTGGTATGGAGAAAACATAAAAAATGCTGAAGACGCCGTTTATTAAAACTTGAATGTTATATATGTTTGTCAATACAGGACAAGACTATATACTGCGATTAGCCCTTGAATGTTATATATTTGTCAATGCAATACAAGACAAGACTATATAACGTGATTAGCACTTGAATGTTATATATTTGTCAATGCAAGACAAGACTATATAACGTGATTAGCCCTCGAATGTTATATATTTGTCAATGCAATACAAGACAAGACTAAATTTATACTTTGAAACTTGTAGCCCTTATAATGCCTCAAAGCATCATTTTGAACTTTTGAAAACTGTTTTTCCACCTCTGAGGGTGGGAGCATTTTGATTCTCCACTTCTAAGGGTGAAAACATTTTGATTTTCAACCTCTTCTAAGGGTGAGAACATTTTGATTTTCCACTTCTAAGGGTGAGAGCATTTTGATTTTCCATCTCTATGGTCGAGATCATTTTGATTTCCCACCTCTATGGTCGAGAGCATTTTGATTTTCCACCTCTATGGGTGAGAACATTTTAATTTTCCACCTCTACCGTCGGAACATATTCATGAAGCTGTTTAACCCTTTGCCTGCTGATCACGACAATAGTCGTTTTTAATCTATTTTATTATCCGATTAAACCACTGTTATTGGACACAACCTCAAGTGGTTGAAAATTAGTGATTTGATTGACTAATAAAACAGTTTTGTCATTGATAGTGCTATATTTTGTTACACAGAGATGGGCAATACCAGGCACCGTAGGTTTTGTACGTCTGATGGTGAGATGACCTTGTACTCCTACACAGACCAGGTCACTGTGACCTTCAGCACTGACTCCTCTGTCAACCGAACAGGTTTCTCATTGGACTATCATACAGGTAAACCTGCATTGGCTTTAACTCTCACAGCTCTGACATAAGTTCAACCCTTACAATGCCGACTTAATTTGAACTTTGAATACCAAAAGTTTAACCCTTGCAGTGCGGGGGTCGACTTTAGACGTAAGAATTTGACGTCTGTAGACGTCTGTAGACATGTTTTTTTCATAGTTTGTGGAGGGCTTATTGTCATTATCTTTGCCCCCGTAGTTTTACTCATATTTTTTTCACAGCTTGTGGAGGGCTTATTGTCATTATCTTTGCCCCCGTAGTTTCACTCATGTTTTTTTCACAGTTTGTGAAGGATTTATTGTCATTATCTTTGCCCCCGTAGTTTTACTCATATTTTTTTCACAGCTTGTGGAGGGCTTATTGTCATTATCTTTGCCCCCGTAGTTTCACTCATGTTTTTTTCACAGTTTGTGGAGGGATTATTGTCATTATCTTTGCCCCCGTAGTTTTTCTCATATTTTTTTCACAGTTTGTGGAGGGCTTATTGTCATTATCTTTGCCCCTCTAGTTTTACTCATGTTTTTTTCACAGCTTGTGGAAGATTTATTGTCATTATTGTTATTATCTTTGCCCCCCATAGTTTTACTCATGTTCGTTGTCACAGCCTGTGGAGGCCTTATTTTCATTATCTTTGCCGGAAGGCTTTTTGTCATTATCTTTGCCCCTCTAATTTTACTCATGTGTTCTCACAGCTTGTGGAGGGCTTATTGTCATTATCTTTGCCCCGTAGTTTTACTCATGTTTTTTCATAGTTTGTGGAGGACTTATTGTCACTATCTTTGCCCCGTAGTTTTACTCATGTTTTTTCATAGTTTGTGGAGGACTTATTGTCATTATCTTTGCCCCGTAGTTTTACTCATGTTTTTTCATAGTTTGTGGAAGACTTATTGTCATTATCTTTGCCCCGTAGTTTTACTCATGTTTTTTCATAGTTTGTGGAGGACTTATTGTCATTATCTTTGCCCCGTAGTTTTACTCATGTTTTTCCATAGCTTGTGGAGGACTTATTGTCATTATCTTTGCCCCGTAGTTTTACTCATGTTTTTTCATAGTTTGTGGAGGACTTATTGTCATTATCTTTGCCCCGTAGTTTTACTCATGTTTTTTCATAGTTTGTGGAGGACTTATTGTCATTATCTTTGCCCCGTAGTTTTACTCATGTTTTTTCATAGTTTGTGGAGGACTTATTGTCATTATCTTTGCCCCGTAGTTTTACTCATGTTTTTTCATAGTTTGTGGAGGACTTATTGTCACTATCTTTGCCCCGTAGTTTTACTCATGTTTTTTCATAGTTTGTGGAGGACTTATTGTCATTATCTTTGCCCCGTAGTTTTACTCATGTTTTTTCATAGTTTGTGGAGGACTTATTGTCATTATCTTTGCCCCGTAGTTTTACTCATGTTTTTTCATAGTTTGTGGAGGACTTAGTGTCACTATCTTTGCCCCGTAGTTTTACTCATGTTTTTTCATAGTTTGTGGAGGACTTATTGTCACTATCTTTGCCCCGTAGTTTTACTCATGTTTTTTCATGGCTTGTGGAGGATTTATTGTCAGTATCTTTTTACTCATGTTTTTTTCACAGCTTGTGGAGGGATTATTTCTGGTGAGAATGGAGGTGTTATTGAGAATCCCGGCTACCCAGGGGTATACCCCACCAGCACGAACTGTACCTGGACCGTGGTGGTACGACCCGGGCGTACCATACGTCTCAGCACGGAGGGGTTCAGTTTACCCGCTGGATCTCAGGGACAGTGTAATGCTGACTATGTGCAGGTAATTAACCTTGCAATGCGGGGACCGTCTTTATACGTCAGAATCTGACGTCTTTATACGTCAGAATATGACGTCTTTCTACGTCGGAATCTGACGTCTTTATACGTCAGAATCTGACGTCAGACGTCAGATTCTGATGTATGAAGATGATCCCTGCACAAATACGTCAGATTCTGACATATAATACTGTCTCCACGCTAAAAGAATTGAAATATTTATTATTTCCATAGACACATATCATAGGTATTCAAATGAAGCAGAAAAAGCTAGCTAAGACATTTATGGTGGTTTCAAATAAAAAAACACCTTTGGTCTCCATGGTTTCAAGTAAAAGTCACTTTAAATTTGTCACTTTTGCGTTGCATGCTTTTCGCTAATTACTCACGCAATTTTCATCCGATTGTCATGAAATTTGACAAGCATTATTTTCTAGTCTTACGGCAACTTCCCTGAAAATTTTAAGGAAAAATATTATGTAGTATAAAAGTTAGACCATTTGACATGTAGTAAATTTGAATTATGTCGCTCCTTTATAAAACCATTAATTGCATTCAGCTTTAATCTCGAAATTCTACTACATGTCAAATGGTCTAACTTTTGAAATCCTTACTCAAATTTCACGAAATTTTCAGGGTAGTTGCAATGAGTGCCTGCAAAATTTCATATAAATTGATCAAGAATTGATTTTAAAATCGGCGAAAAACACCCAACGCTGGTGGAAGTTGACTGCAACTATATACACGAATATCTCAGCGCTTAAAGGGATAATCCATCAATCAAACACTCCACTCGACAATTGATTGATAAACAACACCTGTATCAATCTATCAAGCCTGATAGATTTTTTATATCCAAATTATAATCTGTGCTCCTTCTGTATAAATTGATTTGTAGGACATGTATATGTTGGTGACGACCATCTTTTGAAACTCTGCAGTTGTATATTTCATTGAATGTTTGATTGATTGACAGCGGTATGGACAATAGTGTTTCAGCAAATGTTTATTTAAGCACCCCTGATCCCATCGAGATGCTTATGATGCTGTGTATTTTTTTCGCCAAAGCCTTCGCCGCCTCTGCGGGCATATTCACAAATATTTTTTTGGAATTATGACTTATATACCTGAGAAATTCTTCACATATTGTTGGCACGCTGCTACAAAAGGACATTTTTCCAAGCCACACAAAAACACTTTTTTTGTTAGTAGGGGTTTTGAGATCACCGTCCAAAAACTTGTGAATGAGATATCTTATGATCTGCTAGTTGGATCACATTTAAAGTGATGTAAATGTATTACTGTATGGCCAGTAGTGCACCATGTATATAATACAGAAAGGGAGATGGCACAGTGGTTAGAGCGTAGCACTTTGCAATTAGCCACTGCCTGTCGCATGAGTTCAAGGCTCGGTGGGTGGAAGATTTTCAGAGAAATATCATGTTTCTCTCCTCTCAACGCTGGGACAACCCTCAAATGCTTCACTCAGGTGTAAATGAGTATCTGGTGGGACAGAGATGGTAATTGCTGTACGAGAAGTTACTAGCGCCACATGGCTGCAGTGTTGTATGCTCCTCGGGGATTTAAAATGGAACATGAATGAACAGGTCCAATGACCAGGGATAATATGCTATGAGGCGCCATGAGCTGTTATAGGCTGGATATGTGCGCCATGTAAATACCCGCCTTATTATTATTATTATACGTTGTAGATGTATAACGGCATGGACAGCACTGCACCAGCCTGGGGAATGATAGTGGAGTCTACTGTGGCACACTATACGCCATGTAAATACCCGTCTTATTATTATTATTATATTTGTAGATGTATAATGGCATGAACAGCACTGCACCAGCTCTGGGGAATGATGGTGGAGTCTACTGTGGCACACTGTACGCCATGTAAATGCCCGCCTTATTTTTATATTTGTAGATGTATAACGGCATGGACAGCACTGCGCCAGCTCTGGGGAATGATGGTGGAGTCTACTGTGGAACACTGTGCGCCATGTAAATACCCGCCTTATTATTATATTTGTAGATGTATAACGGCATTGACAGCACTGCACCAGCTCTGGGGGATGATGGTGGAGTCTACTGTGGCACACTATGCGCCATGTAAATACCCGCCTTATTATTATTATTATACTTGTAGATGTATAACGGCATGGACAGCACTGCACCAGCTCTGGGGGATGATGGTGGAGTCTACTGTGGCACACTATGCGCCATGTAAATGCCCACCTTATTATTATTATTATATTTGTAGATGTATAACGGCATGGACAGCACTGCACCAGCTCTGGGGGATGATGGTGGAGTGTACTGCGGCACACTATACACAACGCTCGTCAGCTCTGATAACAGCATTACAATCAGCTTTGTATCTGATACTATCCCAGATACCTCATCTGGCTTCAGATTAAGATTTTCTGAGATCGGCTTAGGCTGCGGGGGGCACAGGTAAGTCCTCCGTAACATTATTGTATTTCTATTATAGCGACACAACCAGGATAAAATCATCAAAAAATCAGTATTTTTATTTTGGCTTCTTTATTTAGTCATGAGATGTGAACATATCCATAATAATAATAATAATAAAGTTCTATAGCGCCTAAATCCTCGGTGATCCGAGCTCGGAGGCACGACAAACATAATCGTAATCCGACTCATAGTTCCAAAAACTGTTTGCGTTTGTCGTCTGGGCCAACCGGACCACCGAGGACTTGAGTCAGAAAAGCCTGACCAAAAAATATGTTTTCAATTTCTTCCGGAAACGAATTTGTGTTTTCGCAGAGCGAATTTCTAAAGGAAGTTCATTCTAAAGTCTAGGTGCAGCAACAGAAAAGGCCCTGCTTTCTACCGCGGTTCTGACCCGTGGAACATTCAGCTGATCTAAATCACTAGAACGAAGTGTCCGTACGTTTCGCGATGGCTGAAGCATGTTTCGAATATATACTGGTTGTCCACTGGTCCGAGCCTGGTAGGTCAGGGAACACAATTTAAATTTGATCCTGTAACGAACAGGAAACCAGTGCAAAGATTTTAGAAGAGGAGTTATGTGCCAAAAACGAGGAGAATTTGTTACAACACACGCCAAACAGTTTTGTACACCCTGCAGCTTAGATATCTCCTTTTCAGTGACGTTGAAAAGGACAAAGTTACAATAGTCCAGCTTGCTACCTATCAAAGAAGTTGCAATTGTTTATTAACAGATGGTGTTAAAAAGCACCTTATTTTACGCATGTCATGTATATGATAGTAGCAAGTACGAGATATACCAGATATATGACTCTTAAAATTTAAAGCACTGTCAAAGACTATGCCAAAGTTTCTAGCAGATGGAGAAGGATTTACTTACTGTGCCAACAATCTTGTTTGAAAACATTTCGAAAAATTTTCACGCTGCACTTTAGATCCAATTAATAAAAATTCGGTCTTATCAGGGTTAAGTTTTAATTTCCTTGATGACATCCAAGAAGACACGTCCTGAAGACATTTTGTGAGAATTTCCAAAGAAATATCGGGATTTTTTAGCGAAAGAGATAAATATATCTGGGTATCGCTTGCGTAAAGATGATGGTTGCCATTGTGTCTCTGAATTACATAGCTAAGGGGGGTAGTGTAGAGAGTATATAACATGGGCCGAGGACGGATCCTTGGGGAACCCCACACGCGACTTCGGCTGGACTGGATAAACTGTCCATTAGTTTCACCTTCTATTTACGATCTGACAAGTAGGACACAAACCATTCAAGGGCGCACAAACCATTCAAGGGCGATACCAACGATACCATACCAAGTTGACAAGAGATTGGTGATACTGCTGTGGTCCAGAGTGTCGAAAGCAGCAGACAGACCTAACAGAGTAAGTGCAGTGACCCTTCCCTCGTCCATATTCAAAATAATGTGATTTTTAACTTTGAGTAAGGCCGTTTAAGTAGAATGACTGATACTGATTTGATAGATCGATTTGCTATAACTTATTTTTATGCTTTTTGATACAAAGTTTAGGTTTGACACTGGTCTGTAATTTTTCATGTCATCTTTTGATAAAGATGGCTTTTTGAGTAGAGACATAATAAATTAACCATTTGTGTGATTGGAACCAACAAAACATCTAAGCAAGATTTTAA
This sequence comes from Flabesymbios commensalis, assembly GCA_964017125.1. NCBI lineage: Eukaryota > Metazoa > Annelida > Polychaeta > Terebellida > Flabelligeridae > Flabesymbios > Flabesymbios commensalis. The sequence goes on from OZ024918.1 coordinate 1,459,631, forward strand.
CAACTCAGTAGGGATCGGATCAAGATCGCACGTTTTGCTAGGTGAATTTATAATTAGTTTCCTCACTTCTTCAGCAGTAGCTAGTTCAAAACAAGTCATACGTGATTTAACTGTCGGAGCTTTAATGTCCGGCATATTATGAACGTCGTTGGTAAAATTCATACGTATTTTCTCGATTTTGTCCATGAAAAATTTCGAAAACAATTCAGAAAGTGATTTTATATCAGAAAATGCTGGGATAAATGTGGACTGTGTTCTGTGAAGAATATTGTTTATAGTTTTTCAAAGTGTTCGTGGATTTTCTGAGGTTTTGTTGATACAATCTGCATAATATCTACGCCGTGCATCGCTCATCATTTTATTACAAAGATTTGCCTCTTTCTGTACCTCGATCTATCTAGGCATGATCGAGTCCTTCGCCAAATTCGTTCTAACTTTTGACGAAGTCGTTAAGCCAATTTAATTTTCATTGTCATCCATGGATTTGGGGTTTTAGGCGTGATTTTCTTAGTCTTGATCGGCACGTACCTATCTAAGAGAGATTTTAGAACCGTGTGATATTGTTTAATGTCTGAAATAAAATCTGTAGGAGGTATGCCTTTAACACATCTGTTTGAAAAACACTTTTTGATTGGATGAGAAATAAGTTTCACACCAACATCGGCTATCGCTGTCATATGATCAGATAGACCATCAGATGGTTGTCAGTCTTTATCAAGTCACACGCTGGTCGAGTAATAAACAGGTCGAGCCTGTCCCCATGAAAGTGGGTGGGGAAGTCAACATGTTGACGCAGACCAAAAGATGTTAACAAATCTGTAAAAGTGGTGGTATGATTTGATGGACGATCTAAACGTAAATTAAAATTACCCAAAATAAACAATTCTCCTGGAAAAGATGACATGTTTTCCAGGAGATCTTGGAATTGTTCAAAGACTAATGTAGGATAACCCAGGTGTCTGTATAGACAGATGACTTGTGCGCAAAAAGACGATGATGTTATTTTACAGCACATGGCCTCGAAACTTAAAAATTGTGACATTTTTCACCTTGTGACATTTAAATGGTCCGCCACCATCATAGCCACACCCCCACCTGTTTTACCTTGACGAGGCTGGTGAATGAGCTTGAACCCTTGCGGTGCTAGGTCGGCCAGGCCAGCTGATGTCTCTTTGGGCGACAACCACGTTTCTGTGATAGCCACCACATGAAGCTTTTTAGTCTGAAAAACTTGCACATTTTTAAGTTAAAGATCGAACGTTTAACGTGGCCATTCGTATAAAATCGGAACCAGACGGACCAGGGTTCAAACTGACCAGTAAACTGACCAGTAAAATGAGCGTGGCAGTACAGAAATTGGAATTGGAAGAAAAAGCAATCTTATGTTCGTACACATGTACAGACATGACAGCTTCAGTGTGAACGTCTCTCTCCAATGTGTGACATGTAACGAAAATGTGCATCTGAAACATTGTCTCTATTTACAACAGATGATGCTAAGAGAAATAGCAAGAAAAAATACAAACATGATATTATGTATAATAGTTTGATGGTTTGAATATTGTAAAAACACATAAAAAACACGCTGTATACAGATAATATATTTAGGCCTGATACATGAATATCGAAAAAAAAATTTATTCCATGATGGGATGTGTGTGATGCAGAGGCGTGTGAAACGCAAGAAATTGTAGATTGTTTACACTCACCGTCACCCTCTGGATCCTGCGTGTACAGTTGGTATAACGGTATACCTAATTGTGACTAGAATTGCAGAAGTCTTTTCAATTTTGGGCTGCTGTGGCAACGTAGCAAGTGTGCCGAAAACCCCGTTTATCAGTTATTTCCGTATTTCTTATTTTGGACATGCATATCCGAAATTAAATTTCGTCGTTATTTCTTGCTTAACTGGCAAATGCACAACATAAAATTTTAAAAAAAAACCTACGCACTATTGGTCTATATGGACGTGTTGATATGTTATGGCCACATCAAGGGGCCAGAATACAAATGCTGCTTTTTTATGATTTCAGTCTCATTTAATCCTTATACCGTCACTAAACACGACTATAATCTTTTTTAAATTTGTTTTATTAGCCTCGCAAACCACTGTTTAAGGGAACGAAATGGGTGTTTAATATCAATATATGCAAATGTTTGGTTTCAAATTTAACAAATATGAGTAATTTTCACCCATTTCGTCCCCTTCGTTTAAGGGAACGAAATGGGTGTTTAAATTAATATCAATATATGCAAATGTTTGGTTTCAAATTTAACAAATATGAGTAATTTTCACCCACTTGAAGTTGTGGGTCGCGGTAGCGAGACACAACTTCAAGTGTAAATTTTAATTCTTTAATTTAGTTAATTGCTGTCAATCAATGGATCCCATTCACCACTCTCAAATCACTAGCTATAATAATAGTCTGTCCTAAGGTGGAGGATGGTCCAAAATGAAAGTTAGCTTTTCAATATCAAATTTGTATCTAGTCATTTGGCAACAACCCGGAAGGTTTCGCGAAATTCCATTGAACATTTCAAAAGTTAGACCATTTGACATGTAACGCAATTCTGAGAATAAACCGGAATGAAGTTAATGGGTTTATAGAGGAGCGTCATAAATAGATATTTGTACATGTCAAATGGTCTAACTTTTGAACTATACAATATTTTTTACGAAAATTTTTGGATATATACCCAATGACTAGCAAATAGGGCTTACGAAATTTCATGAAAATCGCTTGAGAATTGACTGAGAAGATATCGAAAAGCTAACTTTCATTTTGGACCAGCTTTCACCGTCGACTAATGCACCATTTTCACTTCAATAACACTAATTCACCATTCGTATATCACTAGGTTCAATTTAGTGTCTGAAATCACTGGTTTTAATTCACAGTTCTCGTGTCACTGGTTCTATAACTATTCATGCTTTAGATTATGGCACATCTTTTGTCAGTTCAAGTAGTTTACAACAGATGACTTTACTGTTTGTTAGTTCAGTTACACCAAATGTCCTTGTTGTTTTTTAATTCAGGTAAATTGCACCAAATGACTCCATGTTTTTTGGTTCAGGTAAATTACACCGGATGGCTTTATGGTTTTTAGTTCAGATAAATTACACCAGATGGCTTTATGTTTTTAGTTCAGGTAAATTACGCCAGATGGCTCAATGCTGGTTACTTAGAGTAAATTACACCAGATGGCTCCATGCCTGCTAGTTCAGGTAGCTTGCACCAGATGGCTCCATGTGATTTTGTTGTTTCAGGTACCTGACACCAGATGTCCCCATGAGAATGGTCACCTCTCCTTTCTACCCGGAGAATTACCCGCCACACGTGGACTGCTCGTGGACAGTCACTGCTCCCGCTCATCATAGGATCCGACTAGACTTCATCGGAGAATTCGCTTTAGAAACAGATCCAAAGTGAGTATGGCTGACTTTTAGGTCAACAGTAAAGTGAGTAGAGGTGACTCCTAGGTCAACAGAAACGTGAGTAGAGGTGACTCCTAGTTCAACTGAAAAGTGAGAAGAGGTGACTCTTAGGTCAACAGTAAAGTGAGTGGGTGAGAGAGGTCAACAGTACAGTGAGTAGAGGTGACTCCTAGGTCAACAGTAAAGTGAGTTGGGTGGGAGAAGTCAACTGTAAAGTGAGTAGAGGTGACTCCTAGGTCAACAGTAAAGTGAGTGGGTGAGAGAGGTCAACAGTAAAGTGAGTAGAGGTGACTCCTAGGTCAACAGAAAAGTGAGTAGAGGTGACTCTTAGGTCAACAGTAAAGGGAGTTGGATGAGAGAGGTCAACAGTAAAGTGAGCAGAGGTGGCTCCTAGGTCAACAGTAAAGTGAGTTGGGTGGGAGAGGACCTCTCTCACCCCACTCACTGTACTGTCACTTTACTGTTGACCTAAAAGTCACCTTTACTCACTGGACTGTTGAGTCCAGTGAGTAAAGGTGACTTTTAGTTGAACAGTAAAGTGACAGTACAGTGAGTGGGGTGAGAGAGGTCAACAGTAAAGTGAGTCAGCATAGAGGTGACTCCCATGTCAACAGTGGGATGAATATGGCTGACGTTTAGGTCAACAGTGAAGTGAGTAGAGTTGGCTTTTAGGTCAACAGTACACTCAGCACGGTGTATGTTGTCCCCGATATAGACACACCACAGCCCGTGCGTCTCAAACTGCCGAAAGCTCACGAATTGCCAGACGGGATGGCAGTGCATGGACGGACATCACACTTTGCTCTGTATGGAGTGTAGATCAACAGTGGAGTGAATAAATGTGTCTTTGTGATAATTGATGGATAACAAATAATTGGGTTCCCAATAATCAATGAAGACGTGTTATTTATGTATTTCTATCTGTAACTATGACTACGTTGTTTATTTCTAGTTGTCACTATTACCACGTTGTTTATTTCTAGTTGACTATGACTACGTTGATTATTTTCAGCTGTCAGCATGACTACGTTGCTGTGTATGATGGCGGTTCACAGATATCCCCGTTACTAGGGCAATACTGTGGCAGAGAGGTTCCATCCACTGTGAGAACCAGTGACCACATCTTGTATGTGAGGTTCAGATCTGACAGCAATACAGTCTACGCAGGGTTCAACGCCACCATACAAATAGGTATTAATCCTTAAAGCGTGGTAACACATCGCAACCAAATAATTTTTATCAATTTGAAATCATCATAAATGTCTTAGTTAGCTCTTTTTGATTCATTTGAATACCTATGTTTTTGGTCTACGGCCAATAGAAATATGTTTACTCTTACAGCGCAGGGATCAAACTTTAGTCGTCAGAATCTGACGTCTACAGACGTCAGATTCTGACGACTAAAGTTGATCCCCGCACTGTAAGAGTTAATCTCCTACTAGATCCACACAAATAAAGTTATTTATTGGCGTAATACATTTGGATTCAATATTACGCCTGAAACTATAGTGAATAAAGTGGGGGGCTAGATTGGTCGCGAAGGACATTATACTTCTAAAGTTTACACCTAAAGATTTGCCAAATTTGAATCACAATTTGAATTCATTCCTTTCTAGAATTCGCTTAATCTACTAGTCCAGTTGACTGATTCAATGACATGATTGATCAGAATTTTGACTTTCATTTCTGCTCTTTTTATTATATAACCCCAACACAGCATCCTCCTTTATGAAATTTCAAATGTTATTTTTTTAGTATATTCTAGCTCAGCACCATTTACAATAAATTAATCTGCCCTGTGTTTAGGCCTGTAAGTCAATAAAATAATCACTTGCTAGTGGACAATAATAGGTGAAATAAATGTACATTACCATCAAATCGGTCATCTAGAAATATCGCCACCCTTAAATGTGAGCTGTGAAATAAATATGGAGGATGTTCACCCCACCCTTTTTATTTATATTGTATAAATTACAGGTGATGAAATTGTTTTTTCAAAATGTCTAAAATTACAACTAAAATTCATTTACAACATGGAATATAGCAAGGGGGTAATATAAAACTACCTACAATTTCAGACTTTTAGACCAACATACAGCTTTAAATGACATCAAAATAAAATAAAACGAATCATCAATTAGATCTTGGTAGATGCTGGGTTGATCAAATAAACAAATTTAGGAAATATTTATTCTGCACAAATATAAATAAATAAGTAAAGGCACTCTTTTCTTACTACTTCATTATACTATTGTAACTATTTCTAAACATTTTGATAAGCATGTTACGTGTATATGCGACGGATGTCTTCCTGTGAGCTTGATCTACTGGTAGTATCTATGTAGAGTTTGTAAAGCAAATAATACATGAAATGTTTATTCCTATTCTCCTGTTATTAGATACCTGTGGTGGGACGTACAATGCCGCTAACGGGTCCATTACAACGCCCGGGTATCCAGAACTGTATCCTAGCAACCAAGATTGTGAGTGGGTCATCCAGGGCCCTGTTGGTCATTACCTGGCCTTCAGCTACACTGGTAGTCTACGCCACTCCAGTCTGACATCTGACAACTGTACTGAAGACTATATGGAGTTCAGGGACTATAACTCCACAGGTATACATCTGATATAACATTAGCCTCCACAGGTATACATCTGATATAAAAATAGCCTCCACAGGTATACATCTGATATAACATTAGCCTCCACAGGTATACATCTAATATAACATTAGCCTCCACAGGTATACATCTAATATAACATTAGCCTCCACAGGTATACATCTAATATAACATTAGCCTCCACAGGTATACAACTAATATAACATTAGCCTCCACAGGTATACATCTGATATAACATTAGCCTCCACAGGTATACATCTGATATAACATTAGCCTCCACAGGTATACATCTAATATAACATTAGCCTCCACAGGTATACATCTGATATAACATTAGCCTCCACAGGTATACATCTGATATAACATCAGCTTTCACAGGTATACATCTGATATAACATTAGCCTCCACAGGTATACATCTGATATAACATTAGCCTCCACAGGTATCAATCTAATATAACATTAGCCTCCACAAGTATACATCTGATATAACATTAGCCTCCACAGGTATACATCTGATATAACATTAGCCTCCACAGGTATACATCTGATATAACATTAGCCTCCACAGGTATACAACTAATATAACATTAGCCTCCACAAGTATACATCTGATATAACATTAGCCTCCACATGTATACATCTAATATAACATTAGCCTCCACAGGTATACATCTGATATAACATTAGCCTCCACAGGTATACATCTGATATAACATTAGCCTCCACAGGTATACATCTGATATAACATTAGCCTCTACAGGTATACATCTAACATTAGCCTCCACAGGTATACATCTGATATAACATTAGGCTCCACAGGTATACATCTCATATAACATTAGGCTCCACAGGTATACATCTGATATAACATTAGCCTCCACAGGTATACATCTGATATAAAATTAGCCTCCACAGGTATAAATCTGATATAACATTAGCCTCCACAGGTATACAACTAATATAACATTAGCCTCCACAGGTATACATCTGATATAACATTAGCCTCCACAGGTATACATCTAACATTAGCCTCCACAGGTATACATCTGATATAACATTAGCCTCCACAGGTATACATCTAACATTAGCCTCCACAGGTATACATCTGATATAACATTAGCCTCCACAGGTATACATCTGATATAACATTAGGCTCCACAGGTATACATCTCATATAACATTAGCCTCCACAGGTATACATCTGATATAACATTAGCCTCCACAGGTATACATCTGATATAACATTAGCCTCCACAGGTATACAACTAATATAACATTAGCCTCCACAGGTATACATCTGATATAACATTAGCCTCCACAGGTATACATCTAATATAACATTAGCCTCCACAGGTATACATCTGATATAACATTAGCCTCCACAGGTATACATCTGATATAACATTAGCCTCCACAGGTATACATCTAATATAACATTATCCTCCACAGGTATACAACTAATATAACATTATCCTCCACAGGTATACATCTGATATAACATTATCCTTCACAGGTATACATCTGATATAACATTAGCCTCCACAGGTATACATCTGATATAACATTAGCCTCCACAGGTATACATCTAATATAACATTAGCCTCCACAGGTATACATCTAACATTAGCCTCCACAGGTATACATCTAATATAACATTAGCCTCCACAGGTATACATCTGATATAACATTAGCCTCCACAGGTATACATCTGATATAACATCAGCTTTCACAGGTATACATCTGATATAACATTAGCCTCCACAGGTATACATCTGATATAACATTAGCCTCCACAGGTATAAATCTGATATAACATTAGCCTCCACAGGTATACATCTGATATAACATTAGCCTCCACAGGTATACATCAGATATAACATTAGCCTCCACAGGTATACATCTGATATAACATTAGCCTCCACAGGTATACAACTAATATAACATTAGGCTCCACAGGTATACAACTAATATAACATTAGCCTCCACAGGTATACATCTAATATAACATTAGCCTCCACAGGTATACATCTGATATAACATTAGCCTCCACAGGTATACATCTAATATAACATTAGCCTCCACAGGTATACATCTGATATAACATTAGCCTCCACAGGTATAAATCTGATATAACATTAGCCTCCACAGGTATACATCTGATATAACATTAGCCTCCACAGGTATACATCTGATATAACATTAGCCTCCACAGGTATACATCTGATATAACATTAGCCTCCACAGGTATACAACTAATATAACATTAGGCTCCACAGGTATACAACTAATATAACATTAGCCTCCACAGGTATACATCTAATATAACATTAGCCTCCACAGGTATACATCTGATATAACATTAGCCTCCACAGGTATACATCTAATATAACATTAGCCTCCACAGGTATACATCTGATATAACATTAGCCTTCACAGGTATACATCTGATATAACATCAGCTTTCACAGGTATACATCTGATATAACATTAGCCTCCACAGGTATACATCTGATATAACATTAGCCTCCACAGGTATACATCTGATATAACATTAGCCTCCACAGGTATACATCTAATATAACATTAGCCTCCACAGGTATACATCTAATATAACATTAGCCTCCACAGGTATACATCTGATATAACATTATCCTCCACAGGTATACATCTGATATAACATTAGCCTCCACAGGTATACATCTGATATAACATTAGCCTCCACAGGTATACATCTGATATAACATTAGCCTCCACAGGTATAAATTTGATATAACATTAGCCTCCACAGGTATACATCTAATATAACATTAGCCTCCACAGGTATACATCTGATATAACATTATCCTCCACAGGTATACATCTGATATAACATTAGCCTCCACAGGTATACATCTAATATAACATTAGCCTCCACAGGTATACATCTGATATAACATTAGCCTCCACAGGTATACATCTGATATAACATTAGCCTCCACAGGTATACATCTGATATAACATTAGCCTCCGCAGGTATAAATCTGATATAACATTAGCCTCCACAGGTATACATCTGATATAACATTAGCCTCCACAGGTATAAATCTGATATAACATTAGCCTCCACAGGTATACAACTAATATAACATTAGCCTCCACAGGTATACATCTAATATAACATTATCCTCCACAGGTATACAACTAATATAACATTAGCCTCCACAGGTATACATCTAATATAACATTATCCTCCACAGGTATACAACTAATATAAAATTAGCCTCCACAGGTATACAACTAATATAACATTAGCCTCCACAGGTATACATCTGATATAACATTAGCCTCCACAGGTATACATCTAATATAACATTAGCCTCCACAGGTATACATCTAATATAACATTAGCCTCCACAGGTATACATCTAATATAACATTAGCCTCCACAGGTATACATCTAATATAACATTAGCCTCCACAGGTATACATCTAATATAACATTAGCCTGCACAGGTATACATCTGATATAACATTAGCCTCCACAGGTATACAACTAATATAACATTAGCCTCCACAGGTATACATCTAATATAACATTAGCCTCCACAGGTATACATCTGATATAACATTAGCCTCCACAGGTATACATCTGATATAACATTAGCCTCCACAGGTATAAATCTGATATAACATTAGCCTCCACAGGTATACATCTGATATAACATTAGCCTCCACAGGTATACAACTAATATAACATTAGGCTCCACAGGTATACATCTAATATAACATTAGGCTTCACAGGTATACATCTGATATAACATTAGCCTCCACAGGTATACATCTAATATAACATTAGCCTCCACAGGTATACATCTAATATAACATTAGCCTCCACAGGTATACATCTAACATAAGATTAGCCTCCACAGGTATACATCTAATATAACATTAGTCTCCACAGGTATACATCTAATATAACATTAGCCTCCACAGGTATAAATCTGATATAACATTAGCCTCCACAGGTATACATCTAATATAACATTAGCCTCCACAGGTATACATCTAACATTAGCCTCCACAGGTATACATCTAATATAACATTAGCCTCCACAGGTATACATCTGATATAACATTAGCCTCCACAGGTATACATCTAATATAACATTAGCCTCCACAGGTATACATCTCATATAACATTAGCCTCCACAGGTATACATCTGATATAACATTAGCCTCCACAGGTATACATCTAATATAACATTAGCCTCCACAGGTATACATCTAACATTAGCCTCCACAGGTATACATCTAATATAACATTAGCCTCCACAGATATACATCTGATATAACATTAGCCTCCACAGGTATACATCTAACATTAGCCCCCTCAGGTATACATCTAATATAACATTAACACACCTTATAACTCCACAGGTATACATCTAATATAACATTAGCGCACCTTATAACTCCACAGGTATACATCTAATATAACATTAGCCTCCACAGGTATACATCTAATGTAACATTAGCCTCCACAGGTATACATCTAACATTAGCCTCCACAGGTATACATCTAATATAACATTAGCCTCCACAGGTATACATCTGATATAACATTATCCTCCACAGGTATACATCTGATATAACATTAGCCTCCACAGGTATACAACTAATATAACATTAGCCTCCACAGGTATACATCTGATATAACATTAGCCTCCACAGGTATACATCTAATATAACATTAGCCTCCACAGGTATACAACTAATATAACATTAGCCTCCACAGGTATACAACTAATATAACATTATCCTCCACAGGTATACATCTAATATAACATTAGCCCCCACAGGTATACATCTGATATAACATTAGCCTCCACAGGTATACATCTAATATAACATTAGCCTTCACAGGTATACATCTAATATAACATTAGCCTCCACAGGTATACATCTAATATAACATTAGCCTCCACAGGTATACAACTAATATAACATTAGCCTCCACAGGTATACATCTAATATAACATTAGCCTCCACAGGTATACATCTGATATAACATTATCCTCCACAGGTATACATCTGATATAACATTAGCCTCCACAGGTATACATCTGATATAACATTAGCCTCCACAGGTATACATCTAATATAACATTATCCTCCACAGGTATACATCTGATATAACATTATCCTCCACAGGTATACATCTAATATAACATTAGCCTCCACAGGTATACATCTGATATAACATTAGCCTCCACAGGTATACATCTAATATAACATTAGGCTCCACAGGTATACATCTAATATAACATTATCCTCCACAGGTATACATTTGATATAACATTAGCCTCCACAGGTATACAACTAATATAACATTAGGCACCACAGGTATACATCTAATATAACATTATCCTCCACAGGTATACATTTGATATAACATTAGCCTCCGCAGGTATACAACTAATATAACATTAGCCTCCACAGGTATACATCTGATATAACATTATCCTCCACAGGTATACATCTGATATAACATTAGCCTCCACAGGTATACAACTAATATAACATTAGCCTCCACAGGTATACATCTGATATAACATTATCCTCCACAGGTATACATCTGATATAACATTAGCCTCCACAGGTATACATCTGATATAACATTAGCCTCCACAGGTATACATCTGATATAACATTATCCTCCACAGGTATACATCTGATATAACATTAGCCTCCACAGGTATACATCTAATATAACATTATCCTCCACAGGTATACATCTGATATAACATTATCCTCCACAGGTATACATCTGATATAACATTAGCCTCCACAGTATACATCTGATATAACATTAGCCTCCACAGGTATACATCTAATATAACATTAGCCTCCACAGGTATACATCTGATATAACATTAGCCTCCACAGATATACATCTAATATAACATTAGCCTCCACAGGTATACATCTAATATAACATTAGCGCTCCTTAGCGCTTGGAGTGCTACATTTAAAAATCACCCTCTTAATATTTTGCATCGCTACCGTGACCCACAACTTCAAGGGGTGAGAATTACTCGTATTTGTAATAATTTTAGACCAAAAATTTGCAAATGTTGATGTTTAACCACTCATCATTTTATTCCCAATATCTGTATTTAACCTGTTGATAAAAAGATTAAAACGACATAAAGTCGTGCTTATGAGCGTTGTAAGTCTTGATTTGAGGCCCGAGATGATCTTTGTAGGGCGTAAATTGTACAAATTGTAATAACAAATACCCGAAAAAGCACACGCTATTACTATACCATGTATACTTATCACAATATATTGTCTGTGAGTGGCCTTGTTCAATTTTCGCTGTTGCTATTTAAAAGAAATTGTGAAATTTGTCAAAAAATTCTCAGATCTTCTTTTCATATTACACAGCATTCTGAAAATTTGATTGAATTTTGATGTGTATTTTTTTTAGACATTCGGCAAGTACCGTAATACGGTAATGGTGAAATGAGACCTATCATTTTGATATGTTATCATGTCAAATTCTCTAATTTTGAAAATACGGAACAGAATTCGACCAAATTTGCAGTGATGTTTAGGGAAGATGGGAATAATAATGATCCGAGAAAAAATCATATAATTTTTTTAAATAAAAACTGAGCAAAATGAAAAAATGCTACTACTAGCACGTGGTGAAACAGGGTGTAGCTTTTAATGGTAATGATCCATGTTGCAGGTCCTTCGCACACATATTCTGTGTAGCCTATATCTGTGATGCTATCCATGTTGCAGATCCTCCGCTCCCAGATTGTGTGTATATTGGTTATGTTATCCATATTGCAGGTCCTCCGTTTCCAGATTATGTGTATATTTGTGATAGTATCGATGTTGCAGGTCTTCAGCTCGCAGATTCTGTGTATATTTGTGATGTTATTTGTGATGTTACCTATCTATTTTCGGCAGATTCTGTGTATATTAGTGATGTCATCCATGTTGCAGGTCTTCTGCTCGCAGATTCTGTGTATATTAGTGATGTTATCCATGTTGCAGGTCCTTCTTCTCGGCAGATTATCTGTATAGTATTGATGTTATTCATGCTGCAAGTCCGACTTCTTGACAGATTCTGTGTATATTAGTGATGTTATCCATGTTGCAGGCCCTTCTTCTCGGCAGATTTTGTGTATGTTAGTTATATTATCCATGTTGCAGGTCCTTCCTCTCGGCAGATTCTGTGTATATTAGTGGTGTTATCCATGTTGCAGGTCCTTCTTCTCGGCAGATTATCTGTATAGTATTGATGTTATCCATGTTGCAGGTCCTTCCTCTCGGCAGATTCGTGTATATTAGTGATGTTATCCATGTTGCAGGTCCTTCTTCTCGGCAGATTCTGTGTATATCAATGATGTTATCCATGTTGCAGGTCCTCTTCATGGCAGATTCAGTGTATATTAGTGATGTTATCCATGTTGCAGGTCCTCTTCTTGGCAGATTCAGTGTATATTAGTGATGTTATCCATGTTGCAGGTCCTCTTCATGGCAGATTCAGTGTATATTAGTGATGTTATCCATGTTGCAGGTCCTTCCTCTCGGCAGATTCGTGTATATTAGTGATAGTATCCATGTTGAACGTCCTCTTTTCGGCAGATTCTGTGTATATCAATGATGTTATCCATGTTGCAGGTCCTCTTCTTGACAAATTCTGTGTATATTAGTGATGTTATCCATGTTGCAGGTCCTCTTCTTGGCAGATTCTGTGCGGCTCATTTGCCTTCGTCGCTGGAGAGCTCTGATAATCAGGTTCATATACGGTTTGTCAGTGACGACACCTATAGTGAAGGATTTGGTCAGATACGATGGCAAGCTAGCCTGGAATGTAAGTGAAAAAATATATAGTATACATTGTATTAAAAAACATATGTGGTTGTGCCTTGAAATTGTGTGCTCTGATTATGTAAAACATGGTATGCTTCGAAAAATAGTGGCATTTATCGTACAAAAAACAGACACATAAAATGGGGAAAATTTGTTTATTAAAAATAAACATCAAATTAAACGACTACAAATAAAAAGGGCTTCACTTCAAATGTTGTTAATGTAAACGTGGTTGTAACAGAGTGAAGCCCTAAGACCAAAATAGGTATAAATTTACTTGACAGTCAGTTAACAGGATTAACCAGTGAATATTTATACATGTCTCTGATTGATCTAATCTACTATGAATATTTTTACATGTCTCTGATTGATCTAATCTACTATTTAAATGTGAACTTTGACTCTTGTATCATTACAAACAAAATAGATAATATAAACCAAACTATCAATAACAATCTAGTAATTGTTCACACAAAACCAAAACCTATCAATAACAATCTACTAATTATTCACATTAATATATTAATGAACATTAACTCTTGTATCATTACATACAAATTACATAATATTGACAAAATCTATCAATAACATTATTTAACAAGATTATCTGTTGTTGAGGAGGGTATGAAAACGGTCAGAAGAAAAATGAACAAAAAACTTGCAGTGGATGGAAGCGGGAGGAGGTGGGATTTTCTTGATAGACATAGAATCTGCTATATAAATTTATATTTCTTTCGGATTAATTTTTGGTTTGAACCACCCTCAAGATTTCATTGCTAAAAGAGACTGTTACAAACAAATCGAGATCCGAACAAACCACGAATTACATAGCTTGGGATTCGCCTAAGATTAATAATCTATTTTGTGTCCGATAAAAAGAGCTTTCATTTTACGAAAACTCTGTATTTATCGTACAAAAAACAGACACATAAAATGGGGAAAATTTGTTGATTAAAAATAAACATCAAATTAAACGACTACAAATAAAAAGGGCTTCACTTCAAATGTTGTTAATGTAAACGTGGTTGTAACAGAGTGAAGCCCTAAGACCAAAATAGGTATAAATTTACTTGACAGTCAGTTAACAGGATTAACCAGTGAATATTTATACATGTCTCTAATTGATCTAATCTACTATGAATATTTATACATGTCTCAAATTGATCAAATCTACTAGGACTATTTATACATGTCTCTGATTGATCTAATCTACTATGAATATTTATGCATGTCTCTGATTGATCTAATCTACTATTTAAATGTGAACTTTGACCCTTGTATCATTACAAACAAATTAGATAATATCAACCAAACTATCAATAACAATCTAGTAATTGTTCACACAAAACCAAACCTATCAATAACAATCTACTAATTGTTCACATTAATATATTAATGAACATTGACTCTTGTATCATTACATACAAATTACATAATATTGACAAAATCTATCAATAACATTATTAAACAAGATTATCTGTTGTTGAGGAGGGTATGAAAACGGCACACAGACACAAAGTGTCTGACCCCCACAACACAAACTTACGAATGCATCGTAAGAGCACATATGAATTCCAACCTCTCATCTGTCTAATCCACCATTACTTGCGGCATCAGAAACAACACTAATTCTAAATAGTGAAGTGCTATATAGTCTGAAATTTAGTTTTTAAATTAAAATTAGGATGTCTACAAAAGTGAAACTTGAAATTTACATGTAATGAATAGATAACCAAATAATTAAAATTTCCAAATGTAGATAATAAGGGACACATTATCATAACATCTATTGTATTTATAATTCCTGAAGAAAGTCTGAGTAGTGTTTTGACTGGCTGGATTTATATGTCAGTGGAATTTTATTTTCTGTAAGTGTAAAATCTGACCACAGAAGTATACAGACCTCATTTTGAGCTGACCTAGGTATTGCAGACACACTTTGAAAACAAAAGAAGACCACAAAACATAGATTTAGAAGGATTTGAAGCAAATTAGGAACACGAGGAAATGGTCCACATCTTGAGTATTGCTGTATTCACTAAAAATGGTGTTTACATATACATTCAAAAGCAAGATCTAAAGAATTCTAAAAAAAAAAAAAAAAAAAAAAAAAAAAAAAAAAAATTATAATAATTTGGTGTTTACATATACATTCAAAAGCAAGATCTAAAGAATTCTAAAAAAAAAAAAAAAAAAAAAAATTATAATAATTTCTCACCAACGCAGTTATTGACGAAAAAGCAAAATTTTAGCTTTTTCTTTTCTTCTACGGGAGAAGAAAAAGGACATAAATCATTCACAATTAAAGTAATTCCACCTGTAAAAATGAGCTTGTGGATATTGTATCAAAAACCGACTGGCCGAAATCAGGTTGTCAAATCACTCCCCATCATGTTTTCCATTGTTAGAACAGCTGGCGCAAGTCCTGCCGAACTAACAAATGGAAAATCATATGTTTGGTTCTTCACAAAGTTTATTGCATCTGGCGCAAGTCCGGATGCATCCTGCCCATACTTGCTAGCACTGATTTCAGCAGCTGGCGCAAATCCTGATGCTAGAATAAACTAATTCCACCTGTAAGAATGAGCTTGTGGATATTGTATCAAAAACCGACTGGCCGAAATCGGGTTGGCAAATCACTCCCCATCATGTTTTCCATTGTTAGAACAGCTGGCGCAAGTCCTGCCGAACTAACAAATGGAAAATCATATGTTTGGTTTTTCACAAAGTTTATTGCATCTGGCGCAAGTCCGGATGCATCCTGCCCATCCTTGCTAGCACTGATTTCGTCAGCTGGCGCAAATCCTGATGCTAGATTAAACTAATTCCACCTGTAAGAATGAGCTTGTGGATACTGTATCAAAAACCAACTGGCCCAAATCCAGTTGGCAAATCACTCCCCATCATGTTTGCTATAGTTAGAACAGCTGGCGCAAGTCCTGCCGAACTAACAAATGAATAATCATATGTTTGGTTCTTCATGAAAAAAAGTTCATTGCATCTGGCGCAAGTCCGGATGCATCCTGTCTATCATTACTAGCACTGATTTCAGCAGCTGGCGCAAGTCCTGATGCTAGATTAATCAAGCTAGACAGAGAGCATCATGTAGTTGGCGTATAAGGCATGCAATAATTACTGCGGCCTGTAACAACTGGCTTTGTTGTAACTGACCTTGTATTTATTGACTAATAATATGTTCTTGCAGTAGTTTAATTGAATAATTATATTGCTTTTACCTTACACTCCTCACTTGGATACTCTTCCGAATTATTTTAATTTACAAATTATTTAGTATATATATATATATCTAAGTAAGAATGATGAAAGATTTAATTCTTGTGGCCATTTTTTTTTTTTTTTTGTTATTATTATTTAATTTCAAAGCAGCTGGATCACTAAGCTTTACAAAACAAACAACTAAGAAGAAAACTTAAAAAGAAAAAGGTGACCCAAAACACAATTTCGTAGGATCCACTTGAAACCTAAGGTCACTTTGGCAAAGCCAGAGAATGGCCTACAGGAAAACCAGCCCCTGGGATTATTCCAGAGTCATCACAAATTGGCATAATTGCATTAATTATATAAAATGAAATCAAGAGATTATCAACTATATCTCTTCTCATTAATTTAAATTATTACTAATGAGAACGTTAAATCTTAACTTCCTAACATGAATTATTTTTAAATATCCTTATGAGCACCAATATTGTATATTTTAATTTGAGATTAAGAGTGGCTGGTATGTATGCTTCATTGACCAAAAGTAACAAAAAAAGAAAACTCCAATCAAAGAGGAAAGGTGCCAAAAACATAGTTTTGACAAAGACCTATCTGAAACCGAAAGCTGTACTGGCGAGGCCAGAAAATAGCCCACAGGAAACAAATCCTGACAGGAATCAGTGGGTCCACCACAAATTGGCATCAGCCAATGTGATTATCGCCTCCAGAGTTTATCAATTCTTGCTAAATCAAATCCTAGAAACAACAATCGCTCCTCTTATTTATTTATATTATTTGTAAATTTGTGCCCTACAAATCACACGATAAAATGTACCCAAAAAATATTTAAGTAACAAAGATGAAACTCCAAAAAATGAGGAAAAAGGCCAAAAACATATGTTCCTGACAACAAGACCTATCTGAAACCCCATAAGGCCGCAGTGGCAATGCCAAAGAATGGCCCACAGGAAAAACAGTTCCTGAAAGGAATCAGTGAGTCAACCACAAATTGGCATAAATGCATAAAAGCAGCCAAAGTGGTTATCGCCTCCAGAGTTAATCAATCTTTGTTAAACAAATTCTCTGAGACAATTATCATTGATTTATAAAATTAAAATTGTCTATTGCATTAAAGTGAGCACCATCTCAAATGTTTACTCAGCGAATCACAACAAGAATCGATCTTCTTATCAAGATAATTTATAAAGTTGACCCTGCAAATCACACAATAAAATGTACCCAAAAAATTTAAGTAACAAAGATGAAACTCTCAATGAGGAAAAAGGCCAAAAACATATGTTCCTGACAACAAGACCTATCTGAAACCCCATAAGGCCGCAGTGGCAATGCCAAAGAATGGCCCACAGGAAAAACAGTTCCTGAAAGGAATCAGTGAGTCAACCACAAACTAGCATAAAAGCATAAAAGCAGCTAAAGTGGTTATCGCCTCAAGAGTTAATCAATCTTTGTTAAACAAATTCACAATTATCGTTGATTTATAAAATTAATATTGTCTAAAGTGAACGCCATCTCAAATTTTTACTCAGCGAATCACAACAAGTTAACATAGTACTTTTTCACCTGAATGAAACCAAAATTTTTATATAACAAAGATGAAACTATTTTCCATCCCCCTTGACATATTAAAAGTTATGGAAGCATCATCCAAACCCAAATTTGGATGCAAAAATGCAAATGATTTTTTCATTATGTCATTCCGCAAATGATTGATAAATGAGAAACCGATCAGTGTTACTCTGCATTATGAGAATTCTTGTTTTAGCTCAATTTGTTAAATTTGATAATTTAATAACAAAGGAAATTCACGATCGAAACAAAGAATGAGTGAACGATAATGTAAGGTTTTGAGACTGATTAGACCACATGGAAAGCCAACAATGTCACTGAGACAAAGATAAGGGGTCATAATCCAAATAATTGGTCAGACAGATTCAATAACAACCACGCAAAGCTGTTATAAAATATATACACAAACTATTAAAAATATTTGTAACATAAATTTCATTTATAGATCTTTATAGTCATATAAAAATAAAGTATAGACAGCTACAAATTTTAATTGTGCAATTGGTTATCGCCTCAAAAAGTTCATCAAATCTTGCTATTTTAAATCAAATTTAAAACAGGTGAACTATCACCACTCTCATTGATTTAAATTAAATCAAAATTATATGGTCATTGTGCTTTTAACTTAATTTAAAGTTAACACTAGCGCTTAAATTTCTAAGATTGTATATTTTTTAGAATACATTTTATTAAAATCATGAAAGAACAGTCCAAACCAAATTTAATCCAGATGAATTTTGTATTATGAATTTGTCACTCCAAAAATATGTGACACTAGTGACTGGAAGTGCTGCCGACTATTACACTAATAATGACGATTCAACCAGTCTAATGGTAGACTAGTCTACATCATATATTTTAATTTTTATTAAAACTCTGTATTTGTATAATATTGCACGACCAACACATTCCAGAGTATGGTACTGGTATAATCAATATAAAGGCCCAGTCTACACTCACACACGACCAACACATTCCAGAATATGGTACTGGTATAATCAATAGAAAGGCCCAGTCTACACTCATGCACGACCAACACATTCCAGAATATGGTACTGGTATAATCAATAGAAAGGCCCAGTCTACACTCATGCATGACCAACACATTCCAGAATATGGTACTGGTATAATCAATATAAAGGCCCAGTCTACATTCACGCACGACCAACACATTCCAGAATATGGTACTGGTATAATCAATAAGAAGGCCCAGTCTACACTCACGCACGACCAACACTTTCCAGAGTATGGTACTGGTATAATCAATAGAAAGGCCCAGTCTACACTCATGCACGACCAACACATTCCAGAGTATGGTACTGGTATAATCAATATAAAAGCCCAGTCTACACTCACGCACGACCAACACTTTCCAGAGTATGGTACTGGTATAATCATTATAAAGGCCCAGTCTACACTCATGCACGACTAACACATTCCCGAATATGGTACTGGTATAATCAATATAAAGGCCCAGTCTACACTCATGCACGACCAACACATTCCAGAATATGGTACTGGTATAATCAGTATAAAGGCCCAGTCTACACTCACGCACGACCAACACATTCCAGAGTATGGTACTGGTATAATCAATATAAAGGCCCAGTCTACACTCATGCACGACCAACACATTCCAGAATATGGTACTGGTATAATCAATAAGAAGGCCCAGTCTACACTCATGCACGACCAACACTTTCCAGAATATGGTACTGGTATAATCAATAAGAAGGCCCAGTCTACACTCATGCACGACCAACACATTCCAGAATATGGTACTGGTATAATCAATAAGAAGGCCCAGTCTACACTCATGTACGACCAACACTTTCCAGAATATGGTACTGGTATAATCAATAAGAAGGCCCAGTCTACACTCATGCACGACCAACACATTCCAGAATATGGTACTGGTATAATCAATAGAAAGGCCCAGTCTACACTCACGCACGACCAACACATTCCAGAATATGGTACTGGTATAATCAATAAGAAGGCCCAGTCTACACTCATGCACGACCAACACATTCCAGAATATGGTACTGGTATAATCAATAGAAAGGCCCAGTCTACACTCATGCACGGCCAACACATTCCAGAATATGTACTGGTATAATCAATATAAAGGCCCAGTCTACACTCATGCACGACCAACACATTCCAGAATATGTACTGGTATAATCAATATAAAGGCCCAGTCTACACTCATGCACGGCCAACACATTCCAGAATATTGTACTGGTATAATCAATATATAGGCCCAGTCTACACTCATGCACGGCCAACACATTCCAGAATATGGTACTGGTATAATCAATATAAAGGCCCAGTCTACACTCATACACGGCCAACACATTCCAGAATATGTACTGGTATAATCAATATAAAGGCCCAGTCTACACTCATGCACGACCAACACATTCCAGAATATTGTACTGGTATGATCAATATAAAGGCCCAGTCTACACTCATGCACGACCAACACATTCCAGAATATTGTACTGGTATGATCAATATAAAGGCCCAGTCTACACTCATGCACGACCAACACATTCCAAAATATGGTACTGGTATAATCAATAAGAAGGCCCAGTCTACACTCATGCACGACCAACACATTCCAGAATATGGTACTGGTATAATCAATAAGAAGGCCCAGTCTACACTCATGCACGACCAACACATTCCAGAATATGGTACTGGTATAATCAATAAGAAGGCCCAGTCTACACTCATGCACGACTAACACATTCCCGAATATGGTACTGGTATAATCAATAGAAAGGCCCAGTCTACACTCATGCACGACCAACACTTTCCAGAGTATGGTACTGGTATAATCAATAGAAAGGCCCAGTCTACACTCATGCACGGCCAACACATTCCAGAGTATGGTACTGGTATAATCAATAGAAAGGCCCAGTCTACACTCATGCACGACCAACACTTTCCAGAGTATGGTACTGGTATAATCAATAGAAAGGCCCAGTCTACACTCATGCACGGCCAACACATTCCAGAGTATGGTACTGGTATAATCAATAGAAAGGCCCAGTCTACACTCACGCACGACCAACACATTCCAGAATGTAGTACTTGTATAATCAATATAAAGGCCCAGTCTACACTCACGCTCGACCAACACATTCCAGAATATGGTACTGGTAGTATCAATATGAAGGCCCAGTTAGTAGGGTGAAAAACCAAACCTTCATCACCACTTTCTTGCTAAGATGTTTTGATGATTAATTTGACTTCATTGAACCTTTTAAAAAATATTTAGCCCCAGTGTCCCTCGCAAAAATCCCAGCATTTTTTCCTAGAGGCGTAAATCCAAAATGGCCGCATGCGCCATTATTAAAAAATAACTTTTGACATAAAAAGCTAATTCGACCACAAATGACCACAGCATTTATGCTGTATATGATTATATCATCAATGGAGACAAAGCAACACTGATCAGTCTATGTAGCAACTGTCCATAGAAGAGGCTGAAGCGTTGGCCAGTTCATACGGCATTCGCTAGAACTCAAATAGGTCGCTATGGCAAGTGAAGGTTGTTTTGTATCGATACTCTGGTGCTACTAGAATCTGCCATCATATGCAGCAGAAATGCTGTTGAGCACATTTACCATCTCAGGCTCGTCTCTGAAAGGCTAAGTGAAGCTGGCATGAAAATAAAACAAGATGATGATAAACAGAAGAGCATGGCATATTCATCAGAATCTGAAGATTCAGAAAATAGTCTGACAGGAGGTGTAATCCAATACATATATTATATTTTCAGTATAATTGTCTCCTCGCTTCATGCGGTGGAGGCCTATATACGACATATACTTGCAGAATTTTATTCTATTTTATTTTATTATTTTATATTTTTTTTATTGTAATTTGTGATTGTTATTTAGAGCTATGCATTCATTTATAGGCATATTAACTGTTGCATTCATACCACCCTGCAAGGGGATCAAATTATGTTTCGCTTAAAAAAATAGATTTTCTACCCAATTTGTCGGTCATCTTGGATTTTAGGGTCAGAGATGTATTTTATTACCAAATTGACGTCAGAAATGGATTCCTTGATGTTGAATTAGTCAATACAGTGTATTTATTCATATTTGTAGCTTTTATATGTCAAAAGTTATTTTTTAATAATGGCGCATGCGGCCATTTTGGATTTACGCCTCTAGAAAAAAATGCCGAGATTTTTGCGAGGGACACTAGGGCTAAATATTTTTTAAAAGGTTCAAAGAAGTCAAATCAATCATCAAAACATCCTAGCCAGAAAGTGGTCATGAAAGTTAGGTTTTTCACCCTACTAAGTCATACTCTCATGCACGACCAACACATTTCAGAGTATGGCACCGGTATAATCAATATAAACGCCCAGTCATACCTCATGCAAGACCAACACATTCCAAAGTATGATAGGCCTACTGGTATAACCAATATATTGACACAGTCATACACTCATGCATGAGTAATGTTAGGTGTCGTTTGTATCTATATTTAGGCCTACATAGTTTTGTTAAAATTGGAGATTCAACCTACAAATCAGTGGATATGAATCATAAAATATTGTGAGACACAAATGTGATCGTAACATAGGACGACAATGGTCGTAACAGTGAAAATCAATAGCAGAAAGTAAGGACACCGCAAATTTCGTTTCCATATGGTCTTAGCATTTGGTCGTACCACAGGGCCGTAGCCTGAGACAAAACCCAGGGGGGGGGGGGAGCAGCTGGGGGGGGGGGGGTAGCTGCATTCGCCAATTTTGTGAAAAATTTTTACAAGTGTGTACTGAAAATTTCAGGGGGGGGGGGCAGCTGGCCCCCCTGCCCCCCCCCCCCCGCAGGCTACGCACAAAATACATCAAGAAAATCTTTCACTGCGGCTGTACATAGCCTTTTTCAGAGGACACCGGTGTCCCTTCCCTTGTGCGACCATTCTAAAAACACGTATTTTTACCATTTATCCTCCATTTTTTGCTTCCCAACTTAATTTTATTACTAATTATCATCCATTTAACCGAATAAACTTGTCTTGTCTTAACTTGTCTTGTCCATTTAATCGAAGTGAGTAAGTTGAAATTTTGCTTTAAAAAAACAGGCCCAAATGTCCCTCGTCCAGCTATTGAGAACCGCCTATAAACGTCTGCTTGTGGTGGCATGTTGAAAACTCCCACTGATTAATAATGTCTCTATTTTCTATATACGACAGCTTGTGGTGTCATGCTGCTTACACCCACTGATTAATAATGTCTCTATGTTCTATATACGACAGCTTGTGGTGACATGCTGATTACGCCCACTGATTTCTAATGTTTCTATGTTTTATACAACAGCTTGTGGTGGCACGCTGACTACTCCCACCGGCAGCCTGACGTCACCTAACTATCCGAACATGTACGCCCACCGCAGAAGATGTACATGGACAATACGGGTGCAGGAAGGGCGAAGAGTAACCTTGACCTTCGACGACTTTAACCTTGAAGACCAGATTCCCCTTTGCTCATATGACTCTGTGATGGTAATCTTTTTGAAACAATTAAATTTTACTAGTTCTCAGTATACACGATTTAAAGAGACAAAAAAATATTTACTAGAATTACTTGTAGCTTGTGTTTATGTATGATTGTGTTTTATGTTTACAACGGAATGATTCGGTCTCCCTTGCTTTGTGTTTATGTATGCTATGTGTCTTACGTTTTTAACGGGATGATGAGTCTGTCACCTTTGCTTGGTGTTTATGTATGATTGTGTTTTTGCTTTATAATGGGATAATGTGTATGTCACCTTTGCTTGGTGTTTATGTATGTTATGTGTTTCACGTTTTTAACGGGATAATGAGTATGTCACCTTTGCTTGATGTTTATGTATGATTGTGTTTTAGCTTTATAATGGGATAATGAGTATGTCACCTTTGCTTGATGTTTATGTATGATTGTGTTCTAGCTTTATAATGGGATAATGATTATGTCACCTTTGCTTGGTGTTTATGTATGATTGTGTTTTAGCTTTATAATAGGATAATGCGTCTGTCACCTTTGCTTGGTGTTTATGTATTATTGTGTTTTAGCTTTATAATGGGATAATGAGTATATCACCTTTGCTTGGTGTTTATGTATGATTGTGTTTTAGCTTTATAATGGGATAATGAGTATGTCACCTTTGCTTGGTGTTCATGTATGATTGTGTTTTACCTTTATAATAGGATAATGAGTATGTCACCTTTGCTTGGTGTTTATGTATGATTGTGTTTTAGCTTTATAATGGGATAATGAGTCTGTCACCTTTGCTTGATGTTTATGTATGATTGTGTTTTAGCTTTATAATGGGATAATGAATATGTCACCTTTGCTTGGTGTTTATGTATGATTGTGTTTTAGCTTTATAATAGGATAATGAGTCTGTCACCTTTGCTTGGTGTTTATGTATGATTGTGTTTTAGCTTTATAATAGGATAATGAGTATGTCACCTTTGCTTGGTGTTAATGTATGATTGTGTTTTAGCTTTATAGTAGGATAATGAGTCTGTCACCTTTGCTTGGTGTTTATGTATGCTATGTGTTTCACGTTTTTAACGGGATAATGAGTATGTCACCTTTGCTTGATGTTTATGTATGATTGTGTTTTAGCTTTATAATGGGATAATGAGTATGTCACCTTTGCTTGGTGTTTATGTATGATTGTGCTTCGGGTTTACAACATGATAATTAGTATGATTGTGTTTCGGGTTTACAACGGGATAATGATTCTGTTACCATTGCTGGTATTTACTGTGGTTTTAAGTTTACAACGAGATTATTAGTATGATTGTGCCATGGGTTTATAATGAGATAATGATTCGGTCTCCTTTGCTTGGTGTTTATGTATGATTGTGTTTTGGCTTTATAATAGGATAATGCGTCTGTCACCTTTGCTTGGTGTTTATGTATTATTGTGTTTTAGCTTTATAATGGGATAATGAGTATATCACCTTTGCTTGGTGTTTATGTATGATTGTGTTTTAGCTTTATAATGGGATAATGAATATGTCACCTTTGCTTGGTGTTTATGTATGATTGTGTTTTAGCTTTATAATAGGATAATGAGTTTGTCACTTTTGCTTGGTGTTTATGTATGATTGTGTTTTAGCTTTTTAATAGGATAATGGGTATGTCACCTTTGCTTTGTGTTTATGTATGCTATGTGTTTCACGTTTTTAACGGGATAATGAATATGTCACCTTTGCTTGGTGTTTATGTATGATTGTGCTTTAGCTTTAGATTAGGATAATGAGTCTGTCACCTTTGCTAGGTGTTTATGTATGATTGTGTTTTAGTTTTATAATGGGATAATGAATATGTCACCTTTGCTTGGTGTTTATGTATGATTGTGTTTTGGCTTTATAGTAGGATGATGAGTATGTCACTTTTGCTTGGTGTTTATGTATGATTGTGTTTCGGGTTTACAACATGATAATTAGTATGATTGTGTTTCGGGTTTACAACATGATAATTAGTATGATTGTGCTTCGGGTTTACAACATGATAATTAGTATGATTGTGTTTCGGGTTTACAACATGATAATTAGTATGATTGTGCTTCGGGTTTACAACGGGATAATGATTCTGTCACCATTGCTTGTATTTACTGTGGTTTTAAGTTTACAACGAGATAATTAGTATGATAGTGCCATGGGTTTATAATGAGATAATGATTCGGTCTCCTTTGCTTGGTGATTATGCATGATGGATGTTTTACGTTTATAATGGGATAATGCGTCTGTCACCATTGCTGTGTATCTACTGTGGTTTTAAGTTTACAACGAGATAATTAGTATGATTGTGCTTTAGGTTTACAACTGAATAATGACACATTCTCTCTTGCGTAGTCTTTATGTATGATCCTGTTGTAGGTTTTTAACGGGATAATGAGTATGTCCCCATTGCTGGGTATTTACTGTAGTACACTGGAGCCATTCTCTGTGTCTTCGTCTAGTAACACCATGAAGATCATATTCCACTCAGATGCCTCCGTATCCACCACTGGATTCTCCGCCAGTTATCACTCCAATGATCCAGCAGGTAGGTTATAACAACAACATATGGTGAAATATTAACTCTTGGAGCGCTGAAATAGTATACAAATCATGGAGACCAAATGGTTATTTTCAATTTGAAATCATAATAATCGCCTTATACCCGCCCTCAGATTAACTTGTATCGCATGTTTTTTGACGATTTCTCAGTCAATTCTCGACAGATTTTCATGACATTTTGTATGGACTATTTGCGAGTCACTCGGCGACTACCGTGAAATTTTCATCAGAAAATATTGTTCAGCTAAAAAGTTAGACCATCTGGCATGTAATGCAATTCAGGGCTAAAAACAAACTTTAATTTGACCAGTTTGATGGGTTTATAGAGGGACGTCGTAATTTCAACTTTACTACATGTCAAATGGTCTAACTTTTGAACTACAAAATATTTTTTTAAGAAAATTTCACGGAAGTCGCCGCCTGACCCGAAAATAGTCCTTGCAAAATTTCATCAAAATCAGGTTGAGAATTGACTGAGAAATCGGCGAAAAACATGCGATACAAGTTAATCTGACGGCGGGTATAGTTAGCTCTTTTCGCTTCATTTGAATACCTATGGATCTAAGGCCATTATAAATATTTTAATTCTTACAGCGCAGGGATCGACTGTAGACGTCAGAATCTGACGTCTACAGACGTCATATTCTGACGTCTATAGTCGATCACCGCACTGTAAAGGTTAAGTCTACTCTTGTTACGAATATATAACTTTATTGATTATATTTTTAATTTGAAAAACTTCAATTAAGGGTGACAATTCCACATATCTAGATATCATTATAGGGGTTCTAGTCATGAATAATCAAAAGTAAAAACTAATTTATAATCCAAAGCAAGGTTCTAAATCTCAATCCAAAGTTGGCCACCAGACTAATAGAATCGAAAAATTGTTTTTTTTCTGTAAATATGACAAGGCATCGTAGCACCTCGTTGTCAAATTATGCTGTTTGTTATTGTTATGGGAAAGCTACATGCGACATTAATCTACATCCACTAATGACTAATGTAAGGCTAATTAATGTAAAGTTGTAGCTTGTGGTATCTCCAAGAGTGTCTAATTTTGTCTATATCTATATGGATTTAGCCTATGTAGGCTTCAGGAGGTCTGCATTTGTATGTGTCTAGCGGCCTCCATCTGTTTTTTTAGCCTGTGGAGTGTTTAGTTTTGTCTATATCTATATGGTTTTAGCCTATGTAGGCTTCAGTAGTGTCTGGATTTGAATGTGTCTAACGGCCTCCATCTGTTTTTTAGCCTGTGGAGTGTCTAGTTGTGTCTATGTCTATCTATTTGTAGCATGCGGTAGGGCCATGAGTGTCTCGCCTCCTTGAAGCATATCTTCTCCAGACTTTGGTTTGACTATGTCTATCTATTTGTAGCATGCGGAAGGGCTATGAGTGTCTAGCCTCCTGGAGGCATATCTTCTCCAGACTTTGGTTTGACTATGTCTATCTATTTGTAGCATGCGGAGGGGCCATGAGTGTTTCGCCTCCTGAAAGCATATATTCTCCAGACTTTGGTTTGACTATGTCTATCTATTTGTAGCATGCGGAAGGGCCATGAGTGTCTCGCCTCCTGGAAGCATATCTTCTCCAGACTTTGGTAACAATCAGACGTACAATACGAGCCTTGAGTGTGTGTGGACGATAGAGAATCAGCAGGCCCTGGGTTCTACGGTACTCTTCAACTTCACCAATCTAGACATAGAGAGGCATGGAGACTGTCTGTGGGACTTTGTGGAGTTTAGAGAAGGTGAGTGAGTGAGTGAGTGAGTGAGTGAGTGAGTGAGTGAGTGAGTGAGTGAGTGAGTGAGTGAGTGAGTGAGTGAGTGAGTGAGTGAGTGAGTGAGTGAGTGAGTGAGTGAGTGAGTGAGTGAGTGAGTGAGTGAGTGAGTGAGTGAGTGAGTGAGTGAGTGAGCCAGTGACTATATTGTAATTAGTTAACAGCACATTAGCGAGTGAGTGACTTTGTCATAATTAGTTTTTAACTCATTATCGCAAGCTGTTAAGGGTGGTTAAAGTTAAAAACTCTCGTTAGCTTGAACAAAGAAATCAAATACAAAACTAGACTTCAGACCTCCGCCTCGTGATCCGAATTGTTCCTTGATCCGTTCATTACTTTGTAAATAATCCTGCGGATGGACGGACAAACAAACATACAGAGAAGCCATCAAGAATAAAAACATAACCTCCTTTGACGGAGGTAACAAAAGGGGGGGGGTATCAAATTAAAAAAGACTAATTATAATTTTTATCACATGGTTGATACTATAATGTTTCAGGACCGACATCTAGCAGTCCGTTGCTAGGGCGTTACTGTGGTAACGAGGACCTACCAGTGGTGACAACCCCCAGTCCTGTAGTCTGGGTGAGGTTCATATCAGATTTACTGGCCACTGCCAACGGCTTTAGGTTCACGTACGATTCAAACGGTGAGTAACCTGATAAAAAACAGCTGAATATTCAGCAAAAATATGCTGAGTATTCAGCCGAAGCAGTCTGAATATTCAACCTCTTTCATCTGAATATCCATCCTGTTCCATTTAAATACTCGACTTTTCTTGGATGAATATTCAGCCTTTTTCAGCTGAGTATTTAGCCTTTGTCCCTACATTAAATAATTTGATGTGCGCCCCAAAAACGTCAGGAATGTA
The DNA here is from genome assembly GCA_964017125.1 of Flabesymbios commensalis. Lineage (NCBI taxonomy): Eukaryota > Metazoa > Annelida > Polychaeta > Terebellida > Flabelligeridae > Flabesymbios > Flabesymbios commensalis. The sequence continues at coordinate 1,489,104 of OZ024918.1, forward strand.
TTGTGATCGATATCACTTGCTGATTTGACGGGATCTTGAGCTCCTAAATACCGCACCATAGTCATTACTGTAGTGGAGGCAAGCCAGCGAAGAAGATTTGGCCACACTAAACAGTGTATGTAATGCAATGGGAGAGCTGGGTCATCATGTGTTTTAGAGATGACTTTTTACTATTATTATCAATTATTCACCGAATCTCGTATATATATATATTATTTGTTTACATTTAGGCTACAGCATAGGCCTATATTTCCACACAGAAACTAACTACCTTGCTAAATATCAGAGCTCACTCTTCTTCAGCCAGGTGTAAACCTGCGACCTCCACCCCTCCCCCGTTAGGTTCATCAGCACTACCAGCATAGAACAGGCGTGCACCTGTACTTCCATGGCGACTGCGTACAAGAGGCTAGCAGCCGAATGGGCAGGCAACAGTGCGCACACACACATTTTCTATCAGTCCTACCGTAGGGCTGACATCCAAATCTTAGGCCCGCATAAAGTTTCAATATTCTACTAGTAGCGCCCTCTCAAGTCATAATAAGAGATTATATCATGGGTGAAGTTGTCTCGTCCCGCATATCAGCCCGACCTGGTAATATTCTCCTGCCGGTCATGGGCACAGAATCGTACTGGGGCTGCAGGTGCAATGTTAGGATACAGAGCCCATGACCCGAGGGAGAATACAACAAGGGAGGGCTGATGTGAGGGACAATACAACTTCAGCGGTGGTATTGTCTTTTTATCTCATACCAACATTTTTAGTCAAAGTAGGCCTAGACTAGAGAACTGCAATTACAATCATAAGCCTAGGCATTTGTCAGTTGAAGAGAGCGTGGCATTTGTTGCTTCATGAGATGAGGGTGCGTCAATCAAACTGCTATCTGGGAGTAGCAGGTAGATAAATGATAGTGACCAAAAATCTTCATGGGGAAATAACTGATGTATGCCTACCCTTACTAGCGCACACAATTGTGGTATGATATAATTAGATTTAACATACATCACTGTGGTTGTATTGTAGCTTGTGGTGCCGGTGGTTTTATGTACTGTTGTTGTTTTGCAGCGTGCGGTGGTATTTTATGTACTGTTGTTGTTTTGCAGCGTGCGGTGGTATTTTATGTACTGTTGTTGTTTTGCAGCGTGCGGTGGTATTTTATGTACTGTTGTTGTTTTGCTTGCAGCGTGCGGTGGTATTTTATGTACTGTTGTTGTTTTGCAGGGTGCGGTGGTATTTTATGTACCGTTGTTGTTTTGCAGCGTGCAGTGGTATTTTATGTACTGTTGTTGTTTTGCTTGCAGCGTGCGGTGGTATTTTATGTACCGTTGTTGTTTTGCAGCGTGCGGTGGTATTTTATGTACTGTTGTTGTTTTGCAGCGTGCGGTGGTATTTTATGTACTGTTGTTGTTTTGCTTGCAGCGTGCGGTGGTATTTTATGTACCGTTGTTGTTTTGCAGCGCGTGGTGGTATTTTATGTACTGTTGTTGTTTTGCAGCGTGCAGTGGTATTTTATGTACCGTTGTTGTTTTGCAGCGTGTGGTGGTATTTTATGTACCGTTGTTGTTTTGCAGCGTGCGGTGGTATTTTGACGGATTCGTCCGGGGTGATTTCCAGTCCGGATTCCTCAATAGACGCCAGAGCCTGTGCCTGGATTATACAAGCCCCGGAAGGCCAGCAGATTAATGTGAGCATCATACATTATATCATAATTACATACATACATAGGCTACGTACATAATACAAGCCACGGAAAGCCAGCAGATTAATACATTAATACCTTATAGGCCCGCCCCGATGGCTCATTCGTAACCTGGAGGTACCAGGTTCAAATCCCGGTTGGCCGGATATTTGTCATCGTGGTTGTGCATATACAGTATTCTAAACTGTTCAAAGGCATGAAGTGTACAGTGCTGCCTATGGTACTGTGCACTATAAAGAACACTTGAAGTAATTCGAAATAAAGAGAAGGGCTTAGGGCTTCTTTCTGTCTCAATATTGTAGAGAAATCGACGTAAACAATATTCACACATCATGTATGTAATTATTTGTAATGATACATGTGTCCTGGATTTTGTGGATATAGCCTGGAGGAAAAGAATTGTTATATAATTGTTTTATTCTATTTTTATATGTCTACTAATGTTCGTAACTGCACATTCTGGTGTAAAGTAATGGCATTGCTAAATGTAAATTAGTATTCAGCTACATGTATTTTAAAATTGTGTATAGACTAATTATATAAAAAAAATCACATGAAAGCATTGGTTAAAAGTGTAGTCAAACTGATATATAAGCCCAAGATGGGCCGGGTGTTCTAAAAATGTTATTTAAAAACACTGTATAAATGTATTATGCACATATCAGTATAATAAACAATACTACTGCTACATACATTATATCATACACACATAAATGCATACATACGTACTGTAAACGTGTGTGCGTGCACTTACACACATACACACACATAATATTTACACAGATGTATAGATAACTTTTACAGTTTTAAATATCAAGTAAATTAGAACCATGTTTATTTTATTTAATCAGACATGAAAATAAATGCTAAAAAATAACGTTACACAAATAGTTTAATTTAAATATTTTATGTTTACCATTTGAATTTTTTTGTAATAATTTTTACCTCTTTTGTTTCTTTGTATTTTTAACTTCTTTGTATTTTAATCTCCACCCCTCGTAGAGGTTTCTTTGTATTTTTAACCGTTTATTCTCCACCCCTCGTAGAGGTTTCTTTGAATTTTTAACCGTTTAACCTCCACCCCTCGTGGAGGTTTCTTTGTATTTTTAACCGTTTAATCTCCACCCCTCGTAGAGGTTTCTTTCTCCTGTTTAATCTCCGCTGCTCGTAGAGGTTTCTTTGTATTTTTAACTGTTTAATCTCCACCCCTCGTAGAGGTTTCTAGTTCCTATTTATTTTTAACCCTTTAATATCCACCCCTCGTTGTGTTCAGGTGAGTTTCACACAGATGACTTTGAGTGACGCTGCGGGCTGCGCAGAAGAGTACGTGGAGCTGTTCAATGGGGGAACCACCTCTTCTCCGTCCATCGCTCGGTACTGCTCGGCTCCGGTAACTACGGAGTCTTTCCGATCTCAGAGCAATCAGCTCCGTGTGCATTATCTCACCAAGGACAGCACCAGCTCCAGGAGCTTCTCACTCAGATACACATTCCAATCAGCCGGTAAGTAATCACAAATAAACCTGACACGTTGTATTAGATCTATATAGTACTAGTTAGTCACTCTTGTTACGTTCTTCACTCTGTCACCAGTGTCTCTACTTCAGACACTGGTCTTCATCCCCTGACTAGCTGATAATCACCACCAGGGGTCACAGCTATCACAGCCAATGTTTGTACTGAAAAGCCTTCACTACTTTCAGAGTGGTGGCCTCACAAAATAACCTAATTCATGTTATTAGCACTGACGCTTCTGAAAATGAGATACAAATATCTAGGCTGAATATACACTGATAGTAAAAATAGTGCTTAGTTCATACTTTAAAAAACTCCATTTAATAATTGTAAATAAATATAAAATTGAAAGTGGAACATTCTTGGATACCCTCTGGCTTGTATGGTGTGCAATGCATGTACAGATTCCCACGTTTTGGCAAATGTGCATTTAAAAGCAACTGACCAATCACGATCTACCTCACGGCTCGTGCGATTTATGAATTGCTGGCTGTTAGTTGACAGACAGTGATGTAACAGACAACAGAGACCCCTGGTGTTGATTAATAGCAAATGGACAAAAAAGATCAGTGGGTGACGTACTGTGGCACTCACTGAGAAGTCATGCATCCCTTGCCATGATTTTAATAAATTTCATTGATTAAGAACTGTTATTATAGTCCATCACACTAAGGGCGTTTTTGGACACGACAGCTATAATTTAAGTCGCTCAGCACCTGCACCAGAATAAAAATAGATGCTCGTTTTTCAGTAGGGCTATGGTCAATGGTATCTGTGTCAGAATTTCTCATCAATGTGCATGAGAATGGGGAGGGGGTGATCGATGTGACTATAAATAAGAATGACATATGCTTAACTATTAATAATAATATTTGATGTATAGGTTGCAGTGGCCTTGTTTATAGCAGGGAACATCCAGGGGTACTAACTATCGATAATAATGTGGTATCACTAATTATTATCCCTTACAGTGCGGTTATCGACTTTAGTCAGAATCTGACGTCTGACGTCTAAATTCGATTTCCGCACTGCAAGAGTACAAATATTTGTATTGACCGTGGACCGATAACATAGGTATTCAAATGAATCAGAAAGAGCTGACACATTTATGAGGATTTCAAAGTTAAAAAACCCTTTGGTCTTCATGGTTTATACAAACGTAGCTCAGCGCTTTGAGGGTTAAAAATGTTGTATATTCTTCTTGTTGTCTTTTCAGGCTGTGGTGGCCTGATCCATGGCATGCAGGGAACCTTCACAAGTCCTAACTATCCAGAGACGTTCCCTCTGAACACAGAGTGCACGTGGGACATCAATGTTCATCCAGGATACCATATAGTGTTCACCTTCAACGCTCCCTATGACCTCCCCATCGATCCTCAATGTCAAACTGCATACATAGAAGTCAGTTTTCATTGACATCGTTTCAATATTAAATCACTTTAATTTACATTCAATCTACACATTTCACAATAGATGCCTGGCTTTTTAATTTGATATTCTTTATCAACACAAGTTTTTGTTTCTATTTTATTATATACTTGTTGTTATAGCTCAGTAACACCCTGGATACTGGGGAATCAGCTCTTATCGGTCGTTACTGTGGCAACCACCTCCCCGAGACTTTAACCTCTGAGGGTCATCGTGTCAGAGCCTCGTTTCGGTCAGGCCCTGATATCACAGGGCAGGGGTTTTCTGTGTCCTACACTACAGGTAAGCCATGCAGTCTGTTGGGGTTTAACTCTTAGCGTGCTATGATTGCTAAACATTTATGCAGTCTAAAATACGATATGGCAAAAATCATATAGCTAAAAATGTCAAGACAGATACAATTTCATAGCAAAATATATAAGAACGTTCTCTATTAAGACGTTGTTCATAGAATGATGAAATCGGTAAATACTTTGTAGCGAGATGTATGATGATCAGTGTTGATTTTCCCTATGTTATACTATTAACATTTCCCAATTCCCCATCGATTTTCATAACATTTTGCAAGCACTATTTTCTAGACAGCCTATCGCAAAACATTAAAAAAAATAGCGAGTAATGCAGAAGTTAGACCATGTGACATCATAATTATTGGCAATTTCTACAAGTCAAATGATTTTTTTTAATGTGTAATATTTTTTCATGAAATTGTCAGTTGCCGTATGACTAGAATATAGTGTGTGCAAATTCTCATGGCATTCGGATAATAATTGTCTCAGAAATAAAATGAAAACATGCACCAAACAAACGAGTAATCTGACTTTTATTATACAGTAGCCTAATTTGTTCTTTTACTAAACATTCAGATATCTATTTAGTAATCCTAGAAAACACGATACATTGAGCCACTGTTTATTCAGTGCTGGCTCAACGTCTGCGACGTTAGACCAATAATAAATCAACATTGGGTCAATGTACGGTGCTTGCTGTATTTTCTTCCAAAGTTTTGCAGATGTCTGATGTGTTATTTTAGCCATTCACCCAACACTGCGACGCTGGCCCAACAAAAAGCCAGTATTGGCACAATTAACCCGCTAATTAGGCCCGAATATAATCGTTTTTATCCCTTTTATTATCCGATTAAATCTCTGTTATTGGAGGTGAACTGTGTGTTTAAACATTAAAATTTACAAATGTTTTGTCTCAAATTCAACAATTATCAGTAATTTTCACCCACGTGAAGTTGTGTGTCGCGTAGCAAGACACAACTTTAAGTTAATTTAAATTATTTCCCTAAGCGCCTTAAGGGCTAATTATACTAGCTGGTACATCCAATCAAACACGACACGTTGAAACAATGACGTTTAATGTTGGCCCAACGTCCGCGACGTTGGCACAACATTTAAATCATTGTGTTGTGTTTGCTGGACAATAAATCAATGTTGGTTTAACGTTGGTCCACCGTCTACGACAAAGGACCAACGTTAAACCAACATTGTGTCTCGTGTCTGCTGGGTATTAATTGTCTGTGTTATTCCCCAGGTTGTGGCGCCATCTACACGGACGATGTGGGAACTATCACGTCCCCTGGGTTCCCCAATGACTACTCTAACAATCTGGACTGTAACTACACGATCCATGTACCCAGGGCGGATGACGTGGTCATCCTCACATTCGATGAAGATAACTTCCACATTGAAGGTGCGGTCCAATCCAAAGCTAAGACACCACCTGGTGTTATTGACCGTGACATAGTAGAAAGAGTACCACATATAGTCCCCATGGGTAAAGTACTGTTCTCGTTTTTGGCATGGAGTTGCGGCATGGTAGGTTTCTTTGGCAAAATGTCTTTGTTTTTGGCATGGCGTTGTCGCCTCGTAGATTTCATTGGTAAACCTGGTAGAGTATCTTTGTTTTTGGCATGGAGTTTTCGCTTCGTAAATGTCTTTGGTATACCTGGTAGAGTAGGCCTATCTTTTTTTTTGGCATAGCGTTGCGGCATGGTAGAATTCTTGGTTACCTTTATCTTTTTTGTATAGCGCTAGTTCCCTTTGGTACTTTGGTAAAGTACTGTTCGTCGTTGTTCGTATGGAGATGGTTCCCTTTGGTAATATAAAGTACATGTTGTATTTTTTTCTGGTATGGCGATGGCTGATTATTTTAGGTATTATACTCGGTTATTTTATAACATTTTTATTCACTATGACGTTATAATGAATACAATTTCATGATGTTATAAAATAGCCGAGTGCCATTTTCTAAGATGGCCGCCCAAAAAGCTTCTGGGCGCAAAAATGTATGTACCGTTTGTTGGATCGCATGCAAGTTGCATAGTGAGGTAGCTTCGTTTCTCGTGATCTGACTAACTTTGAAAATAATTCATTAAAAAAAGAGATGGCTGACGTAAAATGGTGGGAGTATTTTTTGTAGTTATTTTTTTTCAGTTTGAATTAGTTTTTTTCTAGAGGGGTTGCTTGATTTTTCTGATCAGCTGGCCTGGAAATATCTAACAGGGATGCTGTTAATGTTTTACTGCCGAAAACTGTCCCATCTAGTTGTAAGTAACATTCTAATAATAATATGACTACATGGAATACCCCTGGCAGTGGTTTCTTTTCAATGCTTACAGTGTTATATCTACTCTCCAGACTGCATTGGATCATGTATATATTTGCGATTTGTTATTTAATTTACCATTTATCAGTTGCTTATAAATTTTCTTTTTCAGAATTAGATATGGCATCATGGAATTATGTATACCCCGATATAAGCTACCCTCTACATCGTGAGTAACGACAAATAATAAACGTCTCCTGGGTGCTAAAGGGTTGCTACCACTTATCAAATACATATACCATATTTTAACCCTTGTCCTGCTAGAACCATCTTCATTTGTTGCAAAAAACGTTCACACGTAATAATTATAGTTCTTTGTAAATGTTCCAATAGGTACACCAAATCAAATAATTAAATTTGAGATCATCATCAATGTCCTAGCTCTCTTTTAGCTTCATTTGAATACCTAGATCATGGGTCCACGATCATTATAATAACTTACACTTACTGTGCGGGGATCGACTTTAGAAAAAGTTGGTCCCGGCACTGTAAGGGTTGATCAATAATTGTTTTTTTTTGGTAATTTGAGACTGATAATTACGTTAGAAATTCTGTTTTTAACCCTATAGCCGCCAAATTATTCAATCTGAATTTTCACCCACTATGAAGTTGTGTCTCGCTGACGCGATCCACAACTTCAAGTGAGTGAAAATTATTCAGATTTGACAAAATGAAGGTCAACTCTTTTCAAATCTTGCTGGTTGATGTCACATTTTATCTTTAACATATTTAAAAGGTGGTACTTAATGAGCTAAGAAAAAATAAAAACCCGAATATATGCGGCACCGGCGGTTAAAGGGTTAAAGGAATGACAAATATCACCTGATATTTCAGCAGGGCAAGGGTTATTTGAGGAAGGGAGCACACAAAAAACAAATAAAGTCACGAAATGATTACACAAATCCCCACCACTCACGTTTAGGCACCTGGCTCCATTTATATTTTGGCTGTATATATTGTGCTGAAAGTAAAATATTATGTTGAACATCCTGATTACATAAGTGACATACATGCATGATGGTCTCATTTTCTTAACAATATAACACAATACACTCTGAGAAATTAGCGCACCTGATATCTACTGCACTTCATATAATGTCACGGATCAACAATGTTTTAGACAGTTTTTATTTGATTTCTAGTGTCTCAATTACTACTCTTGTTTTCGATTATAATTTATAATTTGGTCACTTATTTGTAATAATCACTTTATTACTGGAGGTTAGACGTACTATGTACATGCATGCACTTGGATATTCATCATTAGTTGTTTTATATTATAATCGATTAGTGTGTCTCTAATATGTAATACTTAGATTAGAAGTAATATGCACTAACATGCACTTGGATATTCCTCATGTGTTGCGTACAATCTGTCCAGTCAGTGGCAGATAGGAGGCTTTACTTTCCAGCAGGATATGCATGATGTTTTATGCCAGTTATACTGACTTTTCTATCGTTATGTTCTGCATGTGGATGTGCTATGTGTGATTTTCATAACTGCTTTATTTTTTTGTTTTTATTATTCATGCTACTTATACTAACTGTGGTGTAAAACATGTTATGCACGTAGATGGGGTGTTATAATAACTTATGAATTACTATATCTGCATATCTAAACACACTTTAAGTGATTATTGCATTTATAGCAGGTATTCAAATATGTGTATTTTATTTTTTAAGGTTGATATTTTTCATATAGACGTTGTAGTTATACACGCTAAGTGAATGATGGTTTAAATTATCTAATGTCGCACTTTAGATTGTTGTTAAAAAGAGTTATCTCGACAAAATTTATGTCCCAGAAAATCTGATATGTCGATCTAATGCTGATTTATTATAAGGCCGACAGTTTGTTTTGGGGCTATAATGACCCACATCCAGACAATATAATGCTATTAACTGTGCCCAACCAGTCGAGACGGCCTACCTTATTCAACCCTTGTGGTGCTAGACCCTATTATCGAATACATTTTTATATAAAAAAAAATACCTGAAATTAACAAATTCTTTTGTGGTAGATGCTCAGCTAAATAAATAATTATTTTTAGGAGATATTCATTTGTCATCCATACTTCTTTGCGTTATTTGAAGCTGGAATTACTAATGAATTTTGAAAGATGGAAAAAAGAGTTCAGTAGCACATGGGTTAATAGTGTCATTAACTGATATTTAAGAAAGATGGAAACAAAGAATTCAGTAGCACATGGGTTAATAGTGTGATTAACTGATATTTAAGAAAGATGGAAACAAAGAATTCAGTAGCACATGGGTTAATAGTGTCATTAACTGATATTTAAGAAAGATGGAAACAAAGAATTCAGTAGCACATGGGTTAATAGTGTCATTAACTGATATTTAAGAAAGATGGAAACAAAGAATTCAGTAGCACATGGGTTAATAGTGTCATTAACTGATATTTAAGAATAGTATGACGTAAAATGTAAGTCATATTGGAAGCAGTATTCCATTGAGCCTGTGTCGGTTCAATGTCTGCGATGTTGGTCCAGTATTAAACCATCATTAGCTGAACGTCTCGCGTTTACTGTGAACTTGATTGACCTCTATCATAACCTTGACCTTATTACTTATCACACAGCCATGAGGCGTTGCCATGATTGGCTGGCGGTGTACGGAGCAAACGACACGACCTCCAGCAGGCGTCTGGCCATGGTGTGCGGACATGATACACCGGTACCCTTTGTGAATAAAGGCCTCACCCGCATCAGATTCAAAACGGACAGCAGCGTTACAGACGCGGGCTGGTTGATACACTATACAGTAACACGTGAGTACGGCAGATTAACACATAATAACACATCAGACAATAGCCGACAGCAATATTACAGACGCGGGCTGGTTGATACACTATACAGTAACACGTGAGTACGGCAGATTAACACATAATAACACATCAGACAATAGCCGACAGCAATATTACAGACGCGGGCTGGGTGATACACTATACAGTAACACGTGAGTACGACAGATTAACACATAATAACACATCAGACAATACCCGACAGCAGTATTACAGACGCGGGCTGGGTTATACAGTATACAGTAACACGTGAGTACGACAGATTAACACATAATAAAACATAAGACAATACCTGACAGCAGTATTACAGACGCGGACTGGGTGATACACTACAAAGTAACACGTGAGTACGAAATATTAACACATAATAACATCAGACAATACCCGACAGCAGTATTACAGACGCGGGCTGGGTGATACACTACGTAGTAACACGTGAGTACGACAGGTTAACACATAATAACACATCACAATGCACGACAGCAGTATTACAGATGCGGGCTGGGTGATACACTACGTAGTAACACGTGAGTACGACAGATTAACACATAATAACATCAGACAATACCGACAGCAGTATTACAGACGCGGGCTGGGTGATACACTATACAGTAACGCGTGAGTATGACAGATTAACACATAATAACACATCACAATACCTGACAGCAGTATTACAGATGCGGACTGGGTGATACACTACAAAGTAACACGTGAGTACGACAGATTAACACATAATAACATCAGACAATACCCGACAGCAGTATTACAGACGCGGGCTGGGTGATACACTATACAGTAACGCGTGAGTATGACAGATTAACACATAATAACACATCACAATACCTGACAGCAGTATTACAGATGCGGACTGGGTGATACACTACAAAGTAACACGTGAGTACGACAGATTAACACATAATAACATCAGACAATACCCGACAGCAGTATTACAGACGCGGGCTGGGTGATACACTATACAGTAACGCGTGAGTATGACAGATTAACACATAATAACACATCACAATACCTGACAGCAGTATTACAGATGCGGACTGGGTGATACACTACAAAGTAACACGTGAGTACGACAGATTAACACATAATAACATCAGACAATACCCGACAGCAGTATTACAGACGCGGGCTGGGTGATACACTATACAGTAACGCGTGAGTATGACAGATTAACACATAATAACACATCACAATACCTGACAGCAGTATTACAGATGCGGACTGGGTGATACACTACAAAGTAACACGTGAGTACGACAGATTAACACATAATAACATCAGACAATACCCGACAGCAGTATTACAGACGCGGGCTGGGTGATACACTATACAGTAACGCGTGAGTATGACAGATTAACACATAATAACACATCACAATACCTGACAGCAGTATTACAGATGCGGACTGGGTGATACACTACAAAGTAACACGTGAGTACGACAGATTAACACATAATAACATCAGACAATACCCGACAGCAGTATTACAGACGCGGGCTGGGTGATACACTACGTAGTAACACGTGAGTACGACAGATTAACACATAGTAACATATCAAATAGTCATGATCTGAGGTTTTGTTTAAATATTTAGTTTAATTTAATTTAATTGAAGTTGTAATTAAAAAAACTGTACAAATATAATTAGAAAGATAAATCTGAAATTCCTGATCTGTCAAATATGACTTGACAATGAGCAGTTTGAAATGGATGTCACCATTTGACAAGAATTGGACACACGTAGTCGAGAAGGTAATCATTATCATGTCACACTATACATAACAGGCAATGTCACTTAGGGTATGAATAGCAGACACATCTGGTTGGATATTCCTGTCTTATGTATCATGTCACACTATATATATAGCAGACAATGCCACTAAGCCATCATGGGGATGTGTCTAGCATACACATCTGATTGGATATCCCTGTCTTCTGTATCATGTCACACTATATAAAGCAGATAATGCCACTAAGCCATCATGAGGGTGTGTCAGACATACACAGCTGTTTGGATATTCCTGCCCACTGAGTCATGTGACGTTTAAATGACCTCTTACCTGTCTACATCTAGAAGTATGACATCAATGTACATGTGATGAGTAGGATAAATGGCACAGTATAATAGTGGTATTGGCTTCTCAGTCTGGTCACGTATCTCGCTTTCAGCTAATTGCTCGGGGACCATGGGGTGTACATATTCTTCATGGTATATGATTTTGACGTAGCAGATACCATTTTAAGGATCCATTTTCGATGCTACACTTGGCTAAATTATTCTAAGATTTTTAATCAATATCAGAAAAAGTGTATGAAAAAGGTAAAGGTAAAGATTCCGGTTTATAGTCTGATATATAGTCTTTCATCCGACTTTTACATTTTACCCCCTGGTCACTGGAACTGTTCATTCGTGTGACATCTCAACTCCACGCAGAGTATACAGTCCTACAGCCATTTCGGCACATTGAACTTATTATACACAATGCCATCTCTGTCCTATCAGGTACTCATTTTCACCTGAGTCAAGTGAAGCATTTGAGGGTTAAGTACCTTGCCAAAGGACACAACATCGAAACAATGTACCAATATTGAGAGGTGTAAACATTATATGTCTCTGTATTGACAAAGCCCCGCGCTCTAACCATTGTGCCACATCCCTCCCTCAGAGAACATCTGGATCAATGTGGAGCAGCAAGTGGCCTTGGAAAGCGTACTGTTGCCCCACACTGAACCGAATTGCCAAAATGACTGCCAATATTTATCAATAATGTTTTCAGCAATTCAATTAATATAATGAGATGACTCTAAACGTATTATATGCAAAAATCCAATCACCTGAAGAAATTGTAATGCCAACTAACTACATTTTAAATTACGATTTTTCGAATACAAAATTACTATATTTTGTTGACTGGACGGTGTAATTTATGGACGTTTGTTTATTTACAGAATGTGGTGGCACCTTTACAGACCCAGAAGGCACCTTTCAGACCCCAGGGCACCCCTTCCCATATCACAGTGATGCTAACTGTACATGGCATATACAAGTACAAGAAAACAGGATCATAGAGCTTAAGTATGTACGAATTTCACTGATATCTCAGATATTTTAAATGTCAAGCTGTCTAATTTAATTCTGTATCTACTTAAAGGTGCCTGGTAAGTGAAAGTCTTTACATTTGTCAAATCGCACGCTGGGGCTAGGGTTAGCGTTAGTTGTAGGGTAGATTTACCAGATCAGAAACATATCCCATATTTTTTCACAAGGTGTCATTTAATGTTACAATAAACATTGAAATAGATTATCTATCAGTGATGTAGCTTCGTTGTTTTTACCCACGTTTGTCAGTAAGTAATTTTCTATCAGTCAGTATTTTTTACCTACTTGTTGGTTGCGATTGCGAGACATAACTTCTAATTGTTAAAATTTTAATTGTGTAATGTAGTGTTTAAAGGGTTAAGTTTGGACTACAGAGCCTTAGACTTGATTCTTTTCTCTGCTGAACCTGACAAGAAGGCAGAGAACATTGTCCTACAATCTGATCTTATTGTAATAATAATAATAATAATAAATCAATTTTATAGCGCCATGTATCTGTCAGACAGTCACAGGCGCTTTACATAACATAAGATACTGTCTTGATATTTCTGTACACTGTTTCTTTTTATTTGCAGGTTCAATACATTTGTGATCGAGGCTCATCCTAACTGTGAATACGACTCCGTCTTGATCTATGACGGAGAAACTAGAAGCGACCCCCTGATTGGCTCATATTGTGGTGACGTAGCACCTCCCATCATTAAGAGTTCCAGTAATCACCTCTTGGTGGCGCTGGTCTCAGATTTCTCGGTCGCCAAGGATGGGTTTTCTGCAAGTTACCGCACCACATTAGGTAAAGTAACAGTGGACTGCTGTGGGAGTAAATGACTGATAGCATACCACTAGAACTAATGCTCTACTCCCAACTCTTTGCATTTTATCTGATGTATTTTTAATGAGATTTAGGGAATATATTTGGTAAAGTAGGTTTGTATATGCTGCTCTTATTGTACTGTACATACTGGTATGCTATCATCCACTTGAGGTTGTGACTTGCTACCGTGACCCTCAACTTCAAGTGGGTGAAAATTACGCATATTTATTGAATTCGTGACATTTGCAAATCGTGATGTCTAGACACGCATTTCATTCTGAATAACAGATTTAGCCTGGTAATAAAATAGATTAAACACGACTATAGTCGTGATTTGTGGTCTAAGGGTTAAAGTATCGTTTCGAATCCCTGAAAATTGACTTTATTTTCTTCACGCAAGGGTTTCAGTATGAACACTCTGCTCCACTCTGCTTTATTCTGCTCCACTCTGCTCCACTCTGGCGCTAAGTATGAACATCCTGATAAAACTGCACGGCAATTCGCAGGTTTGTAGTGTATGACGATTTCAATGGTACATTCAGAGTTGAAAGGCGTTAGGGGTGCATTGTTTGTTGCTGACAGCACTTATATTATTTGTTGCATGTGTATTCGACCAGGGCCGGACCAGGGGTGCAGAGGGGAGCTGACAGCACTTATATTGTTTGTTGCATTTGTATTCGACCAGGGCCGGTCCAGGGGTGCGGAGGGGAGCTGACAGCACTTATATTGTTTGTTGCATTTGTATTCGACCAGGGCCGGACCAGGGGTGCGGAGGGGAGCTGACACCACTTATATTGTTTGTTGTATTTGACCAGGGCCGGACCAGGGATGCGGTGGGGAGCTGACAGCACTTAATGGCACCTTTGGTTCTGTGGACCTAGATAATGACGGGGATTATGAACTGATGCTCAACTGTCACTGGCGTATTGTCCTCCCTGACCACAAGGTGGCAGTCATATCATTCCCCACATTCTCTCTGCCTCCCCCACCTTGTGACCAAGGTGATAGTCTCACGGTAAGCCTTCTAACCTCAACTTAGTTAAAACCAAAAGGTTTCTTCAATTTGTAATCATCATGACTGTCATGAATCTGACGTCTACAGACGTCAGATTCTGACGACTAAAATTGATCCCCGCACTGTAAGGGTTAAAACACTACATTAAAAACATTCAACCATTTGAAATTTTGTCTCGCTACCGCGATCCACAACCTCAAGTGTGTGAAAATTACTCATATCTATTTAATTTGACACCAAACATTTGCAAATCTTCATGTTTAAACATCTTTTTCTCTGTTCCAATATCAGTGATACGATCGGCTAATATAATGAATTAAAAACCACTATGGTCGCTCTTAGCGGCATAAGGGTTATTGTGATAAAATGCCTAAAAACATTCTCAGATTTAACCTGTCCTAATTCTTTTCTAATGTCAATCAAACATTCAGATGTCGTTTGTATTCCAATTGTATTTGTCGTAGTCTTTCGAATTTTTCAGTTGATGTTAATTTACAATCAATAATTGATGTGCCTGTTTTTTTCTACGTAATTACAGTAAACATGTGATGATAAACCAATGCTGGGTCAATGTTGGCTCATTTTCTGCAACGCTGACCCAGCATAACCCCAACATTGGTTTAACTGGTGTTTAGTGTGTTTTTCCTCAATGATTTCGGCTATATGGTGGTGGTAACACCTGGTGCTTAGTGTGTTTTTACTCTGTGATTACTTCTATATGGTGGTGATAACGCCTGGTGTTTAGTGGGTTTTTCCTCTGTGATTCCTTTTATATGGTAGTGATAACGCCTGATGTTTAGTGGGTTTTTCCTCACCTGACTTCAAAAAAAATATAACCAAAGGTTTCTCAACGGTTTTCTATCCTACTGTATATAGTGAATGACCAAAAAAAGTCTACCAAAATCTGACCCATAAAAATCCGAAAATCTAAGATGGCCGCCATTGACCGTTAAAATCGAGAAAACCATCCTAAGTTGCCTAAACGTTTACAATTAAACCATGATTCTTGTTTATAATACATGTTTTTGGGAGTTGGGGAACTCATTATTTACAATAACATTCTGGCATTGACAAAAATCTAAGATGGCGGTGTGACTAGGGGGTAGAATCCAAGGTCAAAGATCAAGTTGAAGGTAAAATATAATTTTTCGGCAAATAAAGGTAGGAGCAAGGGGGATATTTTTTTCGAGTAATTTTAGCTAGAAAATATTTTCCTTATAGTATTTTCATGATTCAAGGTCATCTTCAGTGTCAAAAGGTCAAGGTCAAGTAGTTGAAAAGTTTATTTTTATCAAATTAAGTTAAGAACATGTGTAATACCTCCTTTGCATGGGATTTTGACTGGTAGATCATTTTATGGTATTATGTTTGTGATTCAAGGTGACCATCGAGATCAAAAGGTCTATTCAAAGGTCAAATGCTTAAATATATATTTGTACGAATGTCAACAAACATAATGTGTAATACCTCTTTTTGATCTGATTTTGACTGAAGATATAGGTATAACAGGTAGGTATAACTTGTACAAAGTTCTTGTATCCAAGAACTTTGTACAAGTTATAATCGGTGGATTTGCCGAGTTTGACTCTGTGATAGGTGTGTTATGTGGGTCTATCCGTCCTGCTAACTGTGTTTGGTTGTTACAGCTTTATGACGGTGGACTTGCTGAGTTTGATCCTGTGATAGGTGTGTTATGTGGGTCTATCTCTCCTGCTAACTGTGTGTGTTTGGTTGTTACAGCTTTATGACGGTGGGTTTGCTGAGTTTGATCCTGTGATAGGTGTGTTAAGTGGGTCTATCCCTCCGGCTAACTGTGTGTGTTTGGTTGTTACAGCTTTATGACGGTGGGTTTGCTGAGTTTGATCCTGTGATAGGTGTGTTATGTGGGTCTATCTCTCCGGCTAACTGTGTGTGTTTGGTTGTTACAGCTTTATGACGGTGGATTTGCTGAGTTTGATCCTGTGATAGGTGTGTTATGTGGATCCATCCCTCCGGCTAACTGTGTGTGTTTGGTTGTTACAGCTTTATGACGGTGGATTTGCTGAGTTTGACCCTGTGATAGGTGTGTTATGTGGGTCTATCCGTCCGGCTAACTGTGTGTGTTTGGTTGTTACAGCTTTATGACGGTGGATTTGCTGAGTTTGACCCTGTGATAGGTGTGTTATGTGGGTCTATCCGTCCGGCTAACTGTGTGTGTTTGGTTGTTACAGCTTTATGACGGTGGATTTGCTGAGTTTGACCCAGTGATAGGTGTGTTATGTGGGTCTATCCGTCCGGCTAACTGTGTGTGTTTGGTTGTTACAGCTTTATGACGGTGGGTTTGCTGAGTTTGATCCTGTGATAGGTGTGTTATGTGGATCTATCCCTCCGGCTAACTGTGTGTGTTTGGTTGTTACAGCTTTATGACGGTGGATTTGCTGAGTTTGATCCTGTGATAGGTGTGTTATGTGGGTCTATCTCTCCTGCTAACTGTGTGTGTTTGGTTGTTACAGCTTTATGACGGTGGATTTGCTGAGTTTGACCCTGTGATAGGTGTGTTATGTGGGTCTATCCCTCCGGCTGACTGTGTGTGTTTGGTTGTTACAGCTTTATGACGGTGGACTTGCTGAGTTTGATCCTGTGATAGGTGTGTTATGTGGGTCTATCCGTCCGGCTAACTGTGTTTGTTTGGTTGTTACAGCTTTATGACGGTGGATTTGCTGAGTTTGACCCTGTGATAGGTGTGTTATGTGGGTCTATCCGTCCGGCTAACTGTGTGTGTTTGGTTGTTACAGCTTTATGACGGTGGACTTGCTGAGTTTGATCCTGTGATAGGTGTGTTATGTGGATCCATCCCTCCGGCTAACTGTGTGTGTTTGGTTGTTACAGCTTTATGACGGTGGGTTTGCTGAGTTTGATCCTGTGATCTGGGTGTTATGTGGGTCTATCCCTCCGGCTAACTGTGTGTGTTTGGTTGTTACAGCTTTATGACGGTGGATTTGCTGAGTTTGACCCTGTGATAGGTGTGTTATGTGGGTCTATCCCTCCGGCTAACTGTGTGTGTTTGGTTGTTACAGCTTTATCACGGTGGATTTGCTGAGTTTGATCCTGTGATAGGTGTGTTATGTGGGTCTATCCGTCCGGCTAACTGTGTGTGTTTGGTTGTTACAGCTTTATGACGGTGGATTTGCTGAGTTTGATCCTGTGATAGGTGTGTTATGTGGATCTATCCCTCCGGCTAACTGTGTGTGTTTGGTTGTTACGGCTTTATGACGGTGGATTTGCTGAGTTTGATCCTGTGATAGGTGTGTTATGTGGGTCTATATCTCCTACTAACTGTGTTTGTTTGGTTGTTACAGCTTTATGACGGTGGGTTGGCTGAGTTTGACCCTGTGATAGGTGTGTTATGTGGATCTATCCGTCCTGCTAACTGTGTTTGGTTGTTACAGCTTTATCACGGTGGACTTGCTGAGTTTGACCCTGTGATAGGTGTGTTATGTGGGTCTATCCGTCCTGCTAACTGTGTTTGGTTGTTACAGCTTTATCACGGTGGACTTGCTGAGTTTGATCCTGTGATAGGTATGTTATGTGGATCTATCCCTCCGGCTGACTGTGTGTGTTTGGTTGTTACAGCTTTATGACGGTGGGTTGGCTGAGTTTGACCCTGTGATAGGTGTGTTATGTGGGTCTATCTCTCATGCTAACTGTGTGTGTTTGGTTGTTACAGCTTTATGACGGTGGGTTTGCTGAGTTTGATCCTGTGATAGGTGTGTTATGTGGGTCTATCTCTCCTGCTAACTGTGTGTGTTTGGTTGTTACAGCT
Source organism: Flabesymbios commensalis (assembly GCA_964017125.1). Lineage (NCBI taxonomy): Eukaryota > Metazoa > Annelida > Polychaeta > Terebellida > Flabelligeridae > Flabesymbios > Flabesymbios commensalis. The sequence continues at coordinate 1,507,929 of OZ024918.1, forward strand.
TTATGACGGTGGGTTGGCTGAGTTTGATCCTGTGATAGGTGTGTTATGTGGGTCTATCCCTCCGGCTAACTGTGTGTGTTTGGTTGTTACAGCTTTATGACGGTGGATTTGCTGAGTTTGATCCTGTGATAGGTGTGTTATGTGGATCCATCCCTCCGGCTAACTGTGTGTGTTTGGTTGTTACAGCTTTATGACGGTGGATTTGCTGAGTTTGACCCTGTGATAGGTGTGTTATGTGGGTCTATCCGTCCGGCTAACTGTGTGTGTTTGGTTGTTACAGCTTTATGACGGTGGATTTGCTGAGTTTGATCCTGTGATAGGTGTGTTATGTGGGTCTATCCGTCCGGCTAACTGTGTGTGTTTGGTTGTTACAGCTTTATGACGGTGGGTTGGCTGAGTTTGATCCTGTGATAGGTGTGTTATGTGGGTCTATCTCTCCTGCTAACTGTGTGTGTTTGGTTGTTACAGCTTTATGACGGTGGATTTGCTGAGTTTGACCCTGTGATAGGTGTGTTATGTGGGTCTATCCCTCCGGCTAACTGTGTGTGTTTGGTTGTTACAGCTTTATGACGGTGGATTTGCTGAGTTTGATCCTGTGATAGGTGTGTTATGTGGGTCTATCCGTCCGGCTAACTGTGTTTGTTTGGTTGTTACAGCTTTATGACGGTGGATTTGCTGAGTTTGACCCTGTGATAGGTGTGTTATGTGGGTCTATCCGTCCGGCTAACTGTGTGTGTTTGGTTGTTACAGCTTTATGACGGTGGACTTGCTGAGTTTGATCCTGTGATAGGTGTGTTATGTGGGGCTATCCCTCCGGCTAACTGTGTGTGTTTGGTTGTTACAGCTTTATCACGGTGGATTTGCTGAGTTTGATCCTGTGATAGGTGTGTTATGTGGGTCTATCCGTCCGGCTAACTGTGTGTGTTTGGTTGTTACAGCTTTATGACGGTGGATTTGCTGAGTTTGATCCTGTGATAGGTGTGTTATGTGGATCTATCCCTCCGGCTAACTGTGTGTGTTTGGTTGTTACAGCTTTATGACGGTGGATTTGCTGAGTTTGATCCTGTGATAGGTGTGTTATGTGGGTCTATATCTCCTACTAACTGTGTTTGTTTGGTTGTTACAGCTTTATGACGGTGGGTTGGCTGAGTTTGACCCTGTGATAGGTGTGTTATGTGGATCTATCCGTCCTGCTAACTGTGTTTGGTTGTTACAGCTTTATCACGGTGGACTTGCTGAGTTTGACCCTGTGATAGGTGTGTTATGTGGGTCTATCCGTCCTGCTAACTGTGTTTGGTTGTTACAGCTTTATCACGGTGGACTTGCTGAGTTTGACCCTGTGATAGGTATGTTATGTGGATCTATCCCTCCGGCTGACTGTGTGTGTTTGGTTGTTACAGCTTTATGACGGTGGGTTGGCTGAGTTTGACCCTGTGATAGGTGTGTTATGTGGGTCTATCTCTCATGCTAACTGTGTGTGTTTGGTTGTTACAGCTTTATGACGGTGGGTTTGCTGAGTTTGATCCTGTGATAGGTGTGTTATGTGGGTCTATCTCTCCTGCTAACTGTGTGTGTTTGGTTGTTACAGCTTTATGACGGTGGGTTGGCTGAGTTTGATCCTGTGATAGGTGTGTTATGTGGGTCTATCTCTCCTGCTAACTGTGTGTGTTTGGTTGTTACAGCTTTATGACGGTGGATTTGCTGAGTTTGATCCTGTGATAGGTGTGTTATGTGGGTCTATCTCTCCTGCTAACTGTGTGTGTTTGGTTGTTACAGCTTTATCACGCTGGATTTGCTGAGTTTGACCCTGTGATAGGTGTGTTATGTGGGTCTATCCGTCCGGCTAACTGTGTGTGTTTGGTTGTTACAGCTTTATGACGGTGGATTTGCTGAGTTTGACCCTGTGATAGGTGTGTTATGTGGGTCTATCCGTCCGGCTAACTGTGTGTGTTTGGTTGTTACAGCTTTATGACGGTGGATTTGCTGAGTTTGACCCTGTGATAGGTGTGTTATGTGGGGCTATCCCTCCTGCTAACTGTGTTTGTTTGGTTGTTACAGCTTCATGACGGTGGGTTTGCTGAGTTTGATCCTGTGATAGGTGTGTTATGTGGGGCTATCCCTCCTGCTAACTGTGTTTGTTTGGTTGTTACAGCTTCATGACGGTGGATTTGCTGAGTTTGACCCTGTGATCGGGGTGTTATGTGGGTCTATCCCTCCGGCTAACAGTGTGTGTTTGGTTGTTACAGCTTTATGACGGTGGGTTTGCTGAGTTTGACCCTGTGATAGGTGTGTTATGTGGGTCTATCCCTCCGGCTAACTGTGTGTGTTTGGTTGTTACAGCTTTATGACGGTGGATTTGCTGAGTTTGATCCTGTGATAGGTGTGTTATGTGGGTCTATCTCTCCTGCTAACTGTGTGTGTTTGGTTGTTACAGCTTTATGACGGTGGATTTGCTGAGTTTGACCCTGTGATAGGTGTGTTATGTGGATCTATCCCTCCGGCTAACTGTGTGTGTTTGGTTGTTACAGCTTTATGACGGTGGATTTGCTGAGTTTGACCCTGTGATAGGTGTGTTATGTGGGTCTATCCGTCCGGCTAACTGTGTGTGTTTGGTTGTTACAGCTTTATGACGGTGGATTTGCTGAGTTTGACCCTGTGATAGGTGTGTTATGTGGGTCTATCCGTCCGGCTAACTGTGTGTGTTTGGTTGTTACAGCTTTATGACGGTGGATTTGCTGAGTTTGACCCTGTGATAGGTGTGTTATGTGGATCTATCTCTCCGGCTAACTGTGTGTGTTTGGTTGTTACAGCTTTATGACGGTGGATTTGCTGAGTTTGACCCTGTGATAGGTGTGTTATGTGGATCTATCTCTCCGGCTAACTGTGTGTGTTTGGTTGTTACAGCTTTATGACGGTGGGTTTGCTGAGTTTGATCCTGTGATAGGTGTGTTATGGGGGGCTATCCCTCCTGCTAACTGTGTTTGTTTGGTTGTTACAGCTTTATGACGGTGGGTTTGCTGAGTTTGATCCTGTGATCTGGGTGTTATGTTGGTCTATCCCTCCGGCTAACAGTGTGTGTTTGTTTGTTACAGCTTTATGACGGTGGATTTGCTGAGTTTGGTCCTGTGATAGGTGTGTTATGTGGGTGTATCTCTCCTGCTAACTGTGTTTGTTTGGTTGTTACAGCTTTATGACGGTGGGTTTGCTGAGTTTGATCCTGTGATCGGGGTGTTATGTGGGTCTATCCCTCCGGCTAACTGTGTTTGGTTGTTACAGCTTTATCACGATGGACTTGCTGAGTTTGATCCTGTGATAGGTGTGTTATGTGGGTCTATCCCTCCTGCTAACTGTGTTTGGTTGTTACAGCTTTATCACGGTGGACTTGCTGAGTTTGATCCTGTGATAGGTGTGTTATGTGGATCTATCCCTCCTGCTAACTGTGTTTGGTTGTTACAGCTTTATCACGGTGGACTTGCTGAGTTTGATCCTGTGATAGGTGTGTTATGTGGATCTATCCCTCCGGCTAACTGTGTTTGTTTGGTTGTTACAGCTTTATGACGGTGGATTTGCTGAGTTTGACCCTGTGATAGGTGTGTTATGTGGATCTATCCCTCCGGCTAACTGTGTGTGTTTGGTTGTTACAGCTTTATGACGGTGGATTTGCTGAGTTTGACCCTGTGATAGGTGTGTTATGTGGGTCTATCCGTCCGGCTAACTGTGTGTGTTTGGTTGTTACAGCTTTATGACGGTGGATTTGCTGAGTTTGACCCTGTGATAGGTGTGTTATGTGGATCTATCTCTCCGGCTAACTGTGTGTGTTTGGTTGTTACAGCTTTATGACGGTGGATTTGCTGAGTTTGACCCTGTGATAGGTGTGTTATGTGGATCTATCCCTCCGGCTAACTGTGTGTGTTTGGTTGTTACAGCTTTATGACGGTGGGTTTGCTGAGTTTGATCCTGTGATAGGTGTGTTATGGGGGGCTATCCCTCCTGCTAACTGTGTTTGTTTGGTTGTTACAGCTTTATGACGGTGGGTTTGCTGAGTTTGATCCTGTGATCTGGGTGTTATGTTGGTCTATCCCTCCGGCTAACAGTGTGTGTTTGTTTGTTACAGCTTTATGACGGTGGATTTGCTGAGTTTGGTCCTGTGATAGGTGTGTTATGTGGGTGTATCTCTCCTGCTAACTGTGTTTGTTTGGTTGTTACAGCTTTATGACGGTGGGTTTGCTGAGTTTGATCCTGTGATCGGGGTGTTATGTGGGTCTATCCCTCCGGCTAACTGTGTTTGGTTGTTACAGCTTTATCACGATGGACTTGCTGAGTTTGATCCTGTGATAGGTGTGTTATGTGGGTCTATCCCTCCTGCTAACTGTGTTTGGTTGTTACAGCTTTATCACGGTGGACTTGCTGAGTTTGATCCTGTGATAGGTGTGTTATGTGGATCTATCCCTCCGGCTAACTGTGTTTGTTTGGTTGTTACAGCTTTATGACGGTGGATTTGCTGAGTTTGACCCTGTGAACGGGGTGTTATGTGGATCTATCCCTCCTGCTAACTGTGTTTGTTTGGTTGTTACAGCTTTATGACGGTGGGTTTGCTGAGTTTGATCCTGTGATCGGGGTGTTATGTGGGTCTATCCCTCCGGCTAACTGTGTGTGTTTGGTTGTTACAGCTTTATGACGGTGGACTTGCTGAGTTTGATCCTGTGATAGGTGTGTTATGTGGGTATATCCCTCCTACTAACTGTGTTTGTTGTGTTACAGCTTTATGACGGTGGGTTTGCTGAGTTTGATCCTGTAATAGGTGTGTTATGTGGGTCTATTCCTCCGGCTGACTTCACATCCAGCACTGAGGTGGTCAGCCTGACGTTTGTTAGCGGTCTCACCAGCTTTACAGGGGGCTTCACTGCTCAGTACTCAGCCATAGACAGTAAGTGATCAATCATTACGAGCTTATTCACCAGTGCACAATTTTGCACCAAGTTTCGAGAAAAACATACTTTGGCAAACTGTGCCAAATAGCTAGACCATCACTATAATACAAAATGTACAGTTTCAGGGAGGGATATGCCCTGACAAATTTCCACTTAATTAGATTCAAAATGGCCGACTTGCGGCTATTATTTAATTGAATATATGTGTGATATTTGAAAAACCGTGCCAAATAGTTAGACCATTAATATAAAACAAGAAAATGCGGTTTTAAGGAAGGATGCCCCCTGAGAAATTTCAATTCTGTCAAATACGAGATGGCCGACTTGCGGCCATCATTATCTTTAATATCTGTATTTTTTTTTATTTGATTCATTTCAGTAAACAGTACATGTAAGCATGATATAAAACAATACAGAAAAAATTAATTGAAAATACTTGTAAAAAGTTTATATAAAATAAATTATAAATAAAAAACATTTTTCCATGATCACAACATATACTTTTAGTCATAACATTATCACATAAATGACTAGACTTAGCTTTAATATATATATATAATTATTGAGAATTTAAATACAACTCAGACAAGCTATTAATATAGAAAGTCTGAGTTGTTTTCGCTAACTAGTCTATCTATTAGGTAAAGTCTCACAGCTTGTTTAAAAGATGCCAATGAGTTCAGTTTCTTTATTTTCAAAGGCAGTTTATTCCATGATTTAAAACCATTTAAACCAAAACTCTCAGTAAGATGACATGGAGCTCCGCCATGGACAATCCTGTGCATGATGTTGAGATTTAATCATGTTAATTGTTCTACTCTGACATCCATTGGAAGCTACTGCATCTTTGGGAAATGTGTGATGTCTAGATGTGTCCGGGGGGATAAATCAAGAGCAAACCGTATTGTCTTGTTTTGTAAAATTTGAAGTTTATGTTTCATAGTTTTCTGGAGGCCGCTATACCAGGCTGAACATGCATAGTCGAAATGGCAAAGAATTAGGGCTGATGTTAACAAGTTTCTAGATCTGGTGTTCAAATATTTTGCCTGTCTGTACAAAAATTTCAGTCACGAATTTCCATTTTTCAAAATAATTTCAACAATAGCTGTGCCGCTAATGTTTGCTCTAGATCTACCCCGAGATACCTAATGACAGTCTTTGATGTAATTACATTATTTCCAATAGAAATAGCTAATTTGGAATGTTTTGACAGCATATGTTTGGTTCCAAATAGAATAGATTCTGTTTTACCTAGATGGAGAGAAAACTTGTTGTCTATCAGCCAATTGCTGGGAGACAACAAATTGTCCCCCAAAACGTTTTTTCAATAGTTTTTATGTGTTTTCTTCATACTAACAGGGCAGAGTCGTTAGCATAGAGTATTAGTTTGCAGGAGACAGATGCTTCCATATCATTGACGTATAGCAAAAAAAATATAACTGTAACTGAGTTCTGCTGCTAGGACTATCTAGAGGTTCATCTTATTTTCTGCTACTTTATATTATGTTCTGCTTCTAGAACTATGTGGCGGTTATTGTATATTATTACTACTTGACAGGGCGCTACTAGTGGGATATTGCTGTTTATGCAGGCGTAATATTTGACTATTGGTCCTACCAGCAGGGCCACCAGACTATCTCTGTTGCCTGTCTGGCGGCTGCTAGTCATCTGTACGAGAGATGCTATGGATCACATGTTGGTCGCAGGTTCACTGGGCTTTTATGGGGTTGACCCTAGAGGTGGTGATCTGTGATTTTTAGCAAGGTGGATTCTGCGTAGACATGAGGCATATGCTTTAATTGTAGACTAATAATAAATATTTTTTCAAGATTTCATGGATAAGTTGTAATAATAATTGTTATTATCCCTCCGCAGATGCCAGCGTCCCTCGACTGCGTCTCGGGCGGCTGGCATCTGCGTCGGGCCAATAACAAGTGTTTATCTCCCTGAAAAATCATGTTATTGTTATATTATACTCTGCTTCTAGGAGTATGTGGTGGTACATATAACGCATCATACAGCACAAAGACCATCACATCCCCTGGTTATCCTGGTGACCTGCCTCTTAACACTAAATGCCGCTGGACACTGGACGCCCCACTATATCACCACCTGGTGATTAACGTCACAACTACAGACATAGCTGATCAGCAGAACTGTGCATCTAATTATCTAGAAATTAAAGATTACCCTATGGTGAGTACTATGTAAATACTAAACCAGACTGAGTACTAAATACAAAACATCTCTGCAAGACCCCAGACACGTTGAGTGGGCCTACGCTATGCAGGGATAACTTCAAAACATTTAGCAGTAGAGTTAACATCAATTTTTGAGAACCCCCTGTTGTGGCATAATATCACTGTCAACTCGTAATATGGCGTGGCGTACCCTGGTTCCTCCGCTCAACAGCGGTGCCAATACAGCTTTCGCATCAGTGCAGGCGCTGGTGTAGCCGTGTTAGCCTTAATAACCGGAGTGTTTGACATTAGGTCACTCACGGGGGATGAATGGAGTTGCTATTCTTGGGACTATCCGACCCGAGGATAGCGGAGCTGAGCGAAATGCCACAGTTTCAGTAATAAATCGCACAGCGAAACCCAAGTCTACGGCCGTCTGGGCATGTCTCGGGGTAGATCCCCTAGAACCCCTTATCGGGCGACCAAAGGAAAATGCTCTCAATAATCCACCATGCCCTATCACCCCCTCCCTCACATCATCATCTGTACATCATTTATCGCATAAATTGACTAAAACGTTTTTATCGTATTACAATGTCACTTAAAAGACCATTTGTACCGAAAAGTGATGTAAAGCAATGATTTACTACTACTACTCGTGATATGTTATCGTTAGTGATGCTTTGTAATCGATGACGATAAAACCACCTTCCGCTCCGTTCTATAGTTCTATTATCACAAACGTAGGTATCTAATTCATACTATAATAGAAAAAACAAAGACAATTGAATTTACCAAAATTTAAAGTGAGAAATGTCAACCTCTTGTCATAAAAGTGAACATGCTAATTACTATTCATAATAATTATATTATAATATCACCTCTCGATACGAATGAGCAAACTGTCAAATCTACTTCTAAATGTAACCGATTCACTTTTCTAATTATTCTATTGTATTATTTTCAGATACGAGAGGGTAAAACTGTGAAACTCTGCAATCAGAATGCGCCGTACTCGTTCGTGAGCAGTGGAAGAACCGCCAAGGTGACTCTGGTCACGACAGATGGAGGAACAGGAGATGGATTCAGCATGGAGTATCAAGCTGACAGTATGTGGCTATAATAATAAACAACAGTAACTGCTCACTTGAAATGGAAGCAGTTACTGCTGTTTGCACTGTTCTATCGTGTGAAGGTAAACAGCAGTAACTAATGACTTGAGATACGAGCGGTTACTGTTACATACATTATACACAGTATCTGTATATTGTTCAAGTCAGCAATATTATCTGCTCATTTTACATCGTTTAACGCTGAATTATTGTTGTATAAACCATAGACACCGAAGGTTGTTTTCAATTTGAAATCATCATAAATGTCTTTATTTTAAAACCTATGTTATGGATTTACGGCCCTTATCAATTTGTAATTCCTTCAGTCCCGGGACAGTCTTTAGACGTCAGATTCTGACGTCTAAAGACGATCCCCGCACTGAAAGGTTCTAAGCTAAGATACGGTTGGTTTTATTGTCTTTGTGTATTTTACAACGTGCTACAGTCCAGAATAATTTTTTTATTTTGGCTTCATGAGATGTTCTTAAGTTTTCTAAATGGCTATAGATGTGCAATGTTTTTAAAGTACTATGCTACCTAGATTCTAACTATGTACATTTGGAAAACTTAAACACATCAAAGAGCCAACACAAAAATGATGATTTTGGCTTTAATCGCATTAATACTTAAATGGCCCTGTCTCTTCGTACATCATGTACTATTTATTATCCCTTAAAGGCCTAAATTAAATAATATTCACACACCTAAATTTGTGTCTCGCTACCGCGAATCACAACTTCAAGTGAGTGAAAACTACTGACATCTATTTATTTTGGGTCCAAACATTTGCAAATCTTGAAATTTGAACACTAATTTCATTTCCAACATCAGTGATTTAACCTGCTAATAAAACAGATTACAAACTTGCTTAGCTAGTTGAGGTTTAATATGTTGTTTATGTTGCCCTTTTTCTTTTCTCAGCATGTAACCGGACGTACGGGGGAGTGTCTGGTCGTATAGTGAGTACTGGCTGGCCGCATGACTACCCCCTGATGTCACACTGTGTCATGGACATCAACGCCCCAGATAACACCACTATAGCCATCTTCTTTGACGATTTTGAAATAGAAACACATCCGCAGTGTCACTATGACTTTCTAGGGGTGAGTTGTACTAGAAAACGCTAGATAAAATGGTTTATTAGAAATATAATACAAATTATGAATAGTAGTGGCTAAAATATGGACATATACTGTACTTGATATTCACATCTAATTCTTGTAGCTTCACCATGACCTGTATTGTTGTTTACCTGACCTTGTTCTGTATGGTTGATTAGCTGACCTTGTGTTGTGTTGTTTGATATCTGACCTTGATCTGTATTGCTGTATTATCTGACATCCATTGTTGGTTACATGACTGTCACCTTGACCTGTATTGTTGGTTAGGCCTACCTGACCTTGACCTGTATTGTTGGTTATTTGAATTTGACCTGTAATGATGATTACCTGACCTTGGTCTCTATGGTTGGTTACCCGACCTTGACCTGTAGGTTTATTGTTAGTTACCTGACCTTGACCTGTATTGATGAATACCTGACCTTGACCTGTATTGTTGATTACCTGACCTTGAGCTGTATTGTTGGTTACCTGACTTTAATCTGTATTATTGGTTACTTGACCTTGACTTGTATTATTGGTTACCTGACCTTGACCTGTATTATTGGTTACCTGACCATGACCTGTCTTGTTGGTTACCTGACCTTGGACTGTATTGTTGGTTACATGACTGTCACCTAGACCTGCAGTTAGTTACCTGACCATGACCTGTCTTGTTGGTTACCTGACCTTGGACTGTATTGTTGGTTACATGACTGTCACCTAGACCTGCAGTTAGTTACCTCACCTTGACCTGTATTGTTGGTTACCTGACCTTGACCTGTATTATCGGTTGCCTGACCTTGACCTGTATTGTTGGTTACCTGACATTGACCTGTAATGTTGGTTGCCTAACATTGATCTCTATGGCTGGTTACCCGGCCTTGACCCTTTAAATATTGTGTTGGCTGCCTGACCTTGATCTGTAGTATCGGTTAACTGACCTTGACCTGTATTATTTGTTATCTGACCTTGACCTGTATTATTAGTTACCTGACCTTGATCTGTATTATTGGTTACCTGACCTTGATCTGTATTATTCGTTACCTGACCTTGACCTGTTTTATTGGTCACCTGACCTTGACCTGTATTGTTGGTTACCTGACCTTGACCTGTATTGTAGGTTACCTGACCTTGACCTGTAATGTTGGTTACCTGACCTTGATCTCTATGGTTGGTTACCCGGCCTTGACCCTTTAAATGTTTTGTTGGCTGCCTGACCTTGATCTGTATTATTGGTTATCTGACCTTGACCTGTATTATTGGTTACCTGACCTTGACCTGTATTGTTGGTTACCTGACCTTGACCTGTAATGTTGGTCACCTGACCTTGACCTGTATTTTTGGTTGCCTGACATTGACCTGTATTGCTGATTACCTGACCTTGGCCTGTATTGTTGATTAACTTACATTGACCTGTATTGTTGGTTACTTGACCTTGATCTGTATTATGGGTTACCTGACCTTGACCTGTATTATTGGTTACCTGACCTTGCTCTGTATTATTGGTTACCTGACCTTGATCTGTTTTGGTGATTACCTGACCTTTACCTGTATTATTGCTTACCTGACCTTGGCCTGTATTGATGGTTACCTGACCTTGACCTGTATTGTTGGTTACCTGACCTTGGCCTGTATGGTTGATTAACTGACATTGACCTGTATTGCTGGTTACTTGACCTTGACCTGTATTGTGGGTTACCTGACCTTGACCTGTATTTTTGGTTACCTGACCTTCACTTGTATTATCGCTTACCTGATCTTTACCTGTATTGTTGGTTACCTGACCTTGACCTGTATTGTTGGTTACCTGACCTTGACCTGTCTTGTTGTTGTTTACCTAACCTTGGCCTGTATTGTTGATTAACTGACATTGACCTGTATTGTTAATTAACTGACATTGCCCTGTATTGCTGGTTACCTGACCTTGACCTGTATTATGAGTTACCTGACCTTGACCTGTATTATTGGTTACCTGACCTTGATCTGTATTATTGGTTAACTGACCTCGACCTGTATTGTTGATTACCTGACCTTGACCTGTATTATTGATTACCCGACCTTGACCTGTATTGCTGGTTGCCTGACCTCGACCTATATTGTTGGTTACCTGACCTTGGCCTGTATTGTTGGTTACCTGACCTTGACCTGTATTCCTGTATTGTTGGTTGCCTGACCTTGACCTGTATTGTTGGTTACCCGATCTTGACCTGTATTGTTGGTTACCTGACCTTGACATATATTGTTGGTTACCCGACCTTGACATGTATTGTTGATTACACGACCTTCACCTGTATTGTTGATCACCCGACCTTGACGTGTATTGCTGGTTACATGACCTTGACATGTATTGTTGGTTACCTGACCTTGACCAGTATTGTTGATTACTGACCTTTACCTGTATTGTTGATTACCCGACCTTTACCTGCATTGTTCGTTGCCTGACCTTGACCTGTATTGTTGGTTACCTAGGTGATGACCCCTGACGGCACAGAGATACAGAGGCTTTGTGACTTGGCCATTCCGTCTCCCGTATTCACTGATCTCAGCTCTCTACAGCTCATCTTCCAATCAGATATCAGCAGAAGTGGGCGGGGCTTTGCCCTGACCTACTTAGCATCACCAGCTCAAAGTAGGTTCATTGTCATCTAATAACCTGAATTGTTTGTGCAATAAGTTGGTTTAAGTGAAAGAGAGATAAACCAGAGGTTGTTAAACACATTGTTAAACGAAATGTTCAGGACTGGCTAAATGATTAAATTTGAGCTCACGTAGGACGTATTTAATTTGCAGCTGACTGTGAAGACTTTCAAACCCTTTTGTGCAAATACAGTCTAAACTAGACCGGTAGAGTATCCTGAACGTGTTTGTCTACATTCTCATTCATCAGATCCACTATCCTTCCACTAGCGTCAGCTAGTGTATCTGATTGATCGCACTGTAAAATGTGTTTTGTAGACGTATTCATGAATTTGACCTGATTTGGTATCTGGCCAATAAGGCAATACCTGACAAAAATGGTGTCCCTGATATTCTAAACCACATGGTCAATGTTGATTTTATGTTGGGCCGGAGTCATACACAATTGGCATACATCAATCCAGCATTGTCAATCCTACAGCGTAAACAGGATAGGTCTACACGGGCCTATTGTTTTTTTAATGTTGGGCCTGCGTCGCAAACAATGGACCAACATTAAACCGATATTGGGTCATTGTGTCGTTCTGACTGAGACTGCACACCAGTAAGAACGCTGGGCTCATGTTAATCCACAATCTGATGTGCTTTCCCAACAATAAACAAAGAGTGGTTGTTAATATCACTTTGGACATTCTGCTGGTACCTTGGTCTTACACAAATGCAAGTCTACAACAACACAAGTGAAAGACGCACATCCAATGTTGCTTTTCTGCTGGGCTGTCATTGTATAGGATGGACCAACTATAATACAACACAGGCTGATAGAATGTACTGGTTATAATAACACTAGGCATATAATGAAAAACTTAGCCCAGTATAGGGGAGACATAATTTATATAAACTTTTCTCTCATAGGTGCAAGGAATCATCGAACTTGACATAGTTTCAGGGTCAGGTGTGGGTCACGGTACACCAGTTTTTGATGCCCTATCAGAACGCAGCAATTACAACAAACAATCTCAAAGCACTGTAGCAGGGCCTGAGAAGGAGGCTGGGTTGTCTATGGACTAAGTCAATGTAGCCTGAACACTGATATAGGGCTAGATACTGGGCTCCATTTTACATTCTTGACATTCTTTCCTCGGTATGAATTTCTACCGGTTCACCTGGCCTATTTACGTCAGAGACACGTGAGGGTCACAGAGCTATTTAGAGCGATAATGAAAGTACGATTGGTGATGCAGAGCATAACCTAGAAACAGTCAATATTATAATTTGATTATACATTTATAAACTACGTAGTTGATAGCGATTTTTGCCTGAACAAAATAGCCATAGCTACTATTTTTTGATGTGTTGTTTGAATAAGAATAAATATATAAGAATATAGGAATGTAAATAAGTGGTGGTTTGCGAAGCTGTAAAGTTTTGACTAGCACTTGACACTGACAGTCATGTGGGTCCTATACGGTATTGGTAGTTCTGGACTACTAGTATCCATATTTTAATTTAAATAAAAATACACGCAATCGCAGTTATTTTGTAGGCCTGACAGTCATGTGGGTCCTATACGGTATTGGTAGTTCTGGACTACTAGTATCCATATTTTAATTTAATTAAAAATACACGCAATCGCAGTTATTTTGTAGGCCTCTTTTTGGCGGTTTAATATGAAAGTTCTCACCAGTGACAACTATTTAATTCGTTATGTGGTTTTAGCCGAAGGTCATGCGTGAGAATGTAATGGTTAAATCTCACCTAACATTACGATGTGTGATTTATAGGTCGTTTGGTAATCAGTTTAAAAATTCTATGGTAGACCATGTGACTCAGGGCTTCAGGCTGGATGGACAACCAGACAATGACAGTCATACATCATTGCAATGTGCAATGATGTATGACTGTCGCTGTCTGATGACACTTTGAAGAAATACGTCGGGGAATCCCTAAACTCAATCGGCCAATGGGACTGGAACCTCCTAAAAACCAGAGCCCAGTTTCTGGCCCATTATGTAGTCACAGGGCCAGTGGCCAGGCTAAAGTCAATGCAGTGTGCAGGAAATTTGGCACAGATGATGGTGGATTATTACATATGATTGTTCGACTGTCTGTCCAGCTAACACGAGACGTTGTGCAAATGCTGGTGTAATGTTGGACCGGCGTCGAAACGGTAGACCAACATCAGGCCAGTAATTCCACAACGTCTCATATTAGCTGGTTGCTGTCTGAGCTGTACTTTGACCCAGATTTGAGCTCTAGATGGGCCTTTGAAGGTTGATCTACTTTGCGTTATTTTCTGGACAATTACTTGAAAAATACGTGATGACTTGTCATCATATCTGGTACTAATCAATATGCCTTTAATATTACAGTGTTTTTGTTGAACTGATTTTTTTTTACAAATTCGATCGACAATGTTTCAAATGTTTAAATATTAAGCCCTTCAATCATCCATCAGGATTTTTTCTTGGGCCATATCTTGAAAATACTTGATACATTGAATTGCTGCCAAATGTGGGCTTTGTATGTGCCTTTTGGCTTTCCTGTACTTCAGTAACTTTCAGTTTTGACTTTTTGGGACATATCTTGGAAAATCCGTGGAAAATTTTTACCATATGCATAAAATATTATTAAATGCCTTTCTAGTTCACTTTTGAATTTATGAAGATTTAAAAAATATGAAATTGTAAATCAGGATGTGGAAATTTTAAAGTAATTTTTAGCCGTTTTTTGCGAATGTGTATGACTTTTTCATGTGATGGCTGTAATGATGACCCAGTAAACACGAGTCATCCACCCAATGGTGGCCCATCGTCTACGACGCTGGCCCACCATAGAACCAGCATTGGGTGGATGACTCGTATTTGTTGATGAGAATGTTATGAGGGAAGTGCTCAAAAGTAGGGTAGTGGGAGGGACGCATGTCTGAAACACTACCATTCCAGTATAACCCTGCACACCATCATGTTTCATTCAGTAACATTAAGTTCCTCTGTTGTTTACCAGTATTTAATTGACACTAACCCAGCAAAGACAAAGCATTTGTATAACATGTATACAATGTTGTATACAATTGTTATTTCTTATATATATATAAAGAAGCCTTTTCACACATTTTCCCCGTTTCCTTGTAGCTGGCTGTGGTGGCATCCTCTCTGAACCCCTGGGTAGTTTTACCAGCCCTGACTACCCCACCTCCTACCCTAACAGCACCACCTGCTCCTGGCTGCTGTCACTGCCTGGCGCTAACCCCGTCACCGGCGTGTTCACAGACTTCAGCCTACAGTATGACGACGGATGCACAACCGATTACGTCATCGTCTATGACGGACCTAATGAGACCTCACCCATGATTGGTCGATATTGTGGAGCGGTATGTATATCATTATTCAGCATGGGAGTGTTTGTATCCAATAAACACTAGACCGGGCCAGCAGCGTACAGCAATAATGGCTTGGATGATATTAAACGTTATTTTTCAAATTTCTTCCAAGCTCAGTGAAGTTAGTAATGTTTGAACATTTTTTCTGGAAGTAGAAACATGATTTTCTATAATGCAGCGGTACATTCCATGTGTCTGCCTTACTTCACATCACTGCATTAACCACCATTCTATGTCTTTGTAGAGGTACACGTTAGGGCTATCCCCGGTTTTAAAATACGACGTACATTCCTTTTATCCGAATTCGATCAGACTTGCCATATTTATCGTGCTTGTTCTGTGTTTTAGGATCACCCAGCTAGATTTATTTCCACCAGTAACGAAGTGTTGGTGACCTTCACCTCTGATGACGTCACCACGAGCAGTGGCTTCAGACTCACATACACCAGCTAACAGGAAGCTAACTGGAAGCTAACAGCTAACACGAAGCTAACAGGAAGCTAACAGAAAACCACATAGAATAATAATCAGCAAGTGAAGTAGACCAGGCCGATTTAACCAGCACAGGAACTATGCATCAGCGGTTGTACTTATATTATATATTCCGTATTACCATAATTTGAATCATCTCCGGTATATGTAATTCACCAAACAATATATATCGACCCAATGCTGGGTCAATGTCGGCCCACTGTCTGCGACGTGGGCCCAACATTAACCCAACATTGGGTCAAAGGCTCGTGTTTTTCGGGAAAGGTCATTCTGAAACATGCACAATGTTAGTGTGTCTAGATAAGTAAGGACATACTTCATTACAGGTGTACACAAGGAGGCTATATATATAACCTCCTTGGTGTAACCAAGATTACATCATTGGTGTAACCAAAGAGGTTATATAGATACCCTCCTTGGTGTATCCAAGGAGGTTCTATAGATAACATCATTCGTATACCCAAGTAGGTTTCACCTCCTTGGTGTACCCAAGGAAATTATATAGATAACATCATTGGTGTAACCTAGGAGGTTATATATATATATATATAACCTACTTGGTATACCCGAGGAGGTTATATATATAACCTCCTTGGTGTACCCAAGGAGGTTATATAGATAACATCATTGGTGTACCCAAGGAAGTTATATAGATAACATCATTGATGTACTCAAGAAGGTTATATATATAACCTCCTTGGTTATATATAACCTCTTTGGCGTACCCAAGGGGGTTAAATCGATAACATCCTTCGTGTACACCAAAGAGGTTATATAGATCCAAGCCAGTTACGAAATGATTTGTTCAGGAGGTGTGGATAAAATATGAATTCTTTGTTGGCCACTCATACCTGATAAATTCAGATCAACTGACTAATTTTAATCAGATAACCACCGTAATTGTCTTATACTATCTGATATGTCTTTCATATGCACCGTCCTCATAATTTGATGAGATTATGGAAAAGATATTCAGGGGCGGATCCAAAATATTGAAAGGGGATATCATTCAATGATTTGTATTAATTTCAACTTATATATGGGGGTTATACACTCTAAATTTACTAAGGTAGTGCCTCAAGTACCTTAGTAAATTTACGGTGTCAAATACCCATATTTTAGCAATTTAGATGAATGTTGAGGTCATTTAGTTTGGGAAAAAGGTCATGACCCCACCCCCCCTCGTCTTGGATACACCACTGATATTACGGTTCAACATATGTTATTACATTGTTTCATGATATCTGTCTTAAAGCAACCATTTCTTTAACAATTTAACCAATGTATTATTACTTATGTTGTGTTATTCTTGCTTACATCATGGTTTCTGCCGAGTGGTGTTTGTGAACACATTGACTGTTGGTGTGTAAGATTAAATCATATCGTGAGTGAATTGCTCAATAATTACGGTTTATTATTATTATGTACACACAGCATGCAAAGAGTGTGCACACGAGTCACATAGCTTGTAAAGGGTTTGTTTATCCCATGATATATATACGAGTCACAGCATGCAAAGGGTCTGTATCACATACATGATATATATACGAGTCACAGCATGCAAAGGGTCTGTATCACATAATGATATATACGAGTCACAGCATGCAAACGGTCTGTATCACATAATGATATATATGAGTCACAGCATGCAAAGGGTCTGTATCACATAATGATATATACGAGTCACAGCATGCAAAGGGTCTGTATCACATAATGATATATACAAGTCACAACATGCAAACGGTCTGTATCACATACATGATATATACAAGTCACAACATGCAAACGGTCTGTATTACATACATGATATATATGAGTCACAGCAGGCAAACGGTCTGTATCACATACATGATATATACAAGTCACAACATGCAAAGGGTCTGTATCACATACATGATATATACAAGTCACAACATGCAAACGGTCTGTATCACATAATGATATATACAAGTCACAACATGCAAACGGTCTGTATCACATACATGATATATACAAGTCACAACATGCAAACGGTCTGTATCACATACATGATATATACAAGTCACAACATGCAAACGGTCTGTATGACATACATGATATATACAAGTCACAACATGCAAACGGTCTGTATGACATACATGATATATACAAGTCACAACATGCAAACGGTCTGTATCACATACATGATATATACGAGTCACAGCATGCAAAGGGTCTGTATCACATAATGATATATACGAGTCACAGCATGCAAACGGTCTGTATCACATACATGATATATATGAGTCACAGCATGCAAAGGGTCTGTATCACATACATGATATATATGAGTCACAGCATGCAAACGGTCTGTATTACATACATGATATATATGAGTCACAGCATGCAAAGGGTCTGTATCACATACATGATATATACAAGTCACAGCATGCAAACGGTCTGTATCACATACATGATATATATGAGTCACAGCATGCAAACGGTCTGTATTACATACATGATATATATGAGTCACAGCATGCAAAGGGTCTGTATCACATACATGATATATACAAGTCACAGCATGCAAACGGTCTGTATCACATACATGATATATATGAGTCACAGCATGCAAACGGTCTGTATTACATACATGATATATATGAGTCACAGCATGCAAACGGTCTGTATCACATACATGATATATACAAGTCACAGCATGCAAACGGTCTGTATCACATACATGATATATATGAGTCACAGCATGCAAACGGTCTGTATTACATACATGATATATATGAGTCACAGCATGCAAAGGGTCTGTATCACATACATGATATATACAAGTCACAGCATGCAAACGGTCTGTATCACATACATGATATATATGAGTCACAGCATGCAAACGGTCTGTATTACATACATGATATATACGAGTCACAGCATGCAAAGGGTCTGTATTACATACATGATATATATGAGTCACAGCATGCAAAGGGTCTGTATCACATAATGATATATACGAGTCACAACATGCAAACGGTCTGTATTACATACATGATATATACGAGTCACAGCATGCAAAGGGTCTGTATCACATAATGATATATACGAGTCACAGCATGCAAAGGGTCTGTATCACATAATGATATATACGAGTCACAGCATGCAAAGGGTCTGTATCACATAATGATATATACGAGTCATTCCAGGAAGTATTAATTATGATAATCAAGACAAAAAATGTGGTGATAATTAAAATTGTATATATTATATTATGTATTATAGTGGTTCATTACCGCAAAATATATATATAGAATATGCAGAACAAAACAATAAATGTATAAATCGTCCGTGCCACCTATCTGCCACTCTGTAAAGTGGCAGATAGGTGGCTTTGACATGAAGATAAAGCGTTTTAAAGAGCTGTGTTTATATTCACTTGTTAAGTGGTTTTATTATCCATTGCATATTTGGTGTCACATACATCGAAAAGTAGCGTTCTTCCTGCGCTGGTTTCATGTTGTGCCAACGTGTCTTATAATGGCCCAGCATTAAAACGACGTTGGTTCAATGTTACATTTTGTTGTCTCGTTTTGTCATTCATATATCATTTATATGTTTATATGCATGTCATAATAATTTTGTGATAAAATAGACCTACAGTGCTTTATTCTAATTCTCAACTTTGCTCAAATGACAAGATGCAATTCCCGACATCCTCCTGCTCAAAGCACCTGCTCTTCCTGGCAGCAAGACTGTCTGGCAGGAAGATGACATGTCTAGACCTACAGTGCATACATAGTATTCTTATTCCCCAGTGGCACATGGCAAGTTGTAATTTCCTGAATATCAGTCACACATTCTGTGCCCCAATAGAATGTTAACTCTTATCCTGCTGATCACCAGATCACCACTATTGTCGGTTTGAATCTGTTTCATTAGTTCACCAAATCACTGTGTGTCTGAATATCAAGATTTGCAAATATTTGTGCTCAAAAAATATGAGTAAAATTTTCCGCCACTTGAAGTTGTGGGTCGCGGTAGCGAGACACAACTTCAAGTGGCTGAAAATTTAAATGTATTAACTTAGCATGATAAAGGCAAAACTAGTGTGTAGCATAATAGCATATACTGTAGATCTGGTAATATTCGCGAGGTTTTAATTTTCGCGAGGAGGACAAATTCGCGAATTCCAGAATCTCGCGAAAATTATTATTATAATAGCTCTACTATTCTAGAAAAATCTACTAGAAAAATGAAAATTTAAACACGCGAAAATTACCAGATCTACAGTATATAGTCCGCCGAGAAAGTCTTTCGCTTTAATTTGAAATATTTTGTGTATTTTATGAATTGGTTAATTTTCAATCACTATGATTCAGTAATTTACAACACACAATGGAAGAAAAGTGTGATCACACTTCATACTAATTATTCAAATATATTGCACAAAAATATAATTTTCAGAAAATTGTCTCCATTTCTTAAAACAATTGTCTCCAGTTAAATAAAATCTAGTATTTTTTAAATGTTTTTTTTTCACAGACGATTTTATCTGAATAGCTCAGAAATCTCAGTTAGTGAGATAAAAATGTATTATAATAATGATGCGAATAATATGATAATGTATATTTTATGATCTGTCTGTTGTTGGTATGAATTCCGTCCAAGCGCTGTCACAGTCAATCAGTCATCTCGTGTTTTTAGAGTATTTCCTTCCAAAACTGCACTTTGTCACGTTTATGATAAAATATTATGTAGCACGCATCGCGTCATGTCTGTGTATTGCTAGCAGTTCTGAGAACTTTACCAAAGTTCTCTAAATTGTTATGAATTCTTGCTTACGTTGCCATTACTTGAATAAAATCACATGACTATCACAGGGTAAACAGTAGATACGCTTGTAACACATACAAGCTTAAATAGATCATGAATAATGTTGTTGCACAGGTATCATCTCTTATGTTTATGAAATTAAACATTTACTTTAGCAAATTAATTCAGAGGACTTGATTAAGAGCACCTAAATGTCATCCTTCAAACAGTGTTTATTCTTGTAACACGTATATAGCTACATCAACAAATATTTATTTTGTCCTGAGGTATGACTTATCTTACGTTATATTTTGTAATGAAAATAATCAATTTAATGAATTATTTTAATAAAGAACACATTCAAATCCTGACCTTATCAATGTCAGACTTTTTCCCAGAAAAATCATAATATTTTTCGCACTTTAGTTTCTAGCCAAACGTGTTTTTTTTTGTGCTGAGCTTTGTTGTAATATATGATATTAAAATGCTTGAAATAGCTTCAGATGACCTCACAGTTCAAAAATACAAATGTCACACTGTTCATGATATTATATGTTAGACTTGACTTATCACCTGCTTATTCACATACACAATATTTACTAAAATGGAAAATATCAAACTGTTAAAATTAAGCTAATTTCAATGCCGCCTAATAAGGAATATGTATGAGTTAAACTCTGCATATCTATCTTATGACGTCATTGCCACCTCATATAATACACCTTCCTAGTAGACAGGTTTGGCCACCCCGTCTTCAGGGAACGTGGTATTAACATATTTTTATCACATAATTGAATATTATAACGCGTATTATATCAGATAGTATGAACAAATAAAAAGTATTCACAATATGATCGATTGATCGATTTCAGCGCGGGGACCGTCTTCAGACGTCAGAATCTGATGTCTAAAGACATCAGATTCGGACGTCTAATTTCGATCCACGCATTGGAAGAATTTAAAAATATAATGGTTGTAGGCCCTTAACATAGGTATTCAAATGAAGCTGAAGGAGCTAACTAAGACATTTGTGATGACTTCAAATTGAAAAAACCCTTTGGTCTCCATGGTTTATATAAAAATATGTCAGCACTTCAAGGATCAAGTCCTCTCACCTCATGTATTACAAACAAAACCTATATCATAAATATATTATACATTATCTGATCAAGCCATTATATATCCGGAGAAACGTTATAAGGTATTATTATCAATAAACCATCCCCTGGGGCGTTAAGGGTCGCCACTTTATGACGTGTCAGAGATGACCCTTAGCACCCCAGGAGAGAAGTATGAAGCCACAGGTAGCCGGTTGTGTACTCATCATAATCATTATAATGGAGTCTGTGATGAAAATAAAATCATTGTATTAATAGACGTGCTTGTTTTTTCAATTCCTCTCAATATCGACCCATACCTCCCATCCCCCACCCCCCCCCCCCCCCCCCCTAGCCTGTGACTAGACAAATCCTAACAAGACATTCACCCTTTGTTTGATTAATGTTGGCTCAGTGTCTGTGACGCTGGGCCAACATTGAACCAACATTGGTTAAACATCTTGTTTTTTGTTGTGAACAACCTTTATTATAGATATAAAGTAGCACTATACACGTCATTATGCAGCTGTTCCCCAAATATACACTATACATGGCATTATACAGCTGACCCTTAGATATACAGTACATATGTCATTATACAGCTGTCCCTTAGATATACAGTATACATGGCTTTATACAGCTGTCTCTTAGATATACAGTACATATGGCATTATACAGCTGTCCCTTAGAGATACAGTACATATGGCATTATACAGCTGTCTCTTAAATATACGATACATATGTCCTTATACAGCTACCCTTAGATATACAGTACATATGGCATTATACAGCTGTCCCTTAGATATACAGTACATATGGCATTATACAGCTGTCCCCTAGATATACAGTATATATGGCATTATAAAGCTGTCCCCTAGATATACAGTACATATGGCATTATACAGCTGTCCCTTAGATATACAGTACATATGGCATTATACAGCTGTCCCTTAGGTATACGATACATATGGCATTATACAGCTGTCCCGTAGATATACAGTACATATGGCATTATACAGCTGTCCCCTAGATATACAGTATACATGGCATTATACATCTGTCCCTTATATATACAGTATGTATGTCATTATACATCTGTCCCTTAGATATACAGTATACATACATTATACAGCTGTCCCTTAGATATACAGTACATATGTCATTATACAGCTGTCCCTTAGATATACAGTACATATGGCATTATACAGCTGTCCCCTAGATATACAGTTTATATGGCATTATACAGCTGTCCCCTAGATATACAGTACATATGGCACTATACAGCTTTCCCTTGGATATACAGTACATATGGCATTATACAGCTGTCCCTTAGAAATACAGTAAATATGGCATTGTACAGCTGTCCCTTAGATATACAGTACATATGGCATTATACAGCTGTCCCTTAGATATACAGTATACATGGCATTATACAGCTGTCCCTTAGATATACAGTATATATGGCATTATACAGCTGTCCCTTAGATATACAGTATACATAGCATTATACAGCTGTCCTTTAGATATACAGTATATATGTCATTATACAGCTGTCCCTTAGATATACAGTATATATGGCATTATACATCTGTCCCTTAGAGATACAGTATATATGGCATTATACAACTGTCCCTTAGGTATACAGTATACATGGCATTATACAGCTGTCCCTTAGATATACAGTACATATGACATTATACAGCTGTCCCTTAGATATACAGTATACATGACTTTATACAGCTGCCTCTCAGATATACAGTATATATGGCTTTATACAGCTGTCCCTTAGATATAAAGTACATATGACTTTATACAGCTGCTTCTCAGATATACAGTATATATGTCATTAAACAGCTGTCCCTTAGATATACAGTATACATGCATTTTACAGCTGTCCTCTAGATATTCAGTATACATGACTTTATACAGCTGCCTCTTAGATATACAGTATACATGGCTTTATACAGCTGTCCCTTAGATATACAGTACATATGGCATTATACAGCAGTCCCTTAGATATACAGTAGCACTTATAAAAGTCATTATATAGTTGTCCCTTATATTTACAGTCATATCAATACATTAGATAATATCCTGTTCTTTAAGCCACTTATATTTTCACGAGTGTATAATCACATTAGCATCATTATGTATATGAATCGAATGATTCGATGGGACATATGTATTGTAGGCCTATATATGTAGGGCCTATATGTATATAAGGTTTCATTATCCACAGAAAAAAAACAGGGCAAACATCCGTAATCGACAGAAATGTGTTTGTTGTCGGATAAAGAATATTAGCTAATTATATACATATGGTCATATTTCCCCTCTCCTTATGACAGTTGTCAGGATAGCTGTATGATTGTAAAGACCCATAGGCTCACGGGTGATATATTGTTCTTTGCGACACTTTAGTGTCACAACTCTATAATTACTATATAATTACGTTAGCACTATTAAAAATTAATCTTAGGTGTTCGCTAAAATTGATTTTTATGTAATATCCACAAGCAATTTGATATAATAACCTAACAGTGGCGTACAGATCCAATATCGACGTAAGCATTAAGCCACATTTCCAGTAATCACAAGATGTTGGGCCAATGTTGGCTTAATGTTGGTCCACCGTCTGCGACGCTGGCCCAACATCACACCAAAATAGGCCCAACGTCTTGTGTTTACGGGGTTTTCAAAATGTCTTTATATTTAGTATAAATAGGTTATGATATATAAATAAAATAAATCTGAAAGTAGTTGATAGGTTATTCACCATGTGGGGCTCCAATGAGTCGCGGCATATCCCTGCACAATAGAAAGACCTAATCTACTGTTACACACGTCAATGGAAGTAATGTCCATCATTCACAAAATGGTCTAACATTTATTAATTGGCATCAACAAATAGGGCTAATTGAACCACCGGCACCCTCGACGCCGCATTGTTGATAGCCTTGATAGGGGTGACGAAGTGTTTCTAAGCAAAGTGTAAAGGGAGGTGTGGAGCTGTCATCTTTGGCAATTTAAAAAAATCGAAAAGTCTTTTAGAAAAAAAAACAGTTTTGGATACAATGTTACGTCACATATCAAATAAAAAGCAAAAATTTGTTTGTCATTCAAAAATAAGGCTATCATTGTTCGAAGCGCACATCAACGTGGCACTTCCCAGATTGAATTGACATTTTTTGTCGTGAAATTTGATTGAAATGTAGGTTATATTCTATATAAACGGTGGGTTAATCTATCATTAGATATCGCATAGCGCATGTTATGCTGAATTATGCATCCATGGAGCGTAGGCCTCTTGGTCTCATTAGTCCGGTTGCTTCTGTAATTAAAATTTCAATATGAGAGATTCTAGAAAAGTAGGCCTAGGAGAAGCTATTTTAGATTTTTGCCTGTGCCCTTTTATTAAGTAGGCCCTGCATCCCACTGGAAACACGATGTTGTTGCGACATTGAATCAACGTCGATAACGTTGATTCAACGTCGCACCAACATCGTGTGTCTAGTGGGTTTTGTGTCTATTGTAATAGACCTATTTAGTCAGTTGTTTTATATATCATGTAAATCACCGACCTTGAAACAGCAGTTGTAAAGTGGGATGTCATAACCGCAAACACCACACGTGTAGCCAGTGGTGTTTTAATCTTGGCCTAACGTCAGAGACGGTTGGCCGTCATTAAAACATCATTGATTTCTGGTGTTAGCTCGATTTAGATCATGCCATGAACTGACGATGGAAGCCACGCCCCCTCATGACACATGTGAGCGCTGATTGGCCAGCACGTAGGTCAGGTCATGATACTTTGACCTTAACCTCAGAACGAAAACAATAACAAAGAGGACACCTGGGACATGGAGGTAAAATCCTGGCTCTATTCTACGACAGACTGTCATTGATAACGTTAGAGGTCATCTTATCTATGAGGTAAGTCAGTCATATAGCATAAGCTACATGTGTACAGTATATATTAATACCCGTCATGACTGTAGGACGTAGAGCACTGTAAACCACAGTGCAGTGTCGTATAATTATTGACAGCTGTATGACGGTGCATACGTTATAGTAGGCCCCTATACTATAGTTAGAAGAGGCGACACAACGCGATCCGGGTTAGCGAACTCTATGTAGCAGAACCTTAACCCTTACAGCGCGGAGACCGACTTTAGACGTCAGAATCTGACGTCCATAGACGTCAGAATCTGACGTCCATAGACGTTATAAACATTTTTACTCTTACAGCGATCCCCGCGCTGTAAGGGTGAGGCCTTATTGGCAATCCTACGTCTCTGTGTAGGCCCCTATGCCCGATATTTTTAAACTGTCATAGTGTTCTTACTCGTTATTACAATAAATTAGGGGTTTGGACAGATATTCAGAATAAAGTTTCACGTTCATTATTTACATTTTACAACGTGATAGAGAAACTTTTTTCACATAAAACCCACTATATTCCTACAGCAGGCTCCATATTGGCTCTGATTGAAAATTCCATGTCAGTAAAAATGACTCATTCTCCTGTTAGTTTAATTTTAGATAAAACATTATTTGCAAGTATGGCTTTTTGATATCAAAATTAAATAATAAAGATTAGTCATTTCCTTGACCAATAAATGGGAATTACGGCAGCGATTCAAATCCCATAGAGAAGGAAAATGAGAATTATTTGGGTGTTAGGTGGTTTTAAAAAATTAAAACTGAAATCATTGGTCATGTTCAATACGCATGGGCTAAGACGCCTGGAGACGGCGCTAGCCCTTACAGCGCGGGGATCGACTTTAGATGTCAGAATATGACGTCCATAGACGTCAGATTCTGACGTCTAAAGTCGATCCCCTTACTGGAAGCGTAAAATACTTATATAATGACCGTAATGTACCCATAACATAGGTATTTAAATGAAGCAGAAAGAGCTAACTAAGACATTCAGTATGATTTCAAATTAAAAAATCCCTTTGGTCCCCATGGTTTGTATAACAGTATAGGCCCTATCAGCGCTGTAAGGGGTATGTCGGCTATTAGGGATGTGAAATGATGCTTTGTGAAACATGAGGATTTGAAGAGCCAAAGAAACGCAGTTCAAGACAAACTAATAATGGTTCTTCCACGGAAAAGCCTGGATAAACTGGGGGAGGATCTTAGACGTATTGTCTTTACTGGTGTGAATAAGCTATAATATACAGAGCTCCTAACCTTTCAACACCATACACCGACCCAATGTTGGTTCAATGTTGGACCATCGTCTGCGACGCTAGCCCAACATTAAACCAGCATTGGGTCGGTGTATTGTGTTTTACTTGGGTGCATGTCAGATATTTATAGTCTGTTGGCCACTGGACCGCAGCACCATAATATTACGTACAGCGATGTACACAAGGTAAAGCAGCCTGTATGGGCGACCTTTATATACAACCTAAAGGTCAAACCATGTGTGTAAGCCCTAGAGTGGCTCTGAGTCGTTCAAAATAGCCATATATGGATGTAAATTACCATTATTTTTTATGTCAACTACATAGATGTGATTCAGTTGGGGATTGTCTTTCTGCCATTAACCTTTTACATTTTACATCCCTGAAAACATACCTAATTTTCCTACAACTAGGGGGTTTTAGAATGAGAATTTCCATGAAACTGGTTTACCAATACATGACAATTTTCATTACTTTTTCACCCACTTCAAATCATCTCCATCCACTACAAGTCGAGAATTGCGACAGCAATTCGCGGCTTGTAGTGGATGGAGATGACAATGGTAAATTCGGGCTTCACACTACTGATTCGTTGATCAGTGAAACTAGTCAATTAACGCCTGTTAAATTAGTCATTTGATTTAACCCTTAGAGCCCTGAGCACGCTTATAACTGTTTTCACTACTTTTTTGTCAAGACAATAGTAGTTTTGTGATATAAATTGTAGGCTAAATGTTGGTCTCAAATTGAACAAATATTAGTAATTTTCAACCACTTGAATTTGTGGATCGCGACAGCAAGGTATTTCTTCAAGTTGACGAGAAAAATCATTTAAGACCTTAGTAGGTAAATGGTTGAAATTACTAGGAATAATAGTGGTTTTGTTTATATTGTTATTTGACGCTCTATATATGATAGAGGGCGTAATTAGTGTGAGCGAAAGAGAGAACATGTTGTGAATAAGAGTTTAACCCTTGAATATGGTAAAACACTGAGATATTGTTTATATAAACCAAGGAACTAAAAAGGTTTTCTCATCATAAATGCCTTAGTTAGCTCTTTCCGCTTCATTTGAATACCTATGTTATGAGTCTATGACCATTATAAATATTTTACTGTTACAGTGCGGGGATCGACTGTAGACGTCATATTCTGACGTCTAAAGTCGATCCCCGCACTGAAAGGGTTAAATCGGGTGGTACTGCTTAGTTATATGTGAAATACCCCCACCTCGTGTAGCGGTGGCATATGAAATATCACTATTATGTGATTTCACCGGCATAGTATCTGAGTATCGTAGATTCAGCTGTTTATAATCGTTAGCAGATGTGGAGTGCCTATTTCTTGATACATTGGTCCAGAAATTATCCAATGCTGTGCCAGTGCATAGAAAGCGCTAGCAAACCATGCCATCCCAACAAAACACGAGGTTCAATGCTCGTGTTTGTTGGGATGTTTTACGCAGTAGGCTTTATAGGCCTACTATACGGTGCTATATTACGCAGTAGGCTTTATACCATTTGGTGCTATATTACGAAGTAGGCTTACATATATATACATATACTGTAGATCTGGTAATCTTTGAGGTTTTAATTTTTGCGAATTTCGCGAGGGGGACAAATTCGTCAATTTCAGAATCTGGCGAACATTATTCTTATAATCTCCCAGCAAACATAAGGCGCTGGTCCAGCGTTGGTTTACTGTTGGCCCACCGTCTACGACGCTGGACCAACGTCTGAGAGCTATCATCGAAATCGATAATTCGCGAATTCTAGACTTCGCAAAAAGTCAAAAATTCGCGAAAATTTAAACACGCGAAAATGACCAGATGTACAGTATACCAGGTTCACCTAGTTCTTTATTTAGACAGTGAACGTGCCAATAAACACCTAGTGCTGGCTGAGTTACGGGTCAACGTTTTAGAGGTTGGGCCAACATTAAGCCATCATTGGCTCAATACCTGCTGTTTGTTGGTTAATCCAAGAACAAGAGACGTTGGCCCAATGCTGGTTTATTGTCGGGCCACCGTCGGCGACGGGGGCACAACATTAAACCAACATTGGTTCAACGTCTCTTGTTTGCTTGGATCGCTGAAATACCACTCCCCCCCCCCCTCTCCCCTTACACACATAGCGGTCAATGACGTAACTGTGAATCCATCATATATAACATTACCGCCCAAACACGTACTGGGAAGATTCCAGAAGTAGTTTCATTGTGAGGACGGTGTTTAGTTGAGTGCAAGCACTCATCCTTGGAGAAAGGTGCGCCTTAAGACAAGTAGTTTGTCTTTGGGTGAATTCGGCATTTTTCATAGCGCACAAAACAGGAATAACGTTTATTAAATGCTGGCTTTGCCTTAGTTTACTCCCAATGATTTGTAAGAGTGGTAAGATTAGGGAAAACATTCAGGCTTCGGTTTCCATTCAGCGTAGCCTCTGATTGAATTCTGTGAAACTCAATGACCTTGACCTCCTTTGTTTTCACCGAGCTGGCTAATACAATGAAGTATGGGGGAGGGGTGTTAATAACCTTGTTTTCACCGAGTGACGTCACTGCGTTTCACAGAATTGTTCCCAAAGCTCACACCACGTTATAGGTCAGCTTGACCTTCCGTGGTGTCAGCAAAGTCTGAAAAATGTCAAATACCGATTCCAGAACTGGATATAGTATTGTGTAAGTGTCAGTGACGTAACTCCAGCAGATTATGTGGGCCATCGTTGAGCCAGCATTGGTTCAGTGTTTTGAGTTTGCTGAGGCGCATCAGTCACTGGGTCGCCCACATACAGCACACACACTGCATTGCCAAGGGCGCAGCCAGAATTAAAAAAAAAAGGTGAATTTGGTTGGCCTCCCACGAAAAATGATAAATTCAGGTCAGACATTGATCTTTTGAGTACCCCCTCCCATGTCCTTTGTTTACGGTGAAGCAACTGATTGTAGAGTGGCTGAAAGGGTGCGACGTGACTGATGTGTATATGCAGTCCTGGACTTGGTATTTGACCTTGGTCAGAATTGGCTAACGCCATTGGCTAACGTCACGTAATAAAAGCTTTTCTTAAAAAATGATGAGTTGCAAGTACCAATCTTTGTTTAGAGCGATTTATTATTTAAAAAGGGATCCTCTGGATACTGATGCACCCCCCCCCCCCTCCCACCCACCTGAATCAGGATCATCTTGAAATAAGTCTCAGTGCTTACACAGTGGCTTCTGATATTTTGGCAGGAAAATATTATTTTTTTTTATATATATTTGAAGAATAATTATTAGCATCAAAATATTTTGAAATTGTACAAAATTGTGAGGAAAATATGGCTAAAACAAACAGTAGAGACCAGACATTGGCCCAATGGTGGTTTCACTCTACTTCAGTGGGGGCTCTAGGGTAGTGGTTAGCACCGCTGCCTTTCACGCTAGAGTTCGAGGCTCGGTTCCCGGTCTCGGCGGTTTGAAAGAAACAAAAATGTTTCTTCCCCATCCACGTGTGAAACTCAGTATTGTGGGGAGCCTCCGTGACCGAAAGGTAGCGTACTCAGTCTCAGACCACCAGGGCTCGAATTTCGAACCCTGTGTCTGGAGGACGGTGTCATCTCAATCATCTCACCATCCTCAGGAGGTTCTCCTGGCCCAGTTTAGCCTATATGTGCACAAAGGTGGCCTAAAGCCCGATTCATTTTATTTTTGTCAGGCCACCGTGGCTCAACATTCGGTCCATACTTGCTAGAATTCAATTCGCTCTCACCCCACCCCCCTCTCACCCCTCCCGACTCCAGGTCGTGATTTTTGCTCCCAGAAAGTACGAGACATTGTTAGATCAATGTTAGCCAACGTTGGCTCAATGTTGGGCCAGCGTCGTAGACGGTGGACCAACATTGAGCCAGCATTGGCTCGGCAAGTCGTCTTTAGCCACTCTACAATATTTCCAATATGTTACTTCCCTGTAAACAAGGGGAGTGTGCAGTTATTGAGAATGTCGATATAAAGGGAGGGGTCAGGTATTGATAAAAAAACATGATGCTAGCAACGAACGACACAATATATCATAAACTGAGAACACGTTGAACTTAATGTTTGATCTGCGTCCTGGAAGACGGGCAAACATTGTGCCAACTTTGGGGCAATGACTCGTGTTGGTGAAATATGTTATTTTCTGCACCGCTTTGTTGAACCAATGCTTTATCTGCGGCTCAGGACCAACATTGAATCAACAGTGGGCCAATGTCTCGTGTTGGCTGTGGTATATCATCATTTACGCAGTATTATCTAAGTACAGTGATACATGTTATGGCGAAGCGGAGTCCTGGTTTGGCTAATGGGGTGTTAGGTCGACTTTGTGCACATATAGGCTAAACTGGGCCAGGAAAACCTTCTGAGGATGGTGAGATGAATTAGATAAAACTGCCCCCCAGACACAGAAATCTAAATTCTAGCTCTAGGCCGAGCGCTACCTCTCAGTCACAGCGGTTCCCCACGATATTGAATCTTTACGAGTGAGCGAAGAAGAAACATTTTGTTTCTTTGAAACTTGAAGGTCTCCGACTTTCCAAGCAGGCAGCTTTACCCACTGCACCAGGGCCCCCAACCAATCAAACAATGATACAGAAATACAGGAATATAGCCCAATTTTGGTTTTAATCATGGGCCAACGAAACACAGGATTCGAAATTCGAGCCCTGGTTTTGGTCTGAACCTTTTGAACCCGGTCACTGAGACTATGAATCTTAAGTGTATCGTTCCTCTTGAAATGGTGATTCATGTGTTACTGTTACAATCAGACAATGATACACCAATCCATAATATGCGCAGTTTGTCTGACTGTCGTCACCGAGTATATTCCCGCAAACATGAAACCTTCCAAGTTGTTTTAATGTTGGCCCACCGTCTACAACGCTGGCCCAACATCAAAACAACACTGGTTAAACATATCGTGTTTCTTTGAATACCAGAGCGAGGGATGAACTCACGATCTCCGACTTTACAGGCAGGCAGCTCTAACCACGGCATCAGGGCCGCAACCCCGACCAAATGTCGGTTTGGTCGGACGATGTGCCAACATGAACCTGGTTTTGGGTTTGCTACTCTATTCACCTGTTCACTGGGTAAATAAGATTAAGCGCTGAAATATTTTTATATAAACAATTTTTTTTTTTTAATTCAATTTGAAATCATCATAAATTAGTTAGCTATTTCGGCTTCATTTGTCCCCGCACCTCACAGGTTAATGGCAGGACATGCTGGATTTCTTTATTTGATTGTTGGCTATGCATGTCCACATATCATTATAATAATAATAATAATAATAATAATAAAGTCTTTATTTAGCGAGGGTACAGGTATATACAAGAACGTACAAAATCCATAAAAATTAAAAACATACATACATGTATGTACCAACCCACTGAGCATAGCTCATCCGCCGTGGGGCCCTCATACATAAACATTAAAAACATACATCGATATATACATCTATTTCCATTCACCTGCTCACCACCCCTCTCTCCTCCCCTATCACAGTGGGTATTAACAGACATCTTTAGACATATGTTACAACGACTAGAAAATGACGCAGGCAATCACGTTGTGCACATGTATAAAATTAATCCTTTCACGACTATAGTCGTTTTTATTTTATCACAAAGGTAAATTACAGTTATTGGGAATTCAATGAGTATCAACACCTGATCAAGATTCCCAAAGTTTGGTCCCAAATTAAACAAATACTGTATATCTGAGCATTTTTTTTTCAGCAGCGCTATTAGATTAATAATTCTCGGGAGATTCTTGAATTTGCGAATTTGTCCTCCTCGCGAAATTCGCGAAAATTAAAACCTCGCGAATATTACCAGATCTACAGTATGAGTAGTTATCGCTCACTAATTATTAATCGTAAATAACAAGCAAGCTGATACATAGAATACGTTGACCCAATGCTGGGCGAATGTTGGGCTAGCTTTGTGGACGGCGGGCGAACCATCTTCGCGTTAACGTCTAAACTGATTAGTTTATAATGATTCATTACTAGAATATAATTACAAAACATAGAAAAGTAATTATATCTGACATAAATCATCAACATTGATATTGAAAGTCTAATGAATATCATTTCTGCTCAACTGCTACCATTCTAAATAGCGGGCCGCAATTAATTTTAGGTTTATTCATCCACCCCGCATATAATTAAGTTGTTATAATTGCATTTAGCTGTGGAAATGAACTTTGAACTAATAAATAAGCTATCGATCAAAATAATTAAGTAATAAAAATATGACGATTTCTCAATGTTGGGCCAGCGTCGTAGACGCTGGACACAAATTGAGCCAGAAATTGCCCAGCAAATCGTGTTGGTGGGATAGGTATTTTTGCAAGGCGTTGTTGAATCAATGTTTGACGTATACTGCGCAATAAATTACCATTGTCTCGTGTTAGCTGTAGTATATCCTCATCTACTCAGTATTATATAAGTGCAGTGACACATGTTATGGCGAAGCGGGGCCCTGGTGTCGTGGTTAACGCTGTCTGCCTGTCACGCCAGAACTCGTTTGTACTGCAGCCTCTGGTATCTGAAAAAAATGCACACTCATAAATATCGTGTATTGTGGGGAGCCTCAGTGCCCGAGAAGTAGTATGCTCAGCCTCTCTTGAATTTATCTTGGTCCAGTTTAGCCTGCAGTGTGTACATAGAATTGGCTTAAAACTCCATTCGTTCATTCATTCATTCATTCATTCATTCATTCATTCATTCATTCATTCATTCATTCATTCATTCATCCATCCATTCATTCATTCATTCATTCATTCATTCATTCATTCATTCATTCACTCATTCATTCATTCATTCATTCATTCATTAATTAATTCATTCATTCATTCATTTATTTATTCATTCATTCATTTATTTATTCATTCATTCATTCATTCATTCATTTATTCATTCATTCATTCATTCATGCATAAATTCATTCATTTATTCATTCATTTATTCTTTCAATCATTCATTCGTTGGTTCGCTCGCGCGTTCATCCATCCATCCACCCATCCATCCATTCGCAGGTCCCATTGTGTCCAATAACATATTGCTCCATTCTGACTGACTAATGCATTTTGCATCACTACATTTCTATAATCTCATTATCTCAAGATAAATCTATGTATAATGCTCATTGATCATCAGGTATGTGATGCGGGCTTCATATTGGCTAAATGCTGGGCCAACGCTGCAGACATTGACACAGCATTGAACCAACTCCCGGCCAATATAAATAAAGTGCAGACAAAGCCACTGACATCAACACAGTCCGGCCTCGCGTGTTAAACCCCGGGGGGCATAACACCCCCTCGGCTAATTAATAAATAATTGAAACAACTATTTCTAATTCAGAGCGGCAGCCATTAGCTGAATCTTTGAATTAAAAAAAATATTTTGGATAGATATTTATTGACGACGGGAAGTCTATGCAGATATATGCGTCATTAAAATAAACCGAGTATTACACTTGTTATACACGCAATGTATAATATAATAAAATATATAAAGTTATAAAATATCTGCACATACATTAACTTGTATTATGGTATATATAGCAGCCCATAACATTTTGAATTTGTATATACTGTTTGGCGTCTGCCTACTTGACGTTCTGGGTCACTGTGAGTAAAATATATTATATGTCTCATCTTGCTCTCCAATGGTTTAATTGTATAAAGTTTCGTTGTTCCCAGGACACAAGATATGCCAACACAATGCTGGCTTAAAGCCGGGCCAACGTCTACGACGGTGAGCCAACAATAACCCAGCATTGTTTGCTGAGTTATGCACAGTGTATACAGTAAATTGAGTCAGCTTGTGGATCGATATCTTTCATATAGAATAGATGTGTTGATTTATAAAGCGGACACACTATGTGTAATTCTGAAGAATACTGTAGATCTGGTAATTTTCGCGTGTTTAAATTTTCACGCATTTCTGATTTAGGACTTTTCACGAAGGTTAGAATTCGGGATTTTTTTTTAATAGTGCTATTATAATAATAATAATTTTCGCGAGATTCTTGAATTTGCGAATTTGTCCTCCTCGCGAAATTCGCGAAAATTAAAACCCCGCGAAAATTACTACCAGATCTTTAGTATAGCCGATGCTGGGCTGATGCCTGGGATATGGAGAAGTCATTGACCCGGCATTGTGCCGGCTTACGTATGCCTGGCTACATTGACTATGCCGTATCCCAGCAAACTAGAGACACTGGACCAATGGTGCTTTAGTCTCCGACTCTGGGCCAACATTAAAGCACCATTGGTTCAGCTTGTCTTGGTTGCTGGGATATTGCGCGTGGTATTGTGGTCTGAGCTGAACAACATTATTATTCAAAAATTCACACAAAGCGCAAAACAGACCAACGCGATCGCGACCGCGAGAGCGAGTGAGTGACAATCATGACAATATCGCGACAGAAGGAAGCCTAAAGCCGAGACTATGCCCTCTTATTTCGGATGACTTCAAGGGTTCTTTATTGTGCCCAGTACCATGGGCAGCACTGTACACTCCAGGCCTTTGAACAGTTTGGAGCACTGTACATGCACAACCACGATGAAAATATCCGACCCACTCGGATTTGAACCTGGTACCTCCAGGCTACAAGCCCCAGTCGACACGAATGAGCCACCGGGCCGGCCCCGCTTGCGCGCACAGCATGCGAGCAGATGTGATAATCGACGCCTATTTCGAGTTTGTGAGTTTGTTCGTCCCAACTCACTCGTAAAGATTCAATATTGTGGCAAGCCTCCGTGACCGAAAGGTAGCGAGCTCGGTCCTAGACCATCAGTACTCGAATATCGAATCCTGTGTCTGGAGGGCAGTGTCATCTCACCATATTAAAGAGGTTCTCCTGACCCAGTTTAGCCTATATGTGCACAAAGGTGGCATAAGACCCCATCAATACATGAATTCATTCATTGGTGAGTTTGTTTGTACATGATTTTCTATATTATATCATACTGCGTCCAGTTTAACCTGTTTACCTGATTATCCCTTGTGCTGCTGAACTGTTTTGTTTTCTATTTTTAATTCATTTGAAGCTGGGAATTGCTAACACAATTCCCAACTTCAAAGGAACTGAACATTTTCTCATTCGGGCTGTCATTTAATTCGGATTGAGACATGCTTGAAGTCGTATATACCCAGCAAACACAAAACATTTGTATAACATTTATACAATTTCAATGGGCCGACGTTGTATAAATGTTGTACATATGTTTTGTGTTTGCCGTATATATACGGGTCTAGGCATATACGGGTCTAGATCAGGTGACAAGCATGAATGGATGTATGGAGATATCTAGATAATAAAGACGATCAGCTGGTGTATATCAATAAAGATGAATAATGGGCCACATAATAATAATGCTGAGTTCTTATATAGCGCACATACAATGCTCTGTGCGCTTCACACACATTACCCATGGTCCCTGGACCTGTTCATTCATGTACCATTTCAACTCCTTTTTGGAGCATACAGTACAGCAGCCATGTCGGCGCTAGGAAATAACCGTGCACATTGCCATCTCTGTCCTACCAGGTACTCATTTACACATAGAACACCCATTTGTTCAGTAAAAAAATTTTATTTATCTGTTGATATCAGAAATGTCAAACACTTTAGTTATACAACACGTATCTACAGATCCTAATAATGTATTACTGCTGTCTATGACGCCCCTGACGCCTTAACAGCTGCAGTGATAGGTGGTTATTATGACGCCACTGAAGTCCTAACAGCTGCAGTGATAGGTGGTTATTATGACGCCACTGAAGTCCTAACAGCTGCAGTGATAGGTGGTTATTATGACGCCACTGAAGTCCTAACATCTGCAGTGATAGGTGGTTATTATGACGCCACTGACGCCTTAACAGCTGCAGTGATAGGTGGTTATTATGACGCCACTGAAGTCCTATCAGCTGCAGTGATAGGTGGTTATTATGACGCCACTGAAGTCCTAACAGCTGCAGCGATAGGTGGTTATTATGACGCCACTGATGCCCTAACAGCTGCAGTGATAGGTGGTTATTATGACGCCACTGAAGTCCTAACAGCTGCAGCGATAGGTGGTTATTATGACGACACTGAAGTCCTAACAGCTGCAGTGATAGGTGGTTATTATGACGACACTGAAGTCCTAACATCTGCAGTGATAGGTGGTTATTATGACGCCACTGACGCCCTAACATCTGCAGTGATAGGTGGTTATTATGACGCCACTGACGCCCTAACAGCTGCAGCGATAGGTGGTTATTATGACGCCACTGATGCCCTAACAGCTGCAGTGATAGGTGGTTATTATGACGCCACTGACGCCCTAACATCTGCAGTGATAGGTGGTTATTATGACGCCACTGAAGTCCTAACAGCTGCAGCGATAGGTGGTTATTATGACGCCACTGACGCCCTAACAGCTGCAGTGATAGGTGGTTATTATGACGCCACTGATGCCCTAACAGCTGCAGTGATAGGTGGTTATTATGACGCCACTGAAGTCCTAACAGCTGCAGTGATAGGTGGTTATTATGACGCCACTAAAGTCCTAACAGCTGCAGTGATAGGTGGTCATTATGACGCCACTGAAGTCCTAACAGCTGCAGTGATAGGTGGTTATTATGACGCCACTAAAGTCCTAACAGCTGCAGTGATAGGTGGTTATTATGACGCCACTGAAGTCCTATCAGCTGCAGTGATAGGTGGTTATTATGACGCCACTGATGCCCTAACAGCTGCAGTGATAGGTGGTTATTATGACGCCACTGATGCCCTAACAGCTGCAGTGATAGGTGGTCATTATGACGCCACTGAAGTCCTAACAGCTGCAGTGATAGGTGGTTATTATGACGCCACTGATGCCCTAACAGCTGCAGTGATAGGTGGTCATTATGACGCCACTGACGCCCTAACAGCTGCAGTGATAGGTGGTTATTATGACGCCACTGACGCCCTAACAGCTGCAGTGATAGGTGGTTATTATGACGCCACTGAAGTCCTAACAGCTGCAGTGATAGGTGGTTATTATGACGCCACTAAAGTCCTAACAGCTGCAGTGATAGGTGGTTATTATGACGCCACTGACGCCCTAACAGCTGCAGTGATAGGTGGTTATTATGACGCCACTGAAGTCCTAACAGCTGCAGTGATAGGTGGTTATTATGACGCCACTGACGCCCTAACAGCTGCAGTGATAGGTGGTTATTATGACGCCACTGAAGTCCTAACAGCTGCAGTGATAGGTGGTTATTATGACGCCACTGAAGTCCTATCAGCTGCAGTGATAGGTGGTCATTATGACGCCACTGAAGTCCTAACAGCTGCAGTGATAGGTGGTTATTATGACGCCACTGAAGTCCTAACAGCTGCAGTGATAGGTGGTCATTATGACGCCACTGAAGTCCTAACAGCTGCAGTGATAGGTGGTTATTATGACGCCACTGAAGTCCTAACAGCTGCAGTGATAGGTGGTTATTATGACGCCACTGAAGTCCTAACAGCTGCAGCGATAGGTGGTTATTATGACGCCACTGAAGTCCTAACAGCTGCAGTGATTGGTGGTTATTATGACGCCACTGAAGTCCTAACAGCTGCAGCGATAGGTGGTTATTATGACGCCACTGAAGTCCTAACAGCTGCAGTGATAGGTGGTTATTATGACGGCACTGACGCCCTAACAGCTGCAGTGATAGGTGGTTATTATGACGCCACTGACGCCCTAACAGCTGCAGTGATAGGTGGTTATTATGACGCCACTGAAGTCCTAACAGCTGCAGTGATAGGTGGTTATTATGACGCCACTGAAGTCCTAACAGCTGCAGTGATAGGTGGTTATTATGACGCCACTGACGGCCTAACAGCTGCAGTGATAGGTGGTTATTATGACGCCACTGAAGTCCTAACAGCTGCAGTGATAGGTGGTTATTATGACGCCACTGATGCCCTAACAGCTGCAGTGATAGGTGGTTATTATGACGCCACTGACGCCCTAACAGCTGCAGTGATAGGTGGTTATTATGACGCCACTGAAGTCCTAACATCTGCAGTGATAGGTGGTTATTATGACGCCACTGAGGTCCAAACATCTGCAGTGATAGGTGGTTATTATGACGCCACTGACGCCTTAACAGCTGCAGTGATAGGTGGTTATTATGACGCCACTGAAGTCCTAACATCTGCAGTGCTAGGTGGTTATTATGACGCCACTGACGCCTTAACAGCTGCAGTGATAGGTGGTTATTATGACGCCACTGATGCCCTAACAGCTGCAGTGATAGGTGGTTATTATGACGCCACTGACGCCCTAACAGCTGCAGTGATAGGTGGTTATTATGACGCCACTGAAGTCCTAACATCTGCAGTGATAGGTGGTTATTATGACGCCACTGAGGTCCAAACATCTGCAGTGATAGGTGGTTATTATGACGCCACTGACGCCTTAACAGCTGCAGTGATAGGTGGTTATTATGACGCCACTGACGCCCTAACAGCTGCAGTGATAGGTGGTTATTATGACGCCACTGACGCCTTAACAGCTGCAGTGATAGGTGGTTATTATGACGACACTGAAGTCCTAACAGCTGCAGTGATAGGTGGTTATTATGACGCCACTGACGCCCTAACAGCTGCAGTGATAGGTGGTTATTATGACGCCACTGAAGTCTTAACATCTGCAGTGATAGGTGGTTATTATGACGCCACTGAAGTCCTAATATCTGCAGTGATAGGTGGTTATTATGACGCCACTGAGGTCCAAACATCTGCAGTGATAGGTGGTTATTATGACGCCACTGAAGTCCTAACATCTGCAGTGATAGGTGGTTATTATGACGCCACTGACGCCTTAACAGCTGCAGTGATAGGTGGTTATTATGACGACACTGAAGTCCTAACAGCTGCAGTGATAGGTGGGGGTTATCTGATGTCACAGACCCCGTAATCTAAACGGGATTACAGAAAAAACATAATGTTTGTATTATCTGGATTTATACTGCATTATCTGACCTTGAATGCGTTTAACTGATGCCATAGTAACGTAATGCGCCCAATGTCAGCTGATTCTGTCAATATAATACATATTGAACACGAGGTGATAGCGGCCCAGCCAGCAAGCCAGCCATTCAGTCAGTCAGTCAGTCAGTCAGTCAGTCAGCCAGTCAGTAGTCAGTCAGTCAGTCAGTCAGTGCATTACATTCACTTGATTTTTACAGTTTGTGCTATTCAGTCTTATTGATCCATACAGGGGACTACACTGCCTACAGGACAAAGTGTCCCACGCTACATAACAGACTGTATGAGGTGTATGAGCCATGACAATATAATGTGCGGAGATTCTCTCACGCCTATTTAGCTTTTTAAAGGAGCCCTTAACGTTACGTAAACACTCTTCAGTTCGGTTCACACACTCTATCATGTCTATAGCTTGTAATGTTACGCAGGGTGTTTCCACAAACGTTATGATATCGTCATTACCGGGGCTGCTCATCCGGCAAACACAATGTATTATATATTGGTTCTCTGCTGGTACAATGCTTAGACAGCGCCTGCGACACTGGCCCATCATTGAACCAACATTCAACTGACACATGGTAATCAGTCGTGGATGCAGACCCCTCCCCCCCCCCCCACCCGATGTTCAGTATCTTAAAAACAAGAAAAATATAGGCCTATTTGTCTCCAAATATGCTCTAGAATGCATAATTTGAAGCAATAGATTTTCAAATATCAGTTTTCACTGGTGATGACCTCTGTCACGG
This sequence comes from Flabesymbios commensalis, assembly GCA_964017125.1. Taxonomy (NCBI): domain Eukaryota; kingdom Metazoa; phylum Annelida; class Polychaeta; order Terebellida; family Flabelligeridae; genus Flabesymbios; species Flabesymbios commensalis. The sequence continues at coordinate 1,548,615 of OZ024918.1, forward strand.
TTTCTCAACCATTTAGTAAACACTCCACATTATCCAACGCTGTCTGAGCATCCCTCCACAGGCTTAACGTGGGTTTACTTGCCAGGGGGCCACCATTCATTTACTAGGAAGGGGGGGGGGGTGAACTGGACAAATTATTTATTTCACTTTCTGTCCGAAATCATTTCATTTTATCTGCCTCTAGCAAAATATTTATTTCACATTCTTAGATTTTTTTCTCTCTACAAAGTTGGATGCCAAGCTTGGCTTAGCTAGCTAGGCTTGATGTGGTGATTAAGGAGACAAGCGAAGCGGGGGCTAAGCAAATGTAAGCGTTATTTAATGTAAGCGTTATTTAATAATGCGGAGCGTAGCGAGGCAATATTTTTTCATGCGCCATTACCTAATTATTTATAACATGTCATTCAGACAATTATTTATTTCAGGAAAATTCAGTCTAACAATATTTATTTTAAAAGTACTCCAACCACCCCCCCCCCCCCCCCTGGAGATTAAATGGTGGCCCCCTAGTGAGAGCAAAGAACAGAGGCTGGGCCAGCTGTGTCTAATTTCAAGTTAAATATCCCCCCCCGTCAATCTAATCCTGGATCCGCCCCTGTCAAGTCCTGTATCTGGCTCTGGTGCTCAGGACACGTAGCCTGGTTACATAAGGCGTTGTGGACACAGTTAAGGTCACTGTGCCCGCAACACCCACACGCATGCGCGCGCCGCAAGGTCAACATGGCCACGCTTCCGGTGACTAATGGATATGGCGATCCATCACCAGTGGTTAACAAATCTTGGTTTAATGTTTGTCCAGCGCCGCAGACGGTGGACCAACCTTGAACCAGCATTGCATCAACGTCTCGTGTTTGTTAGGGCGTTCCATATGAAGTGTTGACCCAATGTTGTTTTAATTTAAATTAATTTAAAAATTTAATTTAATTTTCAATTAAAACAAGATTGGTTCAATTTATCGATCGTATCTGCTGGGGAGCCTTTTTTGGGATTTGATCTCGTTCACAATCGCTAAAAAAAGACAATAGAAATGGTATCAAAACGTTAGTACGGCATCCGTACGGGTCGTTGTGATCGAGATATATAAGCATCTGGCCCCTAAGCTACTCTATTTGAAACATGCGGTACATGCAGTATACTGAACACGATAATAATAATAATAATAATAATAATAATAATAATAATAATAATAATAATAATAATAATAATAATAATAATAATAATAATAATAATAATAATAATAATAATAATAATAATAATAATAATAATAATAACAATAACAATAACAACAACAACAACAACAACAACAACAACAACAACAACAACAACAACAACAACAACAACAACAACAACAATAACAATAACAATAATAATAATAACAACAACAACAACAACAACAACAACAACAACAACAACAACGACAACGACAACGATAACGATAATGATAATGATAATGATAATGATAATGATAATAATAATAATAATAATAACAATAACAATAATAATAATAATAATAATAATAATAATAATAATAATAATAATAATAATAATAATAATAATAATAATAATAATAATAATAATAATAATAATAATAATAATAATAATAAGAAAAATAATAACAACAACAACAACAACAACAACAACAACAACAACAATAACAATAATAATAATAATAATAATAATAATAATGATAATAATAATAATAATAATAATAATAATATACAGTTCTTATAGAGCGTGTGTATGGCATGTACATGCCAGTCAAAGCGCTTGTGGCTCAACTCTCACAAAAAAAGTGATTTCTAAAGAGGTATGTCTTTTGTCTTTTTTGTAATGTTTCGAGGGATGGTGATTCTCGCACATCCAGAGGCAGCTCATTCGCATTTGTGGATCAGTGACCGCAAAATTGTTTGTTTTGGTAATGGCGAACATGGCTCCAGCATTTTCAGATCGTAAAGATCTTCTTGGTTTGTACAGGATGAGTTTATTGGTGATGTACTCTGGAGCAAGATGGTGAAGTCCCTTATACATATATGTGCACAGTTTAAAACAATTCCTAATTTTACAGGCAGCCAATGTAAGTCGCATAGCACAGGTGTGATGCTTTCACTTTTCACGTTTTAGAGCAATCAGCCGAGCAACCATGTTCTCATCTTCCACAACAAGTTATCTTACCCACGAGCACGCAGTTCCAGAACCTTGCATTTCGGAAACCCCAAACTTTTTTTGCTGTTTTGATATGCTGAGATAGTCTACTTTAAGAATCCACTTGGCGCAATTTGTGGTAGGTTGAGCGTTTTGCATAATTTAACAAAATCCAAAATGACCGCCGGCTACTATTATAATTTCATATTTTTGTTACTATTTGTGAAAGCGACATATAATACATCATTTTCGTGTATGAAATACCTGGTATATCAATTTTAGCCATTAAAAATGCAATTGAAGGTCAAGGTCACATCGAAAGGTCAATGTCATATGCATTTTACTAGCGAACAAGATACTTTATTGCATCGATCGTGTGTACAATGAGTGCATGGGCATATTTTACTGCTTATGACACAAGACATGTCGTATCGTACAGAGGTTAAGGTTACAAAGCATTTAAAATTAAAATTTGACACAATTTAAAAAAAAAATAAGCCAGTGTTACACCAAGCAAGTTTCTATTTCACCGGCCTCTTCATCATCGTCATCATCTTCTATATGTACTGATTTGTCCACACTTTATGGATTGCTGCACACATCGAGTCCTGTAAGCTTGCTTGATAGCCACATGCTACTTCGACACATGCCTGCTCTGACCTGCACCCACATGACAGTTCTCTCATAATTTGAGCTGGTACGGGTGAGCCTGTATGGATAGCCGGAGAAACTACACCACCCCGCACCTCCCACGTACCAAGCTTGCTGATGTCTGCAGCTGCAGTAGTTTTATACATCATTATCTGAAGATGGGCACGCCTTATATGTCAAGCAAAATTGGGAGAAGTGGGAGGCAAAGCCTTGATTGCAGGCATTTTTGAAATATGTCCCTTTTCTCCATAAAGATGACAAAGGAATTTCATCACAGCCTGAACTACCTCAACTTGATAGCTTGTTTCTTCTACCAGCAATGAGTGAAGGTGTGGATCAGAGTCAGCATGCAGTTGCAACGAAGATATTTTGCCCCATTTGAAAGTTTTTCCAATGCATAGCTGACCATTGTAATGTCAGCTTCTTCATGGTCATAATCTCTGTACCGTTCTCCAGTTATTTCAATCCCATCTCCCATGGAACATTTTGAGAGGAGTTCAAGAAAATACTTTCTTGTTATCAGTACTCCTCATGATTTGCTATCGTGGCGGGGGTGTTGTCGAGAGCTTAAGCTCATATACAGGGGGAGTATTAGCACCCTTGCGTTTGGACAGCTCATGAGACTAATAAAGAAACATCAAAGTAACGATCCTGACACATTAATTTTGTGGGATGACAATGTAAGTGGTGGGTGATAGTTATTCGTACCACAGCGCAAACACGAACCCATACTTTCTGCAATAACAGATACTGTAACATTCTGTGGCCATGTAAAGTGGTCCAGCTGTGCATTTCCGTCAGCTATCTTTACATCTGGAACAGGTTGATCTGTTATTTAAACAGCAAGCTTTGCCATCAGTGATGATTTGGTCCCTGCCTAAGGTCCCCATATTGGTCAAGGAAGGAGGCAGGATATGCACACAGCTCATGGGACAACATGATATAGTCTTCAGCGAATAATTTCCAACCAATACGGATTGTGCAGTTGAAGAAGGAATTCATGTCATAAGCAGTTATTTCGCCTAATTTGACTCCCGTCTTCAGCACCTCTAGTGACACCAGTTTTTTCTTGACGGATGTGTAGAATCCCTGAGGCAGGCTGCCTGTGAAGCTTTACACCAGTTTCGTGTCAATTTCTTGGCAGTTGTGTGAATTACCATTTTTACCAGCAGTTCTGCCATTGACAACTTTCTGCAAGGGATAATCTTGAGGCAGTGTAAGTGGGTTGTCATGACTATCAATCTCACACAATATGAGATGTCGGTCATCAGCATCAATTTTCCGCCATCTTGTTCCCTCTTCTTTGTGTTTCGGGAAATTAATGAGTGCCTCAGTAGTTCGCATTGAGTCATTACCAAAGATGGCGTCTTTATCTTCAGCAAACACGTTATCCACGAGATTAACCATTTTCTGAAGTATAGGGCAAGTAACTATACCACTCAGCTCGTTGTTTGGAGGACAGTGTGTGACACTTCTACCCTACCCTTCTACTCCTACCCTTGCCATACATAATCATGGTCTGCTCTCTAAATTGATCTTGAAATGCAGCATTTAGCATTCCATCATTGTGCCGGCATATATGTCTGACTTTGAGGAAGTCTGCATTTATGCCTTCTTCTCTCCGAGGCAATAGTTAGTGATGCAGCAACCAGTCTCGCTCAGCTCAAAGATACTGGTGAACGATGGTGACTGGCTTGATAAAGCCATCTATCTACAACATTCCCGTTGATGACTCACTTGCCCGCTAACTTAGAAGTGCCATGTAGATGCAGATCATCAAACATAGTTCTGAGAACCAGACCAGAAGACACCATGCGGAATTCCCGAACAGCAGGTGGCCAGTTCTTTCCATTAAGCGTGTTTGGTATGCCCTTATAGGCTGCCTGGAGATATTCTGCAAGGCCCCTTCATGATAGTAGCAATCGAGCCCAAAATGACCTGATCTGCATGGCAAGTTTGTATAGTTGCATAATATTAGCTGTAGGGCAAATTTGTTGTTACATTTATTTAACGAGGATTTACAAATTTGCAAATTTGTTTCATTCCCAAGCTCTTCAGGAACTCCGCGGTGTATAATGCTTGTCTGGACAATATTAACGAGGATGGTGGGCTATCAATCAAAATGCCATAATGATATTGTGTCGCAGGAAGAAGGGAAGCAGATTCTGATTTTGACCAGAGGTCCTGGTCAGACATTGTCTGAACAGTTTCATAGTATTATGTATGTGTACTTTGGGATGTGTATGAGTATTCAGTAAAAGAATTGCACAGTGTGAAGAAAAATCTACCTTTGCAGCGTCTTGCTCGGGCAGACGAGGTACAGTCATGTCACCATCATATCATTTTTTGTCTGAAAGCTACCCTCTACTAGACTTTGCAGCTGTTGTCGAGCTAGTATGGCCTTTATCATACTCTATGTCAGTAGCTGGAATACGGCCACGTGCACACACATCTGAGGTGGAAGCATCACTGCAGGAACTGACACTGCCAGAATTCTCCATGAATTCGAGTGCCATCAGATGTGTTTCACAACGCCCATTTAGCATAAACACCACCAAATCAAAGTTATCAAACCATGCTAAAATCAGACCATTCACAACTAGAGGGGGGTCCTGGGACAAGATCTGTTCCCCTTGGAGGAAGAGTGCTGAGAATTGATTAAACTTATAACCACAACTATAAAGCTCTTGTAGAACGTCCTTGGACTAATTTTTTGAATTGGATTGAATTGGAAAAGCAGACAGCTTATTTAGTCACCTTGCCTTTCGATACCAGTTGTCATTGACCTTGACTTTTTCGATGTGACCTTGGCCTTCAACTGCATTATTAGTGCCAAAAATTGATTTACCAGGTATTTCATACACGAAAATGAGGTATTATACAGTAACAGAAATATGAAATAATAATAGTAGCCGGCGGCCATTTTGGACTTTGCTAAATTATGCAAAATGCTTAACCTACCACAAATTGCGCCATGCGGATTCTTAAAGTAGAATATCTAAGCATACCAAAACCACAAAAAAACTTTGGGGTTTCCAAAATGCAAGGTGGAGTAACAATTGGCCATATGGCAACCCGACTATCTCCGATGAGAGATCTGCGAATCTTGCCAATTTGCCTGATGTGACAGTAAGCAGAGCGGCAGACCTATGTCACATGTTTTTTTCATTGACATGTGCTTAACAAAATAAGGGCCCAAGTTTCCCACGGAGGTGCCTGACTCAAAGATAAACTCAATCAGATCGAGGTCGGTCGTCCCATACTTCTGATCATGGTGCTTGGACTGAAAGATAATATATACTGTCTCGTGATCATTTAATTTGAACTCATGTATGAGCATCCAGGATCGTATTTCTTGTATGCATCTTTTGAGCCGATCTAAAGCTCGTTCTCAGTCTCCAGGTAAAGGAGGATCAATAACAACATATAGCTGGGTGTCACCTGCATACAAATGATGTATTTAACATTATACTTCCTGCATATGGCAGCGATTGGTGTAGTAGGCCTATTCGCAGTGCAAGAACTCAAATACCCCTCGGCTGATGCAGTGATTCTAAATGTCCACAAATCTGACACAACCGCTTCCAATACGTTATGCCAATAATCGAAGATGAATGATAAAATCAAGATGGCCGCTATAGCCTCGGTTTGGATCGCAAATGAAAACGGATAATGCCAATAGACTCACGGACCCCAAAAACTTATGGTGATATGCCAGGTATCAAGGCATTTAACTGAAAATAAGAACGATTTTTATAAAAATATAAAAACAAAATGGCCGCCGTAGCCGCGTTTTCGGTCTCACATGAGAAAGACTATGCCAAATGACTGGCAGACCCCGAAAGCCTATATATATCCCAAGTTTGAAGGGAATTCTGGGGAAAAAAATTGAAAAAAAAGTAATCGCCAGGTGGCGTCCATTTTTATTTCGATCAAAAGCTGAAAAATCTAATCATTCCCATACTCATGGGTAATTCCACGTAAAAAATTGGAGAGATCCAATAATTATTTTTTTCAAGTTATCGCGTTACCAAGAATTTTTTCGAATCATTGACCTTGACATTTTATCTTTGACCTATGAGCTTGACCTTGGGTGAAAAAAATTGCTGGGAGGGGTTTGATGTTTGATGAATTATAAGTTCAATCTGTTGCACCATGTTGGTGTAGTAGCCAAAAGGCTACATGCGGCGGCGGCGGCGTCGGCGGCGCACGAAGGGGACGACAATACCCCTTCGGGCCCAACGGGCCGAGGGGTAAAAAACACTGTCCCCGGTACAGAACCCTGTGGGACACCTCGTGTTAATCGTATAGAGTCAGATACAGTTTTCCCTATCCGGATTCTCTGTGCTCTCTTTGTCAGATAATCTTCAAACCAGGCAAGGGCTGTACCCTCAACCCCAATGTGCTGTTGATGAGTGGTGACGACACCTTTGGTATTAATAGTGTCTTAAGCAGCACTAACATCTTACAGAAACAGTGCCACACCACGGTTCTCATCCAGTTCTCTAGAAATGTCAGGCTGCACCTTCATAAGAGCTGTCTCAGAGTGTCGAGGCCTGTATGCTGATTGAAGAGGCTCATTCAATCCAATTGACTAACTGAAAATCGAAATTTGTTTTCAAATAGGCTAAAAAATATGGTATTTTAATCCCATAATTGAATGACGGTGGTGATTGGCTGATGTTGTCACGTGACAACTCTTCGATTGGTCGGGGTAAAAAACTACTTTGTCCAAATTGTCTATGTTTCTTGGTAATCACTGTACCATTCTGACTACTGAGCTATTTCTGTTTATCTCGAAACTATTTAGATGGCCCGTACGTGCCATATAACCGGTGAATCACAAATATTCTATGAAATAATAAATACATAAATGAACGAATGAAAATTGGAATGAATGAATGAATGGATGAATGAATGAAGAAATGAAAGAATGAATGAATGAATGAAGAAATGAAAAAATGAAAGAATGAATAAATGAATGAATGAATGAATGAATGAATGAATGAATGAATGAATGAATGAATGAATGAATGAATGAATGAATGAATGAATGAATGAACGAACGAACATGAATGAATGAATGAATGAATGAATGAATGAATGAATGAATGAATGAATGAATGAATGAATGAATGAACGAACGAACGAACGAACGAACGAACGAACGAACGAACGAACGAACGAACGAATGCACGACTGAAGTCGCAATTCTTGACTTCTGGTGGATGAAGATGACTTGAAACGCGTGAAAAAATATCTATATTATCATATGTAAGTAATATAGCCACAACAGTCCCATGACAATTTTCCATCAAATTATTTGATGTGTAGGAAATTAACATGATAAAGCAAGTTTTCACAGGGGTGCAAAATAATGTTTTTACCCTTATAGCTGAAATATTTTTATCTAAACCAAGAGACAAAATGATTTTTTTCAATAATTGAAATCATCAAGTTAGCTCTATCATTTCAACACCTTCATTATATTCAACACCTATGTTATGGGTCTATGGCTATTATGAATATTTGACTCTATCATTGCCGGTAAATCTGACGTCTAAAATCAATCCCCGCGCTTAAAGAGCTAAGGTATCGTGAGGGTTTAAAGGGTTAATTATCAGAATTAATAAGCTTACGATGATTTGAGACCCAGAGGGTGGAACCAGAGAGGGAACCACAGGCCATCAGTGAAACTGGAGATGGAATCGGATTTACCTTTCTCCATATTAGATTACCGTGGTCACATGACGTCTTTGATATCACGTGTATGTCTGCTCATGCGCACAACGTAATCAGTGACGTAATGATGTCAGCACGCGCCGCCTGGTGAGTTACGTCATCAACAGCATCTGGTAATTATAGGTCACACAATTGTTGCCATGACGACAAGATCTCGTTATTTATACATGGCTGGTTCATGTTGTGTATACTCGCTGTCATCCGATCTCTGGAATAATAACCGTCCTTCCGTAACCTTTTTAGTGCAGGAATAGACTTCAGACGTCAGATTCTGACGTCTATGACGCTTGGTCTAGGGTTGTCCAATGGAGAAGAAAAATCATGGGAAGATTTTAACGTCTAAAGTCGCTCCCCGCACTGGAAGAATTAAACATTTATAGGCCTAATGGTCGTAAGGCCCATAACATAGGTATTCAATTGAAGCCGAAAAAAGCTAACAAAGACATCTATAATGACTTCAAATTGAAAAAAACATGAGTTATATAGAAATATTTCAGCGTTGTAATATAACGAATAACATGTTAATTGTGTGAAGTTACTACATTATCTGGCACCATCATCAACGTCCAGCATAATCGCTTTCGCGATCATTTAAAAGCTGAGATTTTAAGCTTTGGATTATAAGCAATATAATTTACATGTTATGTTTTCAGAAACACAATAGGAACTGTTTGTATAATAATTAAACACCCGCATCGCTACGAAGAATAATATAAGATCCAAGGTTCATCAGTGTGTATGCATCAAGTGAAAGTTCAAATGTATAGGGAGCCTCAGGGGCGAGAGGTAGCTTATTAGGCCGCAGACCGCCAGAGCTCGAATTTTGAATGCTGTGTCAGGAGGGCAGTGTCATCTCATTTATCTCACCATCCTCAGAATGGTATTCTGGCCCAGCCCATATGTCCACAAACGTGGCCTAAATCCCATTCATTCAGATGGAATCCCGAAGTTGGGACTATGCCCTATTCTTATCGAATCACTTCAAAGGTTCTTTATAGTGCCCAGTACCATAGACAGCACTGTACACTCCATCCTTTGAACAGTTTGGAACACTGTATATGCACAACTCCGATGATAAATATGCGAGCCACAGCTGACCGAAGTGAAGCAACACTCACTCCCTGTAGCGCCTAAATGGTTAATGAATTAATTACTGAATGGATCGATCTGTCCACCCCTTGACTACCGTCTGAAGGTTAATAATTGAGATACAAGTCACTCACCAGCCTCGGTGTGATAAAAGGCCTGGTACGGCGCATGCGTCCTGGGCGGCAACAGGACGGTGACGTCACATCCCGGCTGGTCATGTGACACCTCGCTCACCTGGCGCATGCGTGCTGGGCTCTGTGGCATTCATTTCCTGTGTGGCGCACACAGCGTGCAGACGTATATGTCCAGGTTAGAACTAACATACACTGATATACACTAACATGCACTGATATGCACTGCTAAACACCTATCTCGGGAATAATTGCATGCAGACAAAGGTAAAGTTTTTGTCTCCTTTCCATACAATATAGGATATTATTATTATACTATTATATAAACATGTTCTTAACAATGTAGATATAACACACACTGAAACAGTGATATGCACTTAACTCGTGAAGGCGTATGAACATGTGTTAATCCTTGAAGTTCTGATATATTTATGTATGAGCCACGGAGACCAAATGGTTACTTTCAATTTAAAAATCATCAGAAATGTCTTAGTTAGCTCTTTTCGCTTCATTATAAATATTTGTAATTCTTTCAGCGTGGGGATCGACCTTACACGTCAGATTCTGACGTCTAAGGTCGATCCCCGCGCTATACAGGGTAAGGTCTATCATACACTGATAGCATAGCAAACAAAATACATTCACCCAATGTTTGTTCAACGATAGGCCAACTTCATAAACGCTGGGCCAACGGTGATCAAAAATGTGTTGAACGTCTCGTTTTTGCTGGAATATGCCTCCTAAGACTATAGCTTATAAAATATATTGCAGAAAAAACAAAGGGAAACTTTTTTTTATCGCATTTTCATATAAAATAGAAATAAAGTATCATAATTTTTTTATTATTATACTTTTTTAAATTATGCTATTTTTTAACATCGTTTAGTATCTACAGCAGATAACTTTGAAAAGTCTAAGTACATGTATTTATATTACAGTAAAATACCGTATTCCTATGTAAATACATTTATATTCTAGCCAATTCTTATTACATACGTCTATGGTTTATTATAGTAATATATTGCCTATGCATGTATACAATAAAGTCATTTTATAAACATCGTAAATAATTATTCCCAGCAGGCATAATACGTTGGCCCTATGTTCATCCAATGTCCACCGTCGACGACGCTGGCCAAACATTGGATCAACATAGGCCAACGTAGTGTGCTTGCTGGGTTGGTTCATTGTTGATGCAGCGTTTATTTTCTAATACTTTACTTTTTTTAAGAATAAACCCATTCTCGCTTTTATTCCAGATATATACCATGGAGATACTATTATTATTACCATCTCCATCGTATACCATGTGTCGTATATATCCGTCATGGACACGCTACATGACCTAAATAAAGTAAACGGAAAATTATAACAATAACGTAGGGCCTAACGCTTTCAGTGCGGGGATCAACTTTAGTCGTCAGAATCTGACGTCTGCAGACGTCAGATTCTGACGACTAATATCGATCCCCGCGCTGCAAGAATAAAACACATTTGTACTGGCGGTAGACCAATAAAATAGGTATTCAAATGAAGCGGAAAGAGCTAACTAGGACATTTATGATAATTTCAAATGGAAAAACCCTTTGGTCTCCATGGTTTATACAAGAACAATCCCGCACTTCAAGGCTTAAATTGTCAATGACGCAGGCATATATATCGCTCCCTGGGCTTAACGGGTTTAATACTGTGCGGTCTGATACACATTAATTATAAATCGATAAATATAATCATGATAATCATTATTAATAACCCTTGTCAAGCTAGGCCAGCATATGTACGTTAACCCTTGTGCTGCTAGGCCCGTATAATTACACTAACCCTTATGCTGCTAAGGCCTTATATGAACGTTTATAAGCAAATATAGAAACAAAAAATATGTCACCGAAATTGCTCAAATATTTTGTGGTATATCAAATAATTCAATTTAGTATTTGTCTTTTTTTTATAATAGAAATATTTTTCGTCACTTAAGATTGGAGATTGAATGAATTAAAAATGAAAGTAGATAATTGAGCATCTCACGTGTTAATGTCTGAGTTAAGCAATTCAACAGCTCACGTGTTAATGTCTGAGTTAAACAATTTCGCAGTGCACGTTGAAATGTGTGAGCTAAACAATTCAACAGCTCACGTGTTAATGTCTGAGTTAAACTCACGTGTTGTCAGACATTGGCAAAGCTCCACGCTCTAACCATTGCGCCACGTCCCTCTCTACTCTATACTTGAATGCACTAATTACAACATATAATGCATGATGTTTAAGATGATGATAGCGGAAATACAAAAGGATACACTAATAGTGATTGCACAACATATACCATGGTCTACTCAAGCTAATTTTACAGCTTCAGCTGTCCATTGTAACATTAAAGCGCTGAAATAAATAATTTAAATTTTCACCCACCTGAAATCACGCATATTTGTTCAATTTGGGACCAAACATTTGCAAATGTGTATGTTTAAACACACCTCTCATTCTAAATCTCTCCGAGCCCGTGGATTGTTGTATTTGTTTTACCCGAAACATCAACATGGCGGTGACTGAGGACGATCTCGACCACAAGGTCCGAAAAAAAATCATAACTTTTTAATGACCGTGCGGGCTGTGAGCTGAGCATGCGGGCATGTAGGCCCAACTGAAATTTTACTGATTCTAAAAATTACTTTCGACCTGATTATTAAGAGGGCAAGTCTTATATATGACCAACCAAAGAAATGTCCCACGATTTTGTACGGGGTCAAACTGTGGCTGAAACCTGTTTCAGTCTGTGGCTGAAACCTGTTTCAGCCACTGGGGCTATATAGGGTTCATATATGGCCAGATGACGACGTTATTTGTCTAATTGTTCAGTGGTGTCCAGAACATTCATTGAACAAGAAATTTAAAGCGATCATTATTTGAATCTAAATATTTGATACTATTTATGATTTTATAGTGTTTATGATTCTATAGTAAGCCCTCTTGAAGGTACGCTCGCTCACCACATATAACCACCTGACCCCCTCCCTTTATAAATGTATGGATCCGCCCTGAGAAGATACACAATGGCGGCGGTGACCTGACTCCGCCCCTGGATCCGTAATACTTACTGTCACGGTCTATATGTGTCACGGTGTGACCTCTGGTGCGTGTGAGGTCACGTGCTCAGGGTCATCCATGACAGAGAACGTCTCCAGGATCTGCTACAGATGTCAAGTCAAGGCAGATAGCGGTAACGGTATAACTTAAAGGGACTGGCCCAGGCTAAAATCATAAAAAAATCGGTGATTTTATTTCGGGTTCTTAATATGACCATATGATGTAAACATGTACATAGACTAGAACTGCAAATTTTTATAATTTTTGTGCTGCGCATTCACCAGTTAGTCTGGATATAGAGAAGAAATTCCCGCATTTCCTATTTTTGACATGGTTGTCAATAATTAGAAATCGGAGATTTCATCTCTATATCTAGCCTAACTGGTGAATGCGCAGCACAAAAATTATAAAAATTTGCAGTTCTAGTCTATGTACATGTTTACATCATATGGTCATATTAAGAACCCGAAATAAAATCACCGATTTTTTTATGATTTTAGCCTGGGCCAGTCCCTTTAACAAGTAATAAGTTAATGCTATCTGCCTTTGACTCTGCCCATACAGACAAAAATAACACAGCAAACACGGCACGTTAACCCTTTCAGGCCTGAATTTACCGTTGTCATCTTCATCCACTACAAGCCGCGAATTGCTGTCGCAATTCTCGACTTGTAGTGGATGAAGATGACTTGATCTGATTTTAAAATTGAAGAAAATTGTCAAGTATTGGTAAACCAGTTTCATGGAAATTTTGATTCTAAAACCCTTAGTTGAAGGAAAATTAGGTCTGATTTCAGGGATGTGAAATGATGCTTTAATGCATCGTGAGGACTTAAAGGGTTAAGCCGATGATGGTTTATTGCTGGGCCAGCGTCGAAGACGGTGGGCCAGCAATAAACCGCTATTGGTTAAACATGTAGTGTTTGCTAGAAATGCTTATAGTTACTGCTACTTACCTTTACAAAAAGCCGTAACTGCTTACAGATACCCGGTTATTGCTATTAGCCTTTGACTTACACTGCAAAAGCAGATAGCAGGAACTGATTTCCCTTTCAAGGACAAATCAAAGTCAAAAAGCAGTAATTGTACGCAGTTACTGCTATTTGCCTTTGGTTACACCACTAAGGCAGACCCCAGTTCTCTGTCCTTTGAGGACAGTATATACGCCACCTGCTGATCTCATCTCATATGCATGTATTATCGCCCGGGGAAGGGTCGCGTGTGGCGAGAAATGCCGCTCAATGAATCCCGGTTTGTCCGCGGATCCTACACACGGCACGTGCAGATCCCGACGTGCACGCGCTGCAGCAGCGACAGCGACAGCAGCAGCAGCAGCTTGTTGAGGCAGTAAGAGGCGGCGCATCTCAACATCAGATCAGATCTGGATCTGTGTGACATGGCGCACGTGTACACGCTGTGATCCGTGTACACGGTAAGCAGGCTGTGACACACACGTCACACGGCGCACTGATCACCATCTGCACCTTACGTGGATCTATGAGGAGTCAGGTCAAATCAAGGTCACTGTGACCTCTATATGGGAGGATTCAGCTGACCTCAAGGTCACTTTGACATTTGTATCTGGATCTATGACCTCTGGACCATCAACAGGTTACAATCTTGCCGGATGTACGGATGCTGGGCAGATATATATCAACATGGACCAGGTAACCATCGGTAACCAGGAGGGAATCCACAGGAATGCCACACAGGCACGAGACATTCACCCAATGTTGGCTAAATGCTGGGCCGGCGTCGTAGACAGTGACCCAGCATTAAGCCAACATTGGCAAATGTATGTTGTTTACCACACAGGCCCAGCAAGCCAGTTGATCCAATGTTGGTTAACTGTTGGGCCGGCGTCGCATACGGTGACCCAAGATTGATCTATTGTAGCAATAATATCAGATTACTTCTAACAACAATATGGTCGTTTCTTTAATGTGGTATCAACGCTTATAATTGATGTTTATTTTTTGTGGAATGCTTCTTGTGCTACAAGAATTCTATAAAGACGAAAATCCCGATTTCTTATTTTGGACATGCATGGCCATAGTAAGAAATACGGGAATTTCGTCTCTATATCTAGCCTAGCTGGTGAATACGCATTACAAATATTACAAATTACGCATTACAAATATTATACTTTTGCAGTTCTAGTCTATGGACATGTTTACATCATATGGTCATATTAAGAAGCCAAAATAAAATTACAGATTTGTTGATGATTTTAGCCTGATTGTGTCGCTTTAAATTAATACACACATTTTAATACATAGCGTAAGGCGTTATTACAGTACTAAGTACTAAAGACATGACAATGGTGTAGATGTTATGTCGTGACAACAATGCATGGCTTTGTTACGACATAACAACGGCATTGTTAAATATTTTATCTTAAAGCAAAACATATATTAATTAACCTCATATATGTTTAATATCGTCGCAATAATTGTGTTACTCTAGCAAACACAGGGTTAACGAATGGTGCTCCGCATGTACATTAGCTGCCCCAGCACACAGAGGGTTAACACGTATAGTAGCTTCCCCAGCACACAGAGGGTTAACACGTACATTGGCATTGAATAATAAATGGCATGCACTGCCCGGGTAAAAACAAACAGCAGTCACTGCTGACTTGAACAGTAATCAGTTACTGTTGTTTAGGAGGACACTTGTCGCCAGCGCTTCAGATTAGTACATCTGCCCATCTATCATAGAACCTAGCAACATGATACATTGACCGAATGCTGGCCAAATATTAGGCCACCGTCTACGACGCTGACCCAATATCGGGCCAGCATTGGATAGCTCTTGCATGATGTATGTCAGTGTGCGGGCGAGTCATTGACATTCGCATAACATAATAATATCAGACAATAACCATGATAACGACTGTGAAAGGACAACGGCACTCCTTGGTCGAAACTGTATACATATGCAGGGGACCTTTTTTAGGGGCTAACCTGCCCAACCACCGGTATATGACTTCACAAGGGGCTAACCTGCCCAACCACCGGTATATGACTTAACAAATGTATTCTGGCTGAACCATTGTTTATTAGTTCAGTAGATTCAGTGGGGAAACTTGTCTTTTTAAAATTATGCTGTTTTTTTTTGTTTTGTTTTTTATTGGGGGGGGGGGGTCCGGTAACATGGCCTTCCAAAATTGGGTAGTTAAATAGGGGATGTTTTGCAATGCATTTTTTTTTGGGGGGGGGGGGGGCGGGAAATTGCGATAAAAAAACAGGGTCGGGGGGGGGGGCTTAAATTGGATCGGTCGGGTGATCGGAACAGAGGTATTTTTTATGACCAAGTTTTTTATATCAAATGAAAGCTGAGATCCTCCTTATTATGACGTTTTATGTCATGTTAAAATCTTCAATTTATAGGAAATATGTCACGTGATAATTTTTTGTGAGGAGGTGGCTTAAAGGGTTAAAACGAGTATTATCGTGAGTATGGTTCTCAAAGGGTGGCTATGATTGACAACGTCTATTTTGGTACGTATTTACAATATATATACCCGGCGGACATATTATTTATGAGCAAGGTGGGAATATGACGGATCAACCGACTCTTTGTAAACCTATATCCCATACAGAATCAGTTTACATGTCATCCATGGAATTATTAGCCTTTACAATATTTCTAAATAGATTTATGCGCTATAGAACTACTTTATTTGTCGCTCTTTCATTATTTTTTCCACTGCACTCGCACCACCCGACCTTGGGGCGATTTACTGTTCTATACAGGAGCACCACATTCTTATTAGGCACAATAATCGAGTAAATATATTTCTCAAGGATTCTTTATTTTATATTCATTAATTAGGAGAGCTATGTTCCACCAAGAACTTAAATCTATATAAAGTTCTAGGTTCCACCAATCGATTTGTATGTTTGAGCTTGAGGTGTGGCCTTACCATGGGTCTATTTTATTTGGCCTTGAGGCCAGGGGCTCATTTTGCTAGAAAATCTGAACTTCTATCTCATCTTAACTTTATCTTATTTCCATTAGATTAGTTAGGATCAATCCTATCTTTTCTAATGGAAATAAGATCAAGTTATATTGAGATCAAAGTTAGGATGCTTATATTGGATTGGGCCGTTTCACTAAAAGAGTCTGATTCCAAATTTCAGTTAAAAAGCTCAGATGATTTTCAATTGTTTCAATGATGGGAAGTTAAGATCAGATGTTTTTGGTGAAACAAGTCGCTGGTTTGACCAACACTGCCTGACTACTGATCATATCAAATCGGACACTAATTGACCGAGATTAAAGCATAATGCCAACAATCATGAGACTTCCAGCCAATGTTGATTTGACGTTGTGCGAACTTGAGCCAGCATTGAAACCGGTGGCCCAGCATTTAAACAACATTGGTTTAATATGTTGTGTTTTCAGGAATGTGTCAAGTCTAGACCTGATTCAATAAAATGCTAGTGTTTTATTTGAATGCTATTATTAGGCCTATTTGATTTTTAGGAAAGAAATAATTATAATGCGTTTGCAAGCATCGTCCACATAAAGATATAGACCCTATATTTAAAGGGACATATATAACAATACATTATAGCAGACATTACCCTTTAATACCAAAGTGACGATATATTACTAGTAATGCCGGGTTGAATGAATACATGTACGTAATATTTGTATCTGTATACAAACGTTTCAACTGTTCCTGTCACAGTGTTGCGCCGCCATCATATCGAATTAATCCTGCCCAGCAAATTAGTCACTTCCCATAGATGGTTTACCCCTTACAGCCACCGCACGGTAAGAGTGAAAATATTTATAATGAGTCAGAAAGAGCTAACTAAGACATTTATGATTATTTCAAATTGAAAAAATACACTCTGGTTTCCATGGTTTATACAGACAATAATTCAGCTCTTTAAGGTTTAAAGCTGTGCCACCGTCTACGATGCTGGGCCAACATTGAACCAACCATGGGTGAATGTCTGGCGTGTGATGGGCTCAGACTATCTATTATGTATAGTGGCACAGGGGCGCATGTACCCGGTCTCGTTGGCTCATTCGAAACACAGAGGTACTGGGTTCAAATCCCAGTCGATTTGATATTTGGGGGTTGTGCATATAAAGTGCTCCAAACTGTTCAGAAACCTGGACTATGCAGTGCTGTCTTTGGTACTGTACACTATAAAGCACCCTTGAATTCATTCAAAAATAGTAGGGCATAGTCCCGACTTCGGGCCGCCTTCTGTCACAATATTGCCATGATTGTACAAAAAGCGACGTAAAGTAATATTCACTCACTCACCAATACACCCCCTCTCTCTCTCTCTCTCTCCTCTATTCCATGGATTCATCACCCATTACACCGCATTTATCTGATCACAGGGCGTCATGATCATCGCCCATTACCTTATTTGATCACATTTACTGACCTGGTACTCTGGTATCGATTTCTTCTCCATGGAGGGGGTGGAGCTGTGTTCACAAGGCGTAGCATGACGAGGCCAAACTAACGTCACCTTCAAACCCTTACAACGCTGACACATGATAGGTTTGTATTAACCATGGAGACCAAAGGTTATTTTCAATTTGAAATCATCATAAATGTCTTAGTCCGCTCTTTCCGCTTCATTTAAATTCCTATGTTACGGGTTTACGGTCATTAGAAATATTTTACTCCTACAGTGCGGGATCGACTTTAGACTTCAGGATCCGACGTCTTCAGCATCATATGTTGACACAATGCTGTTTTAATGCAGGTCCAGCATTGTAGACGGTGGGCTAACAATCAGCCAACATCGGATTTACATCTATTGTTTGTTAGGCCTATACTGCCGCGCAAAGACAAACAGCAGTAACTGCTCACGTGAAAAGTAAGCAGCTACTGCTGTGTGCCTTTATGCCCAGGCTATTATACATATATTACATTATATCTATATTTATTTTTAGATGGCTTCTACGCTAGAGATCTAAAGTCTATGTAGAAATCTGCTGGTTTTCTGCAATTGTTTTCGTTCATGTTATTTCTTAGTATGTATGTGGAAAATCGAATAAAGTCTTAGTCAACTGCAGAAATGACAAAATAATGCAAAAAAACAAACTTTAGCATTTTTTCTTTTGTCGAATAACTCGATAAATTATAATAGTTGTTTTTGCAATAATACATCGTTTTGATAAAATCAGCCTGTTCGGAAATATACTCGAACTTTATCAGGGCTAAAAATAGGGCAGGGTTTAAAATTTTAAAATGTTACAAGATTTTATACTTGGGTTTGAAAAACAATTATTCATAACAGAAATAATCTATTTACTCTCACAATATAGAGCCATATGTCGCATTTTGTGAAAATTGTGCAATACGATTGATTTGGTGGAGATCACAAATGAATTCCTGATTATATGTCTAATACTCGCTGTAGGTGGATTGGTGCAATTGATTGAACGTTTTCAGTTGCAGAAAGTTTAAACATGGCTTGAAATGTAAGCACTAAAGCTTGTGAAAATAAGGATTGTTTAACTTGACCCTTTAAGGCCCATGTATTATTGTTTAGATTAGTGCCACTTGACCCTTTAAGGCCCATGTATTAGTGCTTAGATTATGGCCACTTATCTTTATGCTCTGTTTGTGACCCATGTCCTTATGAAGAGCTTAGCTTTTTTCACAACACATTTATTAACTGAGTAAGAAATCACTGTTAGTTGGAATGAAATGTGTCTAGAAACAGCAAGACTTGCAAATGTTTCGTCTCAAATTAAACAAATATGAACAATTTTCACCCACTAGTTGTGGATATCGCGGTAGCGAGACACAACCTGAAGGGAGTGAATATTTGAATTATTTAATTTACCGCTTTAAGCTTTTTATCTGAAAGTGATGCATCGATTTTTGATGCCATATTAATTGAGCGAGCGTGCACGGGTATCAGACAACAAATCAAAGTATGGTCTCTCGACATAATTACAACAGGTTCCCACGCCATGAATACACACGGACAGAGTTGGTGGTCGATATCAAGCTTTGACTGAGTGATTGATCTGGTCTTCTTATGCCACTGGGCGGAAAGGCTGATACAATAAAAAAACTAGATGCGGTAACACAGCGGTGGCCGAATACTGGGCCAATTTCTACAACACTGGATCAAATTGAGCTAACACTTACCTGTTACGTGATGGCCCTTGACTATGCCTCACTAAGCTCGCCATGTTTACATCTCACACACTGATACAGAACGACGTAAGATCCCTAGTCATCACTATCTTAGGGCGCTTAATATTTTTGTATAAACCATGGAGACCAAACATTTTGTTTTAATTTGAAATCATCATAAATGTCTTAGTTGACTCTTAGTTGACTACTTTAGACGTCAGAATCTGACGTCTAAAGTAGATCCCCGCACTGTAAGAGTAAACCCTTTAACTTCTACGACCATTCGTGTTCACATATGTTCCACACCAAATAAATTCTACAGAAGCTGATGACATAGTCTACAGTAGATGCCAAATTAATCAAATAAAGCGATTTGGGATATATCTATTTTTGATAAAAATAGGCATTTTTCATGCATTTAAAGCTGAAAATTGCGTTAGTAATTCAAGCTTTAAATGACATGAACATAACAAGTGTTAATACATACTTTAGATAATCAGTATATAAGCATATTAAGGAACAAAACCCTATGAGTTTCCTAAACGCACCAGTTCAGGGATGTGTCTTGACCACTACATTATTTTGTTGTCCGACCACTACATTCTGAGCCGGGAATGGAGATCGTTGACCAAGTAGAAACCTATTATCATGGTAGACCTATGGTCGGATGTGTTTTAAGTCAGTTTTATCCTATAACACATTGCGAATCTGGTTTAACAGATTGTGAATCTGGTTTAACAGATTGTGAATCTGGTTTAACAGATTGTGAATCTGGTTTAACAGATTGTGAATCTGGTTTAACAGATTGTGAATCTGGTTTAACAGATTGTGAATCTGGTTTAACAGATTGTGAATCTGGTTTAACAGATTGTGAATCTGGTTTAACAGATTGTGAATCTGGTTTAACAGATTGTGAATCTGGTTTAACAGATTGTGAATCTGGTTTAACAGATTGTGAATCTGGTTTAACAGCACTGTGCATTTATACAAAATAAAACGTAGATATTATGGCGCCAGATCATTGGTAGCGTGGTTGGCTCGTGTCCCGCTCCGACCGGTATCAATTGCTCAAATTCATCGGATAATGACGACCTAAAAGTAGGTCTATGACTTATTAACACCTCATCAAAAAACATAGTGAAAACAAATAAATTCAATTACCAATATGTCAAAGTTGACATGTAAACTATCAATGAAAACCTGTAGAAAAAAGCCCAATAGTCCATATGTAGCAGCAAATCAAGCGTTATTTTTCAGATATTTGCTGTCAATGTATTCGGTGCAGCAGATCAGATTATATAACTGACAGGGCTGTTATGGGGGGGGGGGGGGGTGTATTTAACTGATGTATATCAGGGTTGTTGTGAAGTCTAATAAATTGATGATTGCGGTAAGTGGAAGTCATTGTAGATATTGTGACAATACTCGGGTGTATGATTGCCTTGATGGGCTGTTCAGTTGGATACTTACTGAAGTGGAGTAGTCTACCCCCCCCCCCCTTCCCCCCCCCCTTCAAGTCACTGAAACGGACTGGTATTAGAAAATGACATGAAATTAATGGGGTTTTAGGCCACTTTTATGCACATGTAGGTTAAACTGGGCCAGGAGAACCTCCTGAGCAGTGGCGGATCCGGGGGGGGGGCAGCAGGCGCGCGCCTCCCCTATTTTCGTAAAAATACTTTCAAAAGTCCCATAAATTGGCTAAAATTTACCAAAAAAACCCGGGCGCCCCCTTTCCACAGATCCTGGATCCGCCACTGCTGAAAATGGTGAGTGAATGAGATGACACTGCCCTCCATTCACAGAATTTGAAATTCGAACCCTGGCAGTCTGAAGCCGAGCACGCTACCTCTTGGCAACGAATGCTCCCCATAATATTGAATCATTACGAGTGAGCGAGAAAGAAAGATTTTGTTTCTTTGAAACAGAGCGGGGCATCGTATAACATTTATACAACGTCGGTCCAACGTCTTCGACGTTGTCCCAACACTGGATAAATGTTATACAAATATTTTGTGTTTACTGGGTTTCAATCGCTTTCGGGTTAATCATGTTCAAACCTCAGGAAACCCTCCTAGACTGGACATGGGAGTCATAGGGGTTAAAGGGTTACCGGGCGCCTAGGGTTGACAGGGTTGCCAGGCGCCTAGGGTTGACAGGGTTACCGGGCGCCTAGGGTTGACAGGGTTACCGGGCGCCTAGGGTTGACAGGGTTACAGGGCGCCTAGGGTTGACAGGGTTACCGGGCGCCTAGGGTTGACAGGGTTACCGGGCGCCTAGGGTTGACAGGGTTACAGGGCGCCTAGGGTTGACAGGGTTACCAGGCGCCTAGGGTTGACAGGGTTACCGGGCGCCTGGGGCTGACAGGGTTACCGGGCGCCTAGGGTTGACAGGGTTACCGGGCGCCTAGGGTTGACAGGGTTACCGGGCGCCTGGGGCTGACAGGGTTACCGGGCGCCTAGGGTTGACAGGGTTACTGGGCGCCTAGGGTTGACAGGGTTACCGGGCGCCTAGGGTTGACAGGGTTGCCGGGCGCCTAGGGTTGACAGGGTTACCGGGCGCCTAGGGTTGACAGGGTTACCGGGCGCCTAGGGTTGACAGGGTTACCGGGCGCCTAGGGTTGACAGGGTTACCGGGCGCCTAGGGTTGACAGGGTTACCGGGCGCCTAGGGCTGACAGGGTTACTGGGCGCCTAGGGTTGACAGGGTTACCAGGCGCCTAGGGTTGACAGGGTTACCGGGCGCCTAGGGCTGACAGGGTTACTGGGCGCCTAGGGTTGACAGGGTTACCGGGCGCCTAGGGTTGACAGGGTTACCAGGCGCCTAGGGTTGACAGGGTTACTGGGCGCCTAGGGTTGACAGGGTTACCGGGCGCCTAGGGTTGACAGGGTTACCGGGCGCCTAGGGTTGACAGGGTTACCGGGCGCCTAGGGTTGACAGGGTTACCGGGCGCCTAGGGTTGAAGGGTTACCAGGCGCCTAGGGTTGACAGGGTTACCGGGCGCCTAGGGTTGACAGGGTTACCGGGCGCCTAGGGTTGACAGGGTTACCAGGCGCCTAGGGTTGACAGGGTTACCAGGCGCCTAGGGTTGACAGGGTTACCGGGCGCCTAGGGTTGACAGGGTTACCGGGCGCCTAGGGTTGACAGGGTTACTGGGCGCCTAGGGTTGACAGGGTTACTGGGCGCCTAGGGTTGACAGGGTTACCGGGCGCCTAGGGTTGACAGGGTTACCAGGCGCCTAGGCTTGACAGGGTTACCGGGCGCCTAGGGTTGACAGGGTTACAGGGCGCCTAGGGTTGACAGGGTTACTGGGCGCCTAGGGTTGACAGGGTTACAGGGCGCCTAGGGTTGACAGGGTTACAGGGCGCCTAGGGTTGACAGGGTTACCAGGCGCCTAGGCTTGACAGGGTTACCGGGCGCCTAGGGTTGACAGGGTTACCGGGCGCCTAGGGTTGACAGGGTTACCGGGCGCCTAGGGTTGACAGGGTTACCGGGCGCCTAGGGTTGACAGGGTTACCGGGCGCCTAGGGTTGACAGGGTTACTGGGCGCCTAGGGTTGACAGGGTTACCGGGCGCCTGGGGCTGACAGGGTTACCGGGCGCCTAGGGTTGACAGGGTTACCGGGCGCCTAGGGTTGACAGGGTTACCGGGCGCCTAGGGTTGACAGGGTTGCCAGGCGCCTAGGGTTGACAGGGTTACCAGGCGCCTAGGGTTGACAGGGTTACCGGGCGCCTAGGGCTGACAGGGTTACTGGGCGCCTAGGGTTGACAGGGTTACCGGGCGCCTAGGGTTGACAGGGTTACCAGGCGCCTAGGGTTGACAGGGTTACTGGGCGCCTAGGGTTGACAGGGTTACCGGGCGCCTAGGGTTGACAGGGTTACCGGGCGCCTAGGGTTGACAGGGTTACCGGGCGCCTAGGGTTGACAGGGTTACCGGGCGCCTAGGGTTGAAGGGTTACCAGGCGCCTAGGGTTGACAGGGTTACCGGGCGCCTAGGGTTGACAGGGTTACCGGGCGCCTAGGGTTGACAGGGTTACCAGGCGCCTAGGCTTGACAGGGTTACCGGGCGCCTAGGGTTGACAGGGTTACAGGGCGCCTAGGGTTGACAGGGTTACTGGGCGCCTAGGGTTGACAGGGTTACCGGGCGCCTAGGGTTGACAGGGTTACCGGGCGCCTAGGGTTGACAGGGTTACCGGGCGCCTAGGGTTGACAGGGTTACCGGGCGCCTAGGGTTGACAGGGTTACCGGGCGCCTAGGGTTGACAGGGTTACCGGGCGCCTAGGGTTGACAGGGTTGCCAGGCGCCTAGGGTTGACAGGGTTACCGGGCGCCTAGGGTTGACAGGGTTACTGGGCGCCTAGGGTTGACAGGGTTACAGGGCGCCTAGGGTTGACAGGGTTACTGGGCGCCTAGGGTTGACAGGGTTACCGGGCGCCTAGGGTTGACAGGGTTACTGGGCGCCTAGGGTTGACAGGGTTACCAGGCGCCTAGGGTTGACAGGGTTACCGGGCGCCTAGGGTTGACAGGGTTACCGGGCGCCTAGGGTTGACAGGGTTACCGGGCTCCTAGGGTTG
This sequence comes from Flabesymbios commensalis, assembly GCA_964017125.1. NCBI lineage: Eukaryota > Metazoa > Annelida > Polychaeta > Terebellida > Flabelligeridae > Flabesymbios > Flabesymbios commensalis. The sequence continues at coordinate 1,573,154 of OZ024918.1, forward strand.
ACAGGGTTACCGGGCGCCTAGGGTTGACAGGGTTACCAGGCGCCTAGGGTTGACAGGGTTACCGGGCGCCTAGGGTTGACAGGGTTACCGGGCTCCTAGGGTTGACAGGGTTGCCAGGCGCCTAGGGTTGACAGGGTTACCAGGCGCCTAGGGTTGACAGGGTTACCGGGCTCCTAGGGTTGACAGGGTTACCGGGCGCCTAGGGTTGACAGGGTTACCAGGCGCCTAGGGTTGACAGGGTTACCGGGCGCCTAGGGTTGACAGGGTTACCGGGCTCCTAGGGTTGACAGGGTTACCGGGCGCCTAGGGTTGACAGGGTTACCGGGCGCCTAGGGTTGACAGGGTTACCAGGCGCCTAGGGTTGACAGGGTTACCGGGCGCCTAGGGTTGACAGGGTTACCGGGCGCCTAGGGTTGACAGGGTTACCAGGCGCCTAGGGTTGACAGGGTTACCGGGCGCCTAGGGTTGACAGGGTTACCGGGCGCCTAGGGTTGAAGGGTTACCGGGCGCCTAGGGTTGACAGGGTTACCGGGCGCCTAGGGTTGACAGGGTTACCGGGCGCCTAGGGTTGACAGGGTTACCAGGCGCCTAGGGTTGACAGGGTTACCGGGCGCCTAGGGTTGACAGGGTTACCGGGCGCCTAGGGTTGACAGGGTTACCGGGCGCCTAGGGTTGACAGGGTTACCAGGCGCCTAGGGTTGACAGGGTTACCGGGCGCCTAGGGTTGACAGGGTTACCGGGCGCCTAGGGTTGACAGGGTTACCGGGCGCCTAGGGTTGACAGGGTTACCGGGCGCCTAGGGTTGACAGGGTTACCGGGCGCCTAGGGCTGACAGGGTTACTGGGCGCCTAGGGTTGACAGGGTTACCAGGCGCCTAGGGTTGACAGGGTTACCGGGCGCCTAGGGTTGACAGGGTTACCAGGCGCCTAGGGTTGACAGGGTTACCGGGCGCCTAGGGTTGACAGGGTTACCGGGCGCCTAGGGTTGACAGGGTTACAGGGCGCCTAGGGTTGACAGGGTTACTGGGCGCCTAGGGTTGACAGGGTTACCGGGCGCCTAGGGTTGACAGGGTTACCGGGCGCCTAGGGCTGACAGGGTTACTGGGCGCCTAGGGTTGACAGGGTTACCGGGCGCCTAGGGTTGACAGGGTTACTGGGCGCCTAGGGTTGACAGGGTTACCGGGCGCCTAGGGTTGACAGGGTTACCGGGCGCCTAGGGTTGACAGGGTTACCGGGCGCCTAGGGTTGACAGGGTTACCGGGCGCCTAGGGTTGACAGGGTTACCGGGCGCCTAGGGTTGACAGGGTTACAGGGCGCCTAGGGTTGACAGGGTTACCGGGCGCCTAGGGTTGACAGGGTTACCGGGCGCCTAGGGTTGACAGGGTTACTGGGCGCCTAGGGTTGACAGGGTTACCAGGCGCCTAGGCTTGACAGGGTTACCGGGCGCCTAGGGTTGACGGGGTTACTCTATGCACCATGAGCGGTGTACATTTGTGTGAGATATGTGAATTCCTCCCACAATTCTCCCCTCAAGGTGAATACAAAATGCCTGATTTTATAAAGCACAAGTTAAGGGGTATATTCCTGGGCTCATCTCCAGTGGATATCTCCACTTTCTGTCATTTTCATTAGAAAAGTCTGACCCTTAAAGCGCTGAGCGCGACTATAGTCGTTTTTAATCTGTTTTGTTATTGGTAATAAAATGTGACTTTAAACACCAAGATTTGCAAATGTTTGGTATCAAATTGAACAAATATAGGAAGTCGTGGGTCGCGGTAGCGAGACACAACTTCAGGTGGGTAAAAACTTAACTGTCACATTGTAGCTCTTTACGGGTTGGAAAAAATCTAATTTGATAGTGGGATGAAAGACAAGGGTGCCGATAGCTGAGCTGATAGTGATGGCAATCACATGATAATAGATGACAAGATCAGCTGGCTATTAGGACTGTCATGTTAATATCTGATGCCATGAAAGAGGCTTATTGTTGATTAGCTAACTATTAGGACTGTCATGTTATCTGATGCTATAACAGAGGCTGTTTGTTCATTGTTTTAGTTTATCTTTGTCGAAAGCTTTGGTGAAGTCTATCAGTACATCAGTGTTATCACGGTCAGTCAAGATGATGTCAACCACAGCACCTTCACCAGATAATAAGGCTTTAGACAGCCTGGCAGAGGAAACGACAGCCTTATCCACGCAAACGTGAGTATAGCCTGGTAACATAAGGCTATAGCCTGCCATAGCCTGCCCATAATAATATATACGCCTA